>CM055190.1:10931553-11411553 GCA_029224185.1 Karalla daura
CTGGGCGTCCGTCATCAAAGCATTCTCATCACTCTGCAGATGCACGTTCACTGGGGGACAGTGTGGGCCGAGCGCTGTACGACACCTCCCCTGCGTGTGGCCACCGCACGCCTGCGCCGCGTGAGTCGAAACAACCAGAGCCGACGTCTTGAGTCAGAAACAGCGAGGCACGGCCACTGTCCTTCAGCGCAGGAGCTGCAGGAGCTGCAGGAGCTCCTACGGTGCGGTAGAGTTGACGGTGCCTACGGTGGCCCTCGCAACACGCTCGTTCGGAGCTTCTTTACCGGGTGGGATCAGGGAGAACACATCGTTTCAAGCCTTTTTTTGTTCTACGCTTTATAAATAAATAACGCATTCGGCGCTCACTGTGCCACATTCCAGCACGGGGAGCGACTTCACAAGTGAGAAAGTGGTTTGGCTACAAACCTGTGCACAACCACAGAGACGCGTAGTGCGCGCACGACGGTGGCCGTTTTCCCACGTTTTCCCAGCAGGTGACGCGACGAACAAACGCCACGGCCGTGCCTCCGCAGCCGCGCAATCGGCTCAACAACGGAGAGATTTATCGCAAAGAAACCTGGAAATACTGCGTTCATTCTGACACCACGACACACAGCCCGGGCTACTTCACGGACCTGCAGGGATTCGACCGCTCTACCAGCCGACAACCAGGCAACGTGTGAATTCATTCCAGCAAAGCTCACATATCTCGTATGATTTCGTATACAAAGCGACAAGAGCGCGGGAATCAGCCACACAGCACCGAGACGAATGACAGCAGGAGGAGTGAAGCTTCACGCGTGTGCACCGGTGCCAGGAAAGAGGTCACGGTGGAGTTTCTGAAGAAATGGGGCAGAGGCGGTTTGTCGTCTGCCACCTCGACGCCGAGCTGAGGAGAGGCGGAGGAGAGCCGAGGTCGCGTGTGTCTGGAGCATGGAGTCATGACAGCTTTCAAAATACCTGCATCCGTGTTGACGCACACAAAACAAAAACGTGCAAAATCTGAAATGCGCTTCAAATGTTGGCAAATGTTTCCATACAGTACACTTCCGATACAACACAAGATATTCTAATTCACGTGCTTTATTATCACGGTGCACAGCACAAAGGAAACTCAAGCACATCCTCATGCGGCAGAACCAATGCCAAAAGTGCCCGGACGAGAACATGAAAGCACAGTTACAATGATCCACTCAGGTGATCACTTATGCAGCGTTAAATCCAGCAGGAGGCCTAATGATCCGGGATTCTCACTCCAAACCAAACAGCTTCGCCCTCCTTTTTTTCCAGCCGACGTCAAATATGCGAAGTTGGAATGGTCGATCATTAACCCGGGCCTCTCACGGACGTCAGGACGCGCCAGCGACGGAAGACGCGGGTCTGTTGTGACCGCCGCTTATTTAGAGAGAGAGAGGGAGAGAGAGAGAGAGAGAGAGAGAGAGAGAGAGACAGAGAGAGAGAGAGGCCAGCGACAGGTGCAACGTGTTGACGAGAAATCTGCAGCTCGGCGGGACTCGAAAACCTTGCGCTGAACTGTCAGCTTTGGATTCACCACGGACGAAGAGTGAGTCAATCTGGCAGAGGTCGACCCGGTACGTCAACGATGAACTTTTTCCCCCCACAATGGTGTGTTTCATGCTCAGACAGCCTGCAACGTCCCTGCATGGCCGCGCTGCAGCGGGAGTCAGTGGGCAGCTCGCAGAGCTGGAAAAGCACGGGCTGCGCAACACTCGCGCCGTTTTGAGGGCCGCAAAAGCCCAGAGAAAGGAAAACAGATGTGTTTGTGCCTGGATCTGACTGACAACTGCATCTGCCCCCCCCCCCCCCCCCCCCCCCCCCACCCCCCAACCTCCCCAACCCGCCCCTTGCTTCCCCTTTTTCCCTCTATTCCACCGTGCGCCGTCTGGTAAATGGCAATATTTATTATCTTCTAAACTGCCGGCACATAGGTCCCATTTCCTCAGGATTTGTTTGGACACGGTGTTTGAAACCGCGTCCCGTACCGTCACAGCTGAGCCGCCGCTCAGATATACAGCGGTCATACAGCGGGTCGTAACCGTCCGCGTAGGACGCAAATATTTTAAAACATGCATTCATTAAGGGACGGCGGCCCGCCCAGAGGCTGATTCATGCCGCGTAGCCCGTCCGGTCCCGTTCGGGGGGGGGGGGGGGGGGGGGGGTGGGGGGGGTTCGAACCAAGTCAAATGTGGCCTTTTACAACTCCTTGGGATGACAGTTTTACACGACAAAGCGTATTCCGAGCGAGGGGGTTTAATCCGCGCTGGGCTGCGGCGCTGCGTTTACTGGAAGCGCTTCAGTAAATCACGCTCCTATAAATAGGCGCAGGCCGTCTGCAGCGCGGCCCGCGTATGCCGGCTACATTTATATCGGAGCTTCAGCATTCTGTTGACCCCGAACGCCGCCGTTCGCCGCCGCCCGCCGCAGATTGGCAAGAACATTGGGGCGCGTATGACCTTTGCGGGGCGCCGGCAAAAGGCCCGGGTGTAAATACGGGGAACGGGGGCTTCCCAAAGTCCTGACAGTGATTCGCTGATCCGCGTGAATTATCCCGGGTTTACCTGGAGTAAAGTAATTACTAAAAGCAGCGGCGACCTTGTCTCTTCCTGATGGGGGGGGGGGGGGTTCGCATGTCATCAGAAACATGTCAGCAGCCGTTTATCCACGCTGCGATAAGTAACCAGAGCTGCCCCCGGCTGCCCCACCACCCACCCACCCCACCCGCCTGCCATTTTGTTTTTGGCCTCCCTGTCTTACAGTTCCCTCATGCCCAATCGAAGGTTTGCTTTCCAACGAGCCACTTGAAGGAGAGGGACGGAGAGCGCGGACGCAGACAAAACGCAAAAAGAGAGAGGGAGACTCGCACCCACCTGATATCGATAGCAACAATCGAATAACCATCTCAGAGAGAGAGCGCTGGACATCTTATTTCCGGAGCTCAGACAGCGGCTCTGAAGCGACCTGCGTCATGTGAGCGACGCCTCCTCGCTCAGGTTGGAGGCGCGCGGCCCGGACAGCGGCCGCCGCGGCCCCACACCCGACCCGGCTCTCCGGACGTCATGCGGCCCGCGCTCCGAAATCCAAACGGGTGCGTGCGCACATTCCAGGTAGATTGCCGCGCAGCGCACAAGGCAGCCCAGCACGTCAGGACGGGCCGCGGCCTATCGCCGGCCGTCTGGTGTTTTGGCATCTGATAGTCGCTCCGTGTGTTCACACGGGGCCGATCAGATAGCGGCGAGGCCACAATCTGTTGGACGAACAGGATTGCTATCGCCTCTGACATATTGACTTTGCGGTTCGGGTTTTGGAAAACTCCAGGTATGCGGCCGTTCGTGTTTTGCGGAGCCACGCGGGGGAAAGGCGCTCAGAAACGCTCATTTTGATCAGGCCGAAGCGATTAACCTGAAACGGAAAATGAATAGGCAGCAATTCTAGTCCATCGATCCGTTGTTTTCAGTCATTTATCAAGCCAGAATACGTCGCCTATGCGAGTACGCTACACCTTCCCTTCTCTAACATCCTTGTAGACGACAGGAGGGGATCATTCCTGGCAGAAGAATGACACAGCTTTTAGAGTGAGGTTTAGAAGTTCAGGTGCATGTGCTTTCAGAGTAACGGTTTTTTTCCCACTTTGTACATGTTGGGGTTTTTTTTTCCCCTGTCCTGACAGGATTATGACATTCCTGAAAAAAACAGCCGGCATATTCTGACTTAGACTGTTTCCCTCTATCAAAGTGCAAACATGTGTTGCATGTCCTTCACACGCAACCTATTTTGGACCATGGTGGAGCCCAACACCAAGCTATAGTTTGGAGGCTGGGAGAACTGAGTACAACAGGAAGGTTATACCTGATATGGACATGAGAGCTCGACGAGGGAAGGCTCGAAGCCTTTGTAAGGGAACATCTGGTTTTATCATGGAATCAGTGCAGGCTCCTCTCATAAACACAACCTAACGCCTGAGCCCTGGAGCTCTGGCCAATAACAAGCATGTGAACACAAACGCCATCCATCAGAGCCGAGCAGCGGGAGGGGGAGTTAACAGGGAAGTAGAGACAGGCACAAAGAACAGTGAGAAAACACCACAACAGAAATTGCATGTTCGGTAAATCATTTACAAGCGAGTGACTAACGCGGCTGTGGGGAGCTTCTCCTCGATTTTATGCATCGCACTCGCCCGGGCCGCAAATTAAAGCCGAGGTGACGGCGGGATTACATCGAGGGGGGACGATTACAGTCGCACACTTGTCAAGTGAAAAGGTCAGAATGTGGAGCAGGCCACCGTGAAGAGCCTCTACATCTGTCCGTCTCGCCGTTGGAGCCTCTGGAGGAGGCACTGACATAACTTGTGCCGAGCGAACGATGAGACCGGTTTCAACCGACGGCAACGCACTCGTCTTGGCAAAGCCGTGCCGGGCGCCTGACGGAAACGGGGGGGACGTGTTGCGGTCCTATCCTTCCCAGCTCCTCCGCTCGTGGCGCGCAGGCCTGGGTTGGATCAGGGCAGCTCCTACGTGCGCCTTCCAGAATGCCTCGCGGCCACCGGGTTTTCTCTCCCCGCCCGACTGGGAGCTGAAGTCACGGTCTGGAGCGGATGGCGGCGTTGGGTCGAGCCCCGTCTTTTCTCACATGGCGGGCGAGACGCTTGAAAGATTCGGGTTACGTTTAATTAATAAGCGACGGCCGCGGTGCCACAGAGAGGCAAAGAGGCCGGAGCTGCTCCAAACACACACACACACACACACACACACACAGCTACTGCTCAAGTCGTGATAAATACTGCACTTTTATTATTCATTTCTGCAATGACAGCCACGTACAGTTCCAGCAGATCCAGCACTAAATACAGTATGACCAAAGCCACAGCTTTCGGGATTTCACCCAGTGGAGTAAGAAAACAGCTCTCGCCTTTGTTGTTCTGTTAAGTCAAAACACATTGGGTCTCTTCATTACAATCCTGCATTCAGCAGATTCAAGAGGAAGCCCTCTTACTATGGTGGCTAAATGGGTTGATAAAGCCACTGTTCATAGGTCGTTAGCCAGAGGACAGTCATCGCTTTGGTTTCACAATTACACATTTATTGTATGGTTCAGCATCAACCCCTATTTCTAGCAGCACGAGGCTGTTTCAGCCAAAAACAAAACAACAACACCGAAAAACTGAGCTGCAAGTCCTGGTACACTACAAGACAGCTGGTAACTTGCAACATACTAAACTCAGATATGGAGCTGGTGAGGACAAAAACAGGGATAGAATCACGTAAAAACCAAATCAAATAATACGACAACTGCTCCTCATTTCATTTGAGCAATTGATTACTAAATTCATTCGGCGTTATAACTTTATATGGACATAACTCCGTCCACCAGTCTAAGCGGTCCTCCTGCCTTCTAGTGGCCAGAAATCTAAAGCCCTTGGGCCTGAACGTGTTGCCTGTACGCTCCTAAATATCAGGAGTATTTCTGCACGGACGTTTCAGGCCGCGCACCCCTCTTCAGGGTGAGCCAAATGCCCACAAGCGAACAACAATCCACTTCCCTTGGTCGGGCCGGACAATGGACAACTGCACGCCCTCCACTAGTGTGTGGGCATACTTTGCAGCAACCCCGCTGCTACTTTGCAGCACAACAACAGGTCAGGGACTAAATGCTACGGCGGTGTAAAAGGCCACAAGAATGTCTCTCGCTGCCACCTCCAAAAGCAACAAGCTAATGTTTCATGAGAAGAATCCGCTGCAGATCCACCGCGGCACGCCAGGGAAACATGCTGTAAAACACCATCCCTGCGAGGAAAATAATAGAATATTGCGAAAGGCTGCAGTGCGTAGGAAATGGAGTGGTGCTCCAAACGAATAGGGGGACGCATGTCGACGGTTCATTCAGATTCTGTTTATCTGGTGCAAGCAAACTTGTCTCAGCATCAAAAAAAACTTCACAAGATGTATGTAAGATGCATACATTTGTTTGGCATACTGTGACTTCTGGTATCCATGAGGCAGGACGAGCTGAAGAGGCAACATCAGAACTGTCACCTCCCCATGTTCTGTTGATAATGTTAATGATAGCTAAGAACCTGGCCGTATGCTTTACCTCAGACCTGAAATGTCAAAAACTTTTCCTCCACGTCAAATAAGACACACTGTGCCACCCACCTTTAAAATCCCCGGCATGGGCCGACTCAGCTGAAGAGCAAGGGTTTCTAGCAGAGAGGCGTTGCAGGGAGGCTCTTTAGGGGTGACCTTCAACACAGGAGGCAGCAGTCACATGATTCCTCTTTCAACAGCTGAGCACAGGATATCTAATTTATTTGTAGATGCTTATCTTCCCATGCACAATTCAACAAACATAAGTCCCTGAGCCAGCACTGGCCATTATGCAGAGTGGTACAAAACGCAATCTAGTAGGGGTGGGGGGGGGGTGGGGGGGGCAGTGTAATAAAGTTGACTTCTACATAAATCCAGTCGGTGCAGTTTAGGGTTTAAACATGGCGTCCCCGGGCAGGAAAGGTGGCTGTCAGAGCGGCCCGGGGTCCTCGGTTACTCTCCCCGCCATGTCCCATCTTGGGAAGGAGCAGACTCAGCAGCTGACGGAGTGCGGGTCAGAACATAACGCTGGATCCACCGGAGATCAGCACTTTCTCTCTCGCCGGGCACGCAGCCGGCGCTCTGCCGGCGCTGCCTACATCACCCTCGACAGATGCCACACGGCATAAATACTGGAACAGCGGCCCCGACTGTCAGATGAGTCAGAGTCACACAAACAAACCCCAGCTCGGTTTACTAAACACCGCTAAGGAGAGCAAAGGTGAGCCTGTGGACCCAGCTCGCCACGAGATTTGTGTACCATACGGTCCCTTTTTTTGAGGGCAGAGGGTTAAACTTCTAGGGAGTGGGGGGGTTCGGCAATGCTGAAAAAGAGTAGTAAAAGTAAAACAAAGGAAATGTCGTTTACAAATGGAATATCAGCGATGCTACAACATAGGGATTTCCATGTGGAAGAGTGAAGTAAAAGGCAGTAAATTTGTTGAGATTAAACAGAAATCTGAATCTTACATCGTGCTCAACAATGGAAGAGCAGAAGCTACTATAAAGTCGCCATACTGATATCTAATTAATTACCATATTGACACATAGAGCCAAGCCACGTCTGGAGCACTGGATCAAGCACTTCTCATCAACAGGTGAAATGTATCATGGCTGCGGGTGCATCCGGAGAGCCGGTGTTTTCGACGTGGCGATAAATTACTTAAACTCGCTGAGTCCATGTCAGGAATAATGTGTTTTGGTTGCAATATTTCCACAATTATATCAATTTATATCGGCGGGTATGTTACGCACAATGTTGTTGTTGTTTTCTCTCGGCTCGAACGGGTCTGCGGCTCGAGCTGCACGCGGGCGTTTTGAAAAGGGGGAAAAAAAAAATGTGATCATCAAATTACCTTAATATTGAGCGTAATGATGGTGATTTAGCAAACCTTCGGACCATTTGAAGTCTGGAGTCCACATTTGGAGTCCCATTTAGTGAACAATAAGGTCAGTGTTCTGCACCCCTTGTCAGCGCACGGTTTTGGTGCAGTGGCTGCCGCCACTGATAAAGGCGTAAAGGGAGGCAGGAAGGAAACAGCCGAGTATGAAATCGATGTCGTTTGTGTCTTTTTGTTTGTTTGTTTTAAATCTCAAGGCATTTCGTGGCTGCTATCTGCGCGGGCGGCCGGGGCGGATGGGCTCCCCGATCAGCTCGCAGCGGGTAGCACAAAACGTTCTATATGATCACTATGCCCGGCAGAGCTCGCCCAATGACGCACATGCTGCCCCGGCCGCGGCCAAGTGCTGGCATCCGCAGCCCCCGAGCCTGTGGTGCCATGCCAGGGTGCTTTCTACTGATATGCGGCACGGAGTCCGCTGTTGATCCAGTTGATCCTTTGATACAAAGTAGGACAGACGAGGACAAAGCAGGGTCACGCCGCACGTGTTGCCAAATTCAGGACAACTTTTCCAAACTTTTACGGCTCATGAACGCCATCTCGTTATTGCCTGGAGGGACTGATCCCTCGTTCGCCCCGCTCGGCAGCGGGGGGGGGGGGGGGGGGGGGGGGGGGGGGAGCCTTCCCGACAGGCCTTGATCCCCCGAACGCCGCCCCGGAGACATTCTGACGAGCACGCCGCGCCAAGGCCTCGGTGAGGGAGCAGTGACAGTGTGGGACGGGCCCCTGACTGTATCTGTGGAGCGCAGGGAGGGGTGCGCTGCAGAGGGGGCTTGCGATTATGACCCCGACGGGCCCGCGCACCTATCTGTGCCCATAGACCCCACCCCCCCAGATGCTGCTGGAGCGGGGTTATCTCCGGCGGCAGCCTGCACTGGCATCACACTCCTCCAGAGCGCCTGGCGCTATCGTACGTGCGGGCCCGCGAGCTCACTGCGTCACCGCTCTCAGACTTTTCCTCACGCCGTCTCTAATGGGTCGAGTCAGCGCGGGTGTGGGGGGGGGGGGGGGTTAGTGACGCAGACCAAACAATCAGCACACTGCAACACAAAAGGTCCGAAACCCTGACAAAGCTCAAAGTAGCGGCGGTGCTGAGGAGAAGAGAGCAGGCGCGGTGTTATTTTAACCTGAGGCATAGATAAGATTTTTGTCAGAGCCACTCTTACAGGTCAGATTTCGTGTGCTGCGGGGGTAGGGGTGGGGGTGTGTGTGTGTGTGTGTGTGTGTGGGGGTGGGGAGGGGGGGTTATGATATACGTCCCCGGGAATTGATTACAGTGAACAATGGCGAGCACATCCAGAGCAACCTTGGACAGATGGGGGAGATAGCACTGTAAAGCTTGGAGACTTTGGCTGCAATGTAGAATCTATCTACAAAATCTCACTTATATTACGTGAGGGGAAGGAGAGGGGAGGGGAGGGGTCAAGGGGGGTTGTCTGGCATTTGAGCCTGTGCGTGCGTGTGCGTGCGTGTGTGTGTGTGTGCGTGTGTGTGCTTGTGTGTGTGTGTGTGTGTGTGTGTGTGTGCTTGTGTTGTGTGCTGGGGGAGGGGCGCATGGGGGTAAAAGTGAGAAAGAAAAGAAGACAGCGACAGACTAAAGAAAAAGTGAAGAAAAGGGGGTGGGGATTGGCCGGGAGCAGTTTCTCAAATTAAAAAAAAAAAAAAAGAAAAGAAAAGAAAAAAAAAAGGCCTGAACCTCATCATTCCACCTTGAAAGATTTATTTTTTTTACCATAAGTCACTCAGAAGGGATCGAGCACGGTTATTGGAAATGGCGATGCTGCTGGTTGAAGCTGGGGTTTTCATTGCAGTGACTAATAGTGCTTCTCAGTTTTGCCCTTTTCAGTGGGATCTGCCCTCAGCTGCTAAACACACACAAGCCCTCCTCTGTAGCTGCGGCTGACGTCAGCCGTCACTTAGCAACAGCCTTTTGGTGTAAAAGCAGCAGTGCTGACACCGTTTTCAAAAGAGGCGCACAGAGAGAGAGAGAGAGAGAGAGAGAGAGAGAGAGAGAGAGGGAGAGAGAGAAAGAGAGAGAGAGGCAGAAAGAAATTCAGAGAGAATGAGAACCAGAGATAGAGAGAATGAAGAGAGGGGGGAGAGAGAAAAAGTGGTGGGAGAGAGGGAGTGAAATTTTGTCGAGGGTTTCTGGGTAATGTTCTGGGGGGGGTGGGGATGGGGGGGGGGGTGCAAAAGCAAAACAAAACAAAAACAAAAAACAATGGTAGCAGGGCTTTTCAGGGCGACTGAGATCCCTCCTGTCTGACGGTGTCTTTCAAGGGGCCACGTGAAGCCTTGCGCACAAGGAGGGAAAAGATGATGTTACATCAGTAAAGTCGCCTGGAGACTATTAACAGTCCGTAAACCCGGCTCGTTAAAAAAACACAACCTTCAATTCACTGCGTCCCTCACCTCTGTTTATCCATACGTTGTGCATTCCCACAGCAACAACGCGTCGCCGCTCTCTCGTTTAACCCCGGCTGACTCGCTCGGCTCTCGCCCCGCCACCGGAGCGAGTGAGCAAACAATCAACACAAGCAAGGTTCAACAACCTCGTCCTGAACTTAAAAGCCCGGGCCACGTCTGACGTGTTTGCATTGTTGGCAGCCCCGTGGTGTAATCGGGATGGTTTGAGACGAGCTCGTAGCGGGAAAGCTGTCTGGTCTCCCTGAGACTCCCCAGCTAAAATAGCCTGATTGTGCTGCGGCAGCTCGGGGAACATTTTGTCATGACTTATCTTATCTAGGCATTTCGGCTCTGCCAATTTTTCATGTAGTGGAGACAGGCAAAGTATGGGAGGCTAATACAACAGTTTGCAGAGCGGGTGGGTGGGGGGTTAGTGGTGTGTGTGTGTGTGTGTGCGTGTGTGTGTGTGTTTTAGTGGGCGGGGGGGGGTCTAATTAGCCCAACCTCCGCTGATGGCAGCGGCTTGGCACCGTCCCTCTCAAGTCCAGCATTGTGGGCCCCGGTAATACACAAACTGAGCCACAAAATCAGCTTTGTGCAGATGATAATACTAGTAGATAGACGGGGTCGGGACATCACATCAAGGCTCATTAGAGAAACATAAGGAAGAGGGGACATGCTGCAACGCTCCTCATGGGCGGCTCAAACCGGAGCACAAGCCTCACTGGGCGCACGGAATAACAGCAATCGACGGTCACGGCCGTAAACAAAACGTTACCGGGGAGAAGGGCCTCGCGGCGCGGAGGCACGGCCTGCTGTTTTCTCTGCCGTCTTTTGATGCCGTCTCTTCAGACGGCGGAGTCATTAGGCTAAGCTCTCCTAGACCTATCATGAAAACTAAAGAGCTGCAAGCTAATTGCTGGCGATCGTGACGCAAGCCGTTTCCAGGGCGACGCGAGTTTTGGAGTACCCGCTCCAGCATTTCCTCATCTGTTTGCACTCACACCAGCAGGCTGACAATGCAGTCGCTGCATCCTGTTTCACCCCGCAGTCAGCCAAACACGCCGCTCTTCGCTCAACTTAACCCTTTCCCGCGGCCCCCGCTGACGCCGCCGCCGCCGCTGATTAAACATTCAAAGCAGCTATGCAAACGAGCCCGGCCACTGGAGAAAGTGGGCCGAGCGCGCGTGTGCGTGTGTGTGCGTGTGCGTGTGCGTGTCACGGCGGCCCCGCATCTGAGCGACAAACGAAGCGCATTTTGTCCTGCGACAGCTGGCGGCGTGTGGGAGACGGATCGGGGCAGAGAGGCGGAGGAGCCGAGCGGCGTGCGCAGGGGGAGGAGGCCGTCTGGGATGTGCTGATTCAGCTCTGGATGTAGCATTCAGAGAATGTTTACCCAGCGCGGACGCTACCTGTGGCAGCGGCCGGGGCGTCGCTAGGCAACGAATTAGGACACCTTGGTCTCGATATCGCAACTGTTACACAAGCCTCCTAAACACACGAGGTGAGCGCCACACGTCACCCCCACCCCCCCCCGACAGGACGACAGTGGCGCGGCCCGGGCCACATTTCACCCGACGCCTTTGTGCCAGAGCGCTAGCAGGTGACAAATGTTTACCACTAATATTTTACACATTTAAATGTTAAATATAGGCTTTAAAAATTAATATGTCACATAGGTCTGGATGCCGTTTAAACCTTTATGCCTGATAAGAAAATAAACAAACACCATCAGTGCAGTTTTCTGAAACACACACACACACACACAGCATAACTGCTGATAACATGTCATTTAATGACCTTTAAATTCAAGATTAATTTTTCCTGTCCGCACAGCCCTAAGGAGCTTTAACCTCCTCTAATTTAGGTGCGAAATAAATATCACAAATTGGTTTAGGATCAACGCTGTCTTGATGAATCTGATATTTTACTGTTCTCATTTCGGAATAAGCAAATGTGTAATTGTGGCGTCCCCTTAAGGTTGGCGGCATGTCTGGAGCGTGCAGGAGGGCCAGAGCGACGCAGCCTCCAAGTCGATTATCCTTTACACGTTTAGTCGTGACAGCGATCATTGAACCGGTGTGTCGAGGGCCTGCTCTTCACCGGAAAATTCACTCAGCCAAAATCAGTCAAAAACGCTAAAAAGCCACTCGGACGCTTTCACTTCCACACAGACAAACAGGCTGAGCAGGTAAACAGCACATGAGGCGCATGAGTTTTATGTGGCCACAGATTTTTTTTTAAAAATTAGAAACATCCCTGTTATTATGATAATTATCTTTACGTCGAGGCTCGACTTGATCCCTGGTCCTGCGACACACACACACACACACACACACGCGAGCTGATTTTACTGAGCCACAGACATATTAGATTTTACAGCAGTTGCTTCCCTCCCGTGCCCTCCCCTGCATCCTCGCTCGACACGCGGCTCATGATATCTGTCCGTCACCGGCCGCGTGGATCCGCCCGCTGAATTACAAATCACGCCGAAAAAAGAGAGAGAGAGAGATGTGAGGGGCGAGCGCGCTCTCTGGATTCATCGGCCCGGTGCTTTTGCGCTGCGATTCTACGTGGCAACTTTCTCCACCTTCTAGCGCACATTGTCTGAATACAGACGACCCCCCCCCCCCCCACACACACACACACACACACACACTCCCACCCCCCCACCCCTTTTCTCCTCGCTGCTGGAGGCAGACGCTATATTCTACGGGGCGATTAATAAGACTTGGCATTTTTTTTCTTCTATGCAATCACCCCGTGGTACGTCACTGGGTCATGACGTCAATGTTATATCATTCCACATGGCTTTACAGCGAGCGAACGTGACAGCTGAGAGCTGCTCTGCGTTTTCACCGCTCTCCCTTCCAACCTCTCTCTCCCTCTCTACCTCTCTCTCTCTCTCTTTCTCTCTCTATCCGCAGCCTGCGTCTCTGTTCTTGTCTGAATGGGGGGTTAGTTAAGTGTATTATTTACCCCCGTCTGCCCCCATGGAGTGGCAACCGCACACACACACACACACACACACACACACACACACACGCACACACGCACAAAGGCCCTTTTCCCTGAATTCAACACCGCCCTGCCGTCACTGCCTCTGAGGTCTTAGTCATGAAGTATGGTTTTTAGATGGCTGCCATGAAAGCACATAGACGATCTTTTTTTTTTTTAAAAGACTACTTAAAAAGAAGAAAATGATCTCCGTCTCTATCGTCATCTTAAAAAAAAATAGCGATAAAATGAGCTGGGTCCCGGAGGCGAATGGTGGCATCATTTTTGGGGTGTAACAGGCTGTGGATTCAGGGTGGACAATAAAAGCATTATCTAGTTCAAACAATTGAAATAAATTGTTCTCTGGGATAGATATGCGATGGAAAAAATTCCTGCCATATTTCCTCACCAGACAATCGTGTTAAACCGAATCCCAGGTCTCAATTTATGACCCCCTCTAAGCACCGGACAGTCCCTAAATGCAATTACTGTGAATAATTTGGCAATAAAATTAGGAGAAAGTGTTTTACAAGGCTCCCTCGCCATGTCAGAATTACACAATTCACTGACCTATTTAGGTGCCCTATTGAAGAATTCAGAACAACAGAGCGACACGGCTAATACAATAAATCTAGGATTCGGTGAGCCTGACCTCCGGCACTCGCAGTCAATCCATAAAGCTCCGGTTGTGCAAGAGGGTTTTGAGTTACTGCATCTAAACGCCGAGCTGACGCTGAAAAATCATCTGATTAATGCAAAGCAAAACACAACCGATGACGCGGGACTGTAAAGTACGAGCTTATCTCGCAAAAACACTGCGGACGGCGCACTTGGCGTCTGGCGTTTTTTGTCTTTTCGGTTCGTCTTTTAAATATCCTCGCGAGCCGCGGAGGTCTTCGCGCCGGTCCCCCGTCTTGGCTCGAGGAGTGCAACGCCTGGAACACGTCGTGTTTAGCGGCGGCGGCGGCGGCTCCTTCTCACTCGGCCTGGCACGTTCAGAGAGTACAACAGAGAGACGTCGCCCAGCGCTAACGCTAACCAACATCATGTATGGGAAAGCCAGACCTCGACCTTTGAGGGAGAAACGACACAATCCTCTGACTAGTAGTGTGATCACGGCGCGACATCGGGTCTACAGCTCCAGAGCCTTTATTTTCTGTGTTTGCATGCATGCAGCGAGTCACAGGCGTACATGAAATAGGTGACGTCGGACGGACGTGCCCTCCAACGGCGGCGCGCTTGCTTAGATTGCGGCGGCGCTAAGAAACACTGAGACGGTCGCATAAGGGACTGACGTCAGGCCTGTTGAAACAGTAAACAGGCCAGTATCTGCCGGCGTGCATCGTCGGACAGCCCGGTCTGTGAACAGCGAGGCCGTGCCGTGTGTTGGTATCTATTGCAGCCCCCTGCCTCCCCCAATTAAAACCGATACGATTCCATTCAGACAAAATGGTTTTCAAACGCAGGGTTTTTTCTTTTATAGCAGACATTTGAGTGTATTTAGTCTGGCCCATAGCTGCCTGTCAGGACACTGACAACACGCAGGATTGTGTATATGAATTCATATGGGGAGGCCGCGGGGCCTGTTTCGCTCCTTCGATTCTGATGGCAGAATTAAACTAATCAAAGGGGAAGGAGCGCACGTTGCGGCAAACAAGAAGCGACCCTCTTTATCCTCTTTGTATCACGAGACCAGTGACCCTCTCAGACAGCCGGAAGGGGTGGGGGGGGGGGGGGGGTGGAGGGGGGGGGCTGTTTAGTGCGTGAAATGTGTGAAGATGAAGAGCATGTGTGACATTAGCGGTGAACCCTGAGTGACTCCTTTCATTGTCTGGCTTTGACTTCTCGCCTTCTTTAAAGCGAACAGGAGTTACAATTAAAGCGCACACACACACAAACATACACACACACACAAAAACACTGTAACAAATCCGCCAGGACAAGACCGGACTATTGCGTGGAGGGAGAACAAAATGTAGGCACGCCAGGGAGCCGCGGACGAGTGCAACGGCCTGCTATGACCGGTGGAGACCTTTAAGTGACCTTTAAGTTCCTGTTTGAATATTACTGTGTTGTTGGCAAAGTTTTTCAAGAAAAACGGAGGAAAAAGCAGTGGGCGTGAGCGGCCACGAGCGGCATCAGAAATGTTAGCGCGGCACAACTTTTCCAGCCTGACGGGGGAAGTCGACGCATTGTTGAGATGATGGCTGAACACTGTCCAGTCTGCGAGTGTTACAACCCCCCCCCCCCCCCCGTCCCCAAGATGAACGCCGGAGCTGCTGAATGCCAATGTCCAGCGTCAGCCGACATACTTCCTCAGTCAGAGATTTAGAAACACGGATCATGGAGACGCGCAGCTCATTTGACTATGTGGATGGAAGAAACGCTGGGTGTAAATGTGTTGTGATAGGAACGTGATCGATCTGCCTGAACACATCGGGAGGCTGTCGTCACCATGTTCGGACAGGCCCGTGATTACCGATAGCACATTTATTATGGGCCGTGAAACAGCAAAAGACACACTATTCAACTTAAGTGTGTGAAGGAACAATATGAGAAACTATAGGGGGAGATTAAGGACATACTGTCAAAAATAAATAAATAAATCACAACAACTTTACAGGAGAGGACACATCATTAGAAAAGGTCTCAAATTTTCTCTCAGTGTTCTGGAGGACAGAGGATGAGGAGAAAGCATTCTGATCCAGATTTCACGTCTGGATCCAGGTCGCATTTTAAGAGCAGCTAAAACAGCTGTGTTTATTTTGCCAAAATATTGTAAACATTATAATGACTCATGACCTAATCCATGCACACACACACACACACACACACACATATATATATATATAAACTGAAATTGATAAGATCAGTCCTGCGTTTTCCTGAGTTTCCCACGGAAACGGAAATTAAACCTAAATGAATTTAACAAAGTAGGGAACTCATCTAAAGTTAGAAAGCAAAACTGTCCAAAACTAAGAGCGAAAAATAAAATGTACTGCGTGTCTTATAGGAGCCATTTTTGAGACCAGGTATTGAATATCGAGTCTCGTGGTGGTCCAGATGTCCTGGCCGATTTCAATGCCCCGAACAAATGAGCATTAAATAATACCTATACTATCTTTTCTCCTCTTTAACCATCTGTTCATATGTCAGAGACTCACTGCGACAGCTTTGTTTCTGGTGGTCCCGGGCTGAGCTAGACAGCTGCAGAGGACAGCCATGAACCGGGCTGCAGCGTAATCCCTGCAGGTGTTGGGAGCGCTGTCAGTGGACGCCCACTAAAAAGTGCTTGTTCCTGCCACTGAGAGCCTGTCACTCACGGCGTCTGAGCACGCATTCCAGACGGGATCTCTTACGGTCAATGTCTGCCTCGCCCGAGCCACCGGGCTCCGCTCTGACGAACGCAATCTCGCCACCATATCACACGCACGCGGAGAAAACGAAGCGCGGCCGAAGCCTCCTCCGCTTGTGTTTCCACTAATCGGGAGAGGAGCGAGAAAGGGGACAGACAGAGACGAAACAGGAGAACAGCGAGGGGAGCCAGAATATTTTCACGTCTAACTCGGGAATCCAGTTCACAGGACATTAGGATTGCAGAGATTCAACTCCGACAGGTTTTCTTGGTGGAGCGGTAAAAGGAAGCAGCAGATACTAAGCAGCAGATATTAAGTGATAAGTATTTGTGGGGGGCAGCTGTCTAGTTGACTACTATTGTAGATCTACAGCTCTGTACTTACATATATTATTATTATCATTATTTCTCATGCTCTGCATTATCTCCACATTAAACCCGTCACAAACAGACCAAATATTTTCAGGAACTTGATCAAAAGAACTCCTCACGATATAAGAACATGTGAAACGGTTGCTGGCCGTTATATCATGCTGGTGAGGGAGAGCGATCCCAGGGCACCACAGACTCTGGCAGTAGAGCTGCAACACGGGGTCGACACCTACAAAAGGACAAACACACTCACAGCAACATTAGGCACCGACGGCCAGCTCAGACTCTTGTTTTCCTGAGCCGTGCCTCCTGAGTCCTCCTGCCCCCTCGTTCCTTTCAGAGGGAAAAGCTCAACTTCAACATAAAAAAATAAAACAATGTAAGGGTGACGCAGGCTACAATTTTGGTTATCTTTTCGCTCGGTACAGATAGCAGTGGAAGGGAGATATTCCACTGACAAGACGGCAAAATCAATAGCATCTTAACTTCCACTTCTGCACAACTTTGTCTTGGTCCTTTCTTGCATTTTTCAAATTTCTGTCTAGATTTTACGATCGAGCAACTTTCCACTGTATCGGATATTAGGTTTGAGTCAAAAACACTGGGCTGTTTCATGTCTTGAGCGTCCCTTAAAATGTCAACGCTACACATAGGTTATATATAATAAGTTATATATAACTACAAATAAGTTATATATAAATGTGCATTCAGGATATGATTCCAACAAACGGTGATAATGATGCAGAAAAAAGTCTCGAGTGGGATTCAAGTGAAAATGTTTGTCTCCAAACTAAAAGACTGGCCTCCGTCATCAATACCACTGAAAGACAGTTTCAACAAGGGCACATATATGTTGACAGCCTTGGTTATTTTCACTTAACCTACATACTGTTTTTTTGAATTCAGCAGAGAGGAGAAACACCCTGGCAGTCACAGGGAGCTCTCACAGTCTGTGCTCATATTCATACGTGGTCCTGAATGATCCGACCTGCTTTTCTATTTTAGTTTTCGTGCGCAGTTTAAAGGCCTAACTCAATGGGAGTGCTAATCTGCTAATAGCCTAAAACACAATGAAGAGAAAAACAACTGCTGGAAACCGCACAACTGGGACAAACTGGATGTACATTTTTAGTTCTCTTATCATTCCCAACAAAGCCCGAAGGACACAGAGACAATGTGTGACAGCCAACGGCCCGGCATCCACCGAAGAACTGCAGGTTATGCCTTTACAAGCAATGTATAAAAATAATACTGGTGGTAATGGAGACATTTCTCCACACTGTCTACACACAAATTAAAGCAATAGCCTGCATCGGTGCTTTCGTCCACTACATTTGCGGACAGCGTGATAAGTCTATTCAGGATGGATATTACATGATATAAGCATATTGGTTTACAAAGCCAAGCAGAGGGGAGCATCACTTTGCAGAAGATGTGCACATGGCTTCAGTAAAGCCTGAGCAGGCCTATCTGTATGAGAACCCCCCCCCCCCCCCCCCCCCCCCAAAAAAAAAAGTAGCAGCATGCGCTGAGCCTGTCCTGTAGACGGTGAACAACTCCTGTGTGTGTGTGTGTGTGTGTGTGTGTGTGTGTGTGTGTGTGTGTGTGTGTGTGTGTGTGTGTGTGTGTGTGTGTGCTACAGTCAGATGGGACACAGGGCCACAACGTTCTCCATACTGCTGCAACATGTGTTGTTATTCTGGCACCAGGTTGTGCATAGGCAACCACCTCTCATTTATTATGTGTACTGTATGAAGAGAGAGGGAGCGCGAGAGACAGAGAGAGAGAGAGAGTGAGAGAGAGAGAGAGAGAGAGACTTTTCAATGTGGATAATGTAGATAAACATTACTGACGTCAAGAGGACAGGAAGTGCATGCGGACTGCACACAACATCGTTCTGCAGGTTGATATTTCATTTGAAGAAGTTAAGGACTGCATCAACTATTTTCTAAGAGAGTAAAAGGTGTCCGTTTGATGCAAACTTTGACAGAAACATGTTATAATGTGTTATCAAGCCATCTCTGTATAATACACTCACTTCCACCTGGACAGACATGCTATTATCTAGTGTTATTTGTATGTTTTATATATACAAACCCATGTGTATTGCACTCAAAAGTACAAAAATCCAATGCAATAAAAATCTATGTGCAATTTTAATTCAGTTATTTGTATTTTAATTCATTTGGACTATTCTGTGCACAAACTTCACGTGTACTCTTGTCTTATGCTATTCCTTGTAGCTATATAACTGCCTGGCAATAAATCTGATTAGATTTTCTTGGAATAGACACAAGGAGTGCGTATGTACAAAAGCCGTATGTTCCAATGTAATAAAAAATAATTAAGAATTATATCTCTCACATTGTTGTTTTATTATGATGAATATACAAATGATTCTGCTCTTGCTCAGGCCTGTTTTCTACCCAAATCATCACAGCAAATGCCTTAAAGCTGTGTAACTAAGTTGTATAATTGTGGGTCAATAGACCTGATGCTGATCATTATATACCTGAAATACACTACACCACATACATTTGCATGCTACCTTGCAAATATGAGTTACTTATGTTGACATACAGTAAATATAAATTTTCTTTTAAGCAAATGAATGCGGAATATAAATTCTAAGCCATGCCTGCACAATACACTAACTTCTACCTGCAGACACAGCATGGTGCATTTACAACACCATGCATGTGTGTGTCCCGTGCTGCGAACCCGTGTCTTCTTCCTTGCACATTTTCTCCACCAATCACCAACTCAAACTTCTTGTTGCTGTATAATAACCAAGTTGTACAACTACCTGGCAATACATATGATTCTGATCACTATATACTTGAAAAAGAGTACGCAAAATACACATTCCTCTGAAGCAGCAGAAATAAACTGTACAATTAATTTGCAACAAATCTGTAATCTGACTGTATGCTTGAAATGCAGTATTAAAGTTCTCTCCCGCCATGCCTGTCTAGAACATACACTTCTACCTGCACAGGGACCCCCCCATCGTGTATTTACAAAGCCATGTGTACACTATTGTCCTGTGCTGCTTACTTGTGTCACTCTCTCTGCAGGTTTATTGTAAAGTCTGTATTTACAAAACCATACGACCACAGCTGTCTTCGGCTGTTATTTGCCAGTTTTCTGCACCAATCATAGAAGCATTATAGCTGCATAATAACCAAGTTGTATAACTACCTTGGCAGGAAGAGTGATTCTGAAAATCATTCACAGAGCAGAGAAGAAGGAGATTTTGCGGTGTTTTCGGGGTTGAGCTGGTGCACATGTGCGCACACACACACACATATACAGACATAGTGGGCCTTGACAAACCTACCTGTTCTCTGGATATACAGGGCAGCGAGGGTCTGCGGGGCATTTTACAGCTGCCATAATAGCTGGTGGACGTCTCCCCGAGTGACACACAACTGGACCTCCTCCGAGGTCTGATCACCGGGACCTTCTCCTCGGCGGCGCACGCCCCGCCGGTGGCCTCCCTGGACGGGTAGTAGCGGTGGAAGCAGAGCCCCAGCAGGGAGCCGGACAGCCCGGCCAGGCCGGCCAGCAGCGGCCGCAGCAGCGAGGGCAGCCCGGACAGACTGGTGAAGGAGACGAGCCACACGACGCTGGCGAAGACCAGGATGAGCACGCTGTGTTTGAGTTTGAGAGTGGGCACCAGCGTGAGCAGCCCCACGCAGCCCAGCACGAACAACAACCTGCCCACCATCTGCATCTGGTGCTGCTCCTCTCCCCACTGCAGGAACCGCAAAACCAGAAAATCCCCGAGGTAGCAGGACGCCGGCAGGGACAGCAGCCAGCAGCATCCGCCGCTCTCCTTCTTCTTCTTCCTCCGCAGGTAGAAGGTCAGGAAGAAGAAGGCACATCCTATGCTGAACAGGGGACTGATGCACTGCGAGAAGCCCGACAGGAAAGTCCGCAGGTCCTCACTCTGCAAGCTCCTGGAGATGAGGAGGGACGCGGCGAACACCGCGAAGGCTCCCACGTACAGGGCAGACACTCGGAGCAGTCTGGAGCCGAGCAGGTCTTGGTTGCAGAAGCTGCACAGGTTGAGCAGAAAGCCCCTCTGGTGGTGGTCCTGCTTCAGAGGGGTGACGCAGCTCTTCACGTAGCCGTTCCTGAAGCCCTCCGAGCTGTTTACACTGCCCGCTCCGTCGTGGAGCCTGGTTTTACCGTGTAGCGCCTCTCCTTCCTCCCGGGCAGCCATGGCTCCTCTGCGGGCTCCTCTTCTCAGGTCCTCCACCCCTCCTCCTCCTCCTCCTCCTCCACCTCTCTCTCTCGCTCTCTCTCTCTCTGCTTTTCACGCCGTGTTAACGCTCAACTACATGACAGCGAACGCACTCCATGGTCACTCAAACGTGCTCCTGCACTTGGACTAAAGAAAGAAGGTGAGATGTTGTTTTTACACGGAGCGGGCTCCATGGCGCCGCCTACAGGCGCAGGCCTGCGCTACACCTGAGGGGAGCAGGAGGAGGAGGAGGAGGAGGGGACTTTGTTGTTATCTGAGGCTGCAGTTCTTGAAGAAACCTGAGGAAACCTCGTCTGAAGAAAACAAATGGAATCTGCATAGTTTTTTGTCAGTCTTCTTCAATATATTTTCTGCTTTTTGTTGCCTCGTGTCACTGTGTTATGTGCCATGCAGGTCGAATCTAATATCATTTTAAATAAAACAATTGGAGCATAAGAAACAGTAAACCTCGCAGGACTGTTGGTATAAACATTGTGTTGATATAAATATGGATAGATAATAAGACATTAATCTTTCTCTTATGGATATTTTGTCACCCATGCCCACTCACCTCGTCCAGAGTTCAGCGGGTGCTCTAACAAACATGAACTTGTTGACATCCTGCCATGAGGTGGATTTTGTGCTGCCATGACACACACTTTTAAACTCTTTGAATGGAAGGTAAATAATTATACAGGGAGTGAGGGACTGCTGAATCCAGGTGAACCGGGTTCGTCCTCCTGCCTGGTGATGTGATGCAGCCTGTGAGGCTGATGAAGGACGGTTGTGATGACAGCAAATTCACTGCTGATGCAATTTACAGTCTATCCACAGATGTGGACACAGCATATAGGAGGTGGTAAAGTCAGAGCCTGGTCTGGATTCGGACCTTTATGTGGACACAATGGATATGAAGCAATTATTTGCTGCTACTCTGTTTATAATTTAGCTTTTTCTTGTTTTTTTTCTATCGAAAAAATATAATTTTTTAATTTGTTGAAGCTGAAGCTCTTACCTATTGCTATCTGCTGTCCATTCATATTATCTTAAACAGGTCACATAAGCAGATAAATTGTGGAGCTGCTGCTCACAGGCCCCTTTCAGAGCCCGTATTTTGACACACAACAGCAGGAAACACACAGGTGCAATTAATTATATCGAAAATGCCTGCAGAGCTTTTAGTTTTTCAATCCATGAGCCAAGGATGCAGGCTTCCTGGAAGCCTTAAATACAACAGAGACATGTTTAACACAATTAGTTACACATGTGTCTCTGCTGTAAGACGATCAAATGTGTCTGCTGGGATAAAGTCTACAGAGAGGAGAAGCACTTATATAAAAATAATTACCTTTCACAATAGGTGAAGTTTACATTTTAATGTGTACTGTCACAAAGAACACATTTAAGATATAAAACAAAGACAAAATATAAAATAAATGGCAGCTATCCACACAATATAAATAAACCCCCATTCTTTTACATATTTCTTTATTTAACATGAGTTAACATTGATTACATTGTCCTTATAAACACTTTTATCAATAATGAAGTGTTTGGTAAGGGTGTAGACATGGTTCTTTAATGTAAACAAATAGTTTTCTCTTGATTAAAACCATGATTCCTCCTTGTCAGCTTCAGTCTAAACTTGCATTTAACATTGTGTAATAGTTGATTCAACTGAATCAAATAAAGTGAAATATAATATCTAACAAATCCTCACAAAACATTCCTATTATTGCTGAGGGGCCTTGAGCTGTTGACATAAATGAAGACAACCTACTGTGTCAGTGAGGCAGAGCCTCCACTGGAGGGTGCTGCTTTACCATCACAGTTTGGACACTGTTGTACTTTAAACCATCTGAGACACAGGTGCCATACTGGTATCACTGTTTAGCTCTGTGTTGTTATGTATCATTATTATGTTCATCCAGTTTTGGTGAATGCAAATGCTGTGTACAACATGTGCATTACTGCTGCAGTGCTCATTGGTCATCATTGGAAATAAGGTGACTGTTTTAACTTTCAAATGAGGAGATTATCTATTGTGCCAGTTGCTCATGTCATGACAAAGGATGCAGGGTCCATTACTATCTTATGGAGGATGGCTGCTGTTTCTTTTGAAAACTGATAATTTTGTTGTCTTCTATGTGTTATTTGTGACAGCACATGACATATTCTGAAAGGTACTATTATGATACAACTGTCTTTCCTTTCCACATAGTTTCTCCGACATAGCACATGTGACCATCCTCAATTGGGTAATAGGGTGTAATCATTTGTTCATTTTTGTGCAAAAACAGAACAATACGGTATTTGTCTTGCATGTCAAAATAAATCATCTACCTTATCGAAATAAAATATTCCATTCACCTTTAAATGAACATTGATCACAGAGCCACAACAACATAAAACATGTCAAAGACTAAAAAAGCTTAAGTCTTAACATTGATTCTTTTCTGATCTTTGCTAATTTCTCCACCTTTTCCCATTGCACTTGCATTTAAGAGTAATCAAGAGGGAACACACTGTGTGCGCTGCCATCAACACCATTTTTGTCCCCACCATAAAATCCACCATCCCCACCACCTTGTCCTGCTTATAACTTTCAAGCACCGTTTTCCACAAGCAATAATAAATGAAGAACTGCGTTCAAACTATTGCTTGAACTTGATAGGACACTTTCAGCTTCAATAAAACTTTGACCTTTGCCAGCTTTTATAAGCTTTTAAAAATCCGTGTATTTGTAATTTTGGGGATAGTGACGTGGACCACCTGGGAGCGTGTGTTTTCCCTGCTCGTCTGCGCGCTGTTTGTCCCTCGTGCAGCCCCGTAGCTGTGATGTGGCTCACACACTCATCTTCCACGTCACTAGGAAGTCAGAGCTGAGCCGCAGACAGGTCGCCACGGGCAGCCTCCGAGGAGCTCCACAGATGTAAATATCCACTAAACTGGACATTGAAGGCCACTTTGGAGGGTAGTAGTTTGGTAGGTGCTTCACCGTTTGCTTTCAACTGACGTGCATAATGTTTGTTCTTGCCTCGTAAGGGCAGCTAGCGATAGCTAGCGTCCCTGTCCTCCATTTCACTGCCTGCCTGGACTGAAGCTAGGCTAGCGTTAGCTGGCACGCAAGGTTTATCAATTAATCCCATAGTTTTGCCGGTTTTTACCAACTTGACGGTTTAAATATCAGGCAATATTCACGTTAAGTTTAGGTTTTCTCGAACTGCCTTTTTCAGATTCCGCTATTAACGCTGTGAGAGTGGTGAGCTACGTTGTTAACGCTGCGTGTCACTTCCTAAAGCTAATAACCCAACACAACAATCACACACTGACGTTCTGCAGGCACTATTATACAGTTATCTGCACTTTGATCCTGTCAGTGGTTGATAGGTTGTGAATATCTCTCAGATGTAGCAATCGCCTGTCACCTTCAAGTTTCTGTAACTTAGAGTATACGGAGGAGCATCACACCGACCAGTCTGAATGAACTGGGAGCTTTCTGTCCTTCCCAGGTGATCCACTAACCTTGGTCTTGATGGTTTATACTACCAAATCAAGCCAGAGACATTTTCAGAAAAAAACCTAAATCAATATGCAGTCGTTTATCTTTGAATGAAATTGGGTCTTGGCCACAGTAGCATTCACCGCATATTTTCTGTCAAGAATTGCCCTGCAGAGGATGCTAAGTAAAAGGCTAAACTAATTGCTTATTTGATTTTAGTTTATTTGATTTTACTTCACTTTGCAACAGATGATGGACTGATGGGAGATGACACTGTTGTGCTTTTTCCTACAAAGCCACATCTGATCAAAGAGGTTATTTTAACTTAGCGGTTGACATAATTGTCCCCCACTAAATTAGTTGCTTGTTGGTTGTTTGATCTCATGTTATGAAATTTAAATCTGATCAATCAAAATACCCATGTCACATGAACAGTAGGCATGACAAATTACCATGACACAGATTTATTTTCAATTTATGATGCGTATACAGGGCCATAATGAAGAGTTCATTCCATCCATGCCTTTATGTGTATATGACTGAGTTTTTGGTGAATCAGAGTTATTGGTGAATAGACTCAATGATCTAACTAATATATCTGTGGTAAAATAAGCTCACTAAGCTCACCATACTTTCCCTACTTCGTTTGGCTGATGCTCAAAAAGTGCTGTATTCTGTTGTATGCACATGATGCTGCAGTAGATGCCAGCTATTTTCAGTCTCTATGTTGACATTACTGTAAGTATATCCCAAGTTATTTTTTTGTACTGATGTGTCTGCCATTTAAAATGATCTACTGTCGTTTTCTCCTATGTTTTATCCAGTGAGCAACTTCCATTGGGATTCTTCTGCGCTGATCAAAGTCCGGCAGCAAAATGACGGCTGCAGAAAACGTTTGTTACACCCTGATCAATGTCACGTCTGACTCAGAGCCCCCCTCTGAAGTCAGCCTGAAAGCTGATCTAGGTAAGTGTGCTTTAGATTTACCTCCAATCATCTCCTATCGTCCATGAAAAACTGAAACCTGTCAACGTGTGTTGCTATGTTGATCATTGGCTGCTGCTAATGTTGGTTTTTCCTAAAGACTGACATGTTTGAGTCCTCATCAATTCGTCATATTCCTCTACAGAAAAGGGGGAGATCAAGGCGAAGACTGAAGCTCTGAAGAAAGTTATCATCATGATCTTGAACGGTGAGAAGCTGCCAGGACTGCTGATGACCATAATCCGCTTTGTGCTGCCGCTGCAAGATCACACCATCAAAAAGCTGCTGCTGGTCTTCTGGGAGATCGTTCCCAAAACCACTCCAGATGGCAAGCTGCTGCAGGAGATGATCCTCGTCTGTGATGCCTACAGAAAGGTAAAGACGGGGACACGGGCAGGCTGATATGCCACAGTAATAGTGTAGCAGTGATTATAGCATAGTTGTTAAACAGGTCCTAATACCAAATCTCTTTGAATTTCAGGACCTGCAGCATCCCAACGAGTTCATCCGTGGCTCCACCCTGCGTTTCCTGTGCAAGCTGAAGGAGTCTGAGCTGCTTGAGCCTCTCATGCCTGCGATCCGTGCCTGCCTGGAGCACCGTCACAGCTATGTGCGCCGCAACGCTGTCCTGGCCATTTACACTATCTACAGGTAGAAACTGTGAAATAACTAAGTCTCTTTCGGTGTGTAAATATCACATATTCTAGTCATAAGCAGACAGCAAGCAATCTTATATATACAATTTTTTTTATTTGCTTCAGGAACTTTGAACACCTCATCCCAGATGCTCCGGAGTTGATCCACGATTTTCTAGTGAATGAGAAAGATGCCAGCTGTAAGAGAAACGCCTTCATGATGCTGATTCATGCAGACCAGGTCAGTAGCATGTTGTATTTTACTATTCTGTCATGTGAAGGCCCTTCGCCACACCCACTCGTTCACACATTCCCATTCGCAGGATCGAGCTCTGGATTACCTCAGCACTTGCATTGACCAGGTCCACACCTTCGGTGATATTCTCCAGCTGGTCATTGTTGAGCTGATTTACAAAGTGAGTCTGTCTCCCTTTTCAGCAATGTAGCGTAACAGTCTCCCACCGAAAGAACTCTTTTCATCTCCGTCTGTCCATCTGTCCGTTGTCGTTCTGTCTGATAGGTTTGCCATGCAAACCCTTCTGAGCGAGCCAGATTTATCCGCTGCATCTACAACCTGCTGCAGTCCTCCAGTCCAGCCGTCAAGTACGAGGCTGCCGGCACTCTCGTAACCCTCTCCAGTGCTCCCACGGCCATCAAGGTGAGTCTCATGCTGTTTGCACAGCGCAGACATACTTTGCCCAGCAGTGGTGATGTCTTTGGCCCGGCACAATCCCTTACAGTGCGTGTGCTTTGTCTGGATTCCAGGCTGCCGCCCAGTGCTACATCGATCTTATCATCAAGGAGAGTGACAACAATGTGAAGCTGATTGTTCTCGATCGTCTGATTGAGCTGAAGGAGCATCCCACTCATGAGCGTGTGCTGCAGGTATGCAGAGTAGTAGCTGTGGTTAGTGTTTGATGCAGTCTTTAAGAAAGATCAAGTGCTTCCTTAACTGAAAAACACTGACTCATACAACTTGTCAAAATGAGATTACTGATGACTTGCTGTGAATGTGGTTTGTTTCCAGGACCTTGTGATGGACATCCTGCGTGTCCTCAGCACTCCCGACCTGGAAGTCAGAAAGAAGACTCTGCAGCTGGCTCTGGACCTGGTTTCATCTCGAAACGTGGAAGAGGTCAGAAACGCATACGGCCTAATGTAACGTTTTTATGCAGAGGCACGGAAAGGAGGTCAAATCTTCTTAAAACACTGCCGCGGTGTTGACGTGGCTGTTTTCTCCAGTTGGTGATTGTGCTGAAGAAAGAGGTGATCAAGACAAACAACGTGACGGAACACGAAGACACCGATAAGTACAGACAGCTGTTGGTTCGCACCCTCCACTCCTGCAGCGTGCGCTTCCCCGACATGGCGGCCAACGTCATACCTGTGGTGAGTCTCCAGTTACCTGGGAGCGTCAGAGAGGAGACGCTCTGAGCTCAGAGCCTCTTCCTTCGGCGGGAGCTGAGAGAGTGTCGATCTGATTCACAGCTGATGGAGTTCCTAAGTGACACTAATGAGGCAGCTGCTGCTGACGTCCTGGAGTTTGTGCGGGAGGCCATTCAGAGATTTGACAACCTGAGACCCCTCGTCATCGAGAAGATGCTGGAAGTGTTTCACGCCATCAAAACTGTCAAGTAAGGCTTTATGAGCGCGTTAAGTCGAACATTAAGCAGCGTCTCGGCTTTACTCTCTGTCTGTCGCCTGTCGGCGTCGCATACTAGCGCAGGTGACAAAACAAGCCAGGTCTGTGTAAAGAGTGCTATTCCCTGCAGCGCTTAACATTGCTGTCATCATCACCGCTGTCACTTTTTAGGATCTACAGGGGGGCTTTGTGGATCTTGGGCGAATACTGCAGCACCAAGGAAGACATCCAGAGCGTGATGACAGAAGTGCGCCGGTCCCTGGGGGAGGTGCGTTAGCCTTCAGTTTCTCAGAACTCGACGTGACGCAGGCTTACCCGACAGACCCAAATTAACTGAGGCGGCCCCGAATGCCTGCCGTCTGTTCCTTGCATTGACAGATCCCGATCGTAGAAAACGAAATAAAGAAAGAGACGGGGGAGGTGAAACCAGAGGATGAAGTGAGCGCGGCACCCGCCCAGAAGCTGGTGACCGAGATGGGCACGTATGTGACGCAGAGTGCCCTCAGCTCCTCCCGGCCTTCCAAAAAAGAAGAGGATAGGTAATAAACAAAGCACATTGTGCCCTGTTCTTACAGAGCCTGTCTGTTTGCTTGTTTCACCATTATTAAATACCGTTTGTGTTTTCAGACCTCCGCTCAGAGGCTTCCTGATGGATGGAGACTTCTATGTGGCTGCATCTCTGGCCACCACGCTGACCAAAGTGGCCTTGCGCTATGTTGCTATCGTTCAAGACAAAAAGAAACAAAATGTAAGTCGTCCCCGCCTCTCCTCCACTCGCTCAGCCTCCATCCCACTGAACGGCTGCTCCTCTAACCCTGCCGTCCCTCACAGTCCTTCGTTGCGGAGGCCATGCTGATCATGGTCACCGTGCTGCACCTGGGCAAGTCGTCCCTGCCCAAGAAGCCCATCACAGACGACGACGTGGACCGCATCTCGCTGTGCCTCAAGGTCCTGTCAGAGTGCTCCCCCCTCATGAATGACATCTTCAACAAGGAGTGCCGCAAATCCCTGTCACACATGCTGACTGTCAGACTGGAGGAAGAGAAGCTGTCACAGAAGGTAATGGCTGCAGTCTCAGAAGGGGGGGGGGCACTTTAACCCCTCCTACAGCTGGACACCCCGGTATATGTGCTATTTTCTTTCATCTTGGACACAGAATCTTACTAATGATCGTTCTCATTCTTTTCAACTCAGAAAGAGTCCGAGAAGCGCAACGTAACGGTGCAGGCAGACGACCCCATCTCCTTCATGCAGCTGACAGCCAAAAATGAAATGACCTCTAAAGAGGACCAGTTCCAGCTCAGCCTGCTGGCAGCGATGGGCAACACGCAGAGGAAGGAGGCAGCCGATCCCCTGGCCTCAAAACTCAACAAGGTAGGCAAGCCAGCACCCCGGCTGGAAACTATACTGAGAAATACACTGTAAATCTTAGGTTGGTATTTTGTTTAAAGAAAATACTTTGGAGGTGATTGGTTAGAAGTCTCTTATTTGGAAAAGGATGTAATTTTTTTTTATGATGGGGACACATCTGTAAGCATTGTATAGAAGGAAAGGAAAGCAAAAATATTATAATGTATTATAATGGAGAGTTCAATGCAATGCCTTTTTGTGTATCTCAGGTGACCCAGCTGACGGGCTTCTCAGACCCAGTGTACGCTGAAGCCTACGTCCACGTCAACCAGTACGACATTGTGTTGGACGTGCTGGTGGTCAATCAGACCAGTGACACTCTCCAGAACTGCACGCTAGAGCTGGCCACTTTAGGTCAGTCCCCCCGTTTTGTCTCGCGTCATTCTCGGCACCAGTACGAGTTGCGCGCTGATAGGAATCGCTCCGCCCCACAGGTGACCTCAAGCTGGTGGAGAAGCCTTCGCCTCTCACTCTGGCCCCTCACGATTTCGCAAACATCAAGGCCAACGTCAAGGTGGCCTCGACCGAGAACGGCATCATCTTCGGCAACATTGGTGAGGCACTCGCTTGGTTTCCATTGGGCACGGCTGTTCCTTTCTCTGCTTTTTTTCTCATTTGTCTAAATGCTCGACTCGTTCCACCCAGTGTACGACGTGTCGGGAGCTGCCAGCGACAGGAACTGCGTCGTCCTCAGCGACATCCACATCGACATCATGGACTACATCCAGCCGGCCTCCTGCACCGATGCAGAGTTCAGACAGATGTGGGCAGAGTTTGAGTGGGAAAACAAGGTGGGCCTCGTGTTTCACATTTCCTCAAAAACGACGTCGTTGGCCTAGCGGTTCAGGCTTTTTCATGAGGTTTGGTCTTCTGCAGTTTTCCCTTATGAACTTTTCTCTCATTTGTTGCAGGTGACGGTGAACACCAACATCACTGATCTGAACGATTACCTCCAGCATATCCTCAAGTCCACCAACATGAAGTGTCTGACTCCAGAGAAGGTCAGTGTGGGACCATTCAAACAGCGGAGCAAATGAGTAAATGGCTCCTGTGCATTTGTGGGAGAAATAAAAACAGCCTTGTTTTAGTTGTCTGTCATGCATATCGTCTTTGTACCGACGACGTATATGGAAAATAATGAGCATGCCCGGCGTGTTAGACGAGCTGTGGCAGCCCCGTCTTCTTGTTGCCGTGCGATCGTCTCAGCTCTCCTCATTGTCTCACAAACAGGCTCTCTCCGGCTTCTGCGGCTTCATGGCTGCCAACCTTTATGCTCGTTCTATCTTTGGCGAAGACGCCCTGGCTAATGTCAGCATCGAGAAGCCCATCCACCTGGGGCCCGAGGCGCCCGTCAACGGACACATACGCATACGGGCCAAAAGTCAGGTGGGTCGCAGCTGACACGCCGCTGAACCCCGGCGCACCTGAGAGACGAAGGCTCCGGCTGAGCTCGCTCCGAACCAGTGAATTAGTCTGGAGGAGGATGAACGTTGGACTGATTTTGAACACGTCTCTCTTTTACTTCACAGGGGATGGCCCTGAGCCTCGGTGACAAGATCAACCTGTCCCAGAAGAAAACAAATGTCTGATCCAGCCGATCCCTCGGACTTTGTAAAAAGTCATCCGCTGTTCTCCTTTATCGGCCGTCATCATGCAGCCTTTTCACCACAGCAAATTTTAAAACTATAGATCTGTGTATGGTCAGTTGCTTCTGTGCTCTCTCTCGCTCTCTTTTTTTTTTTTTTACATCACTTATGTTTTAAAGAAAAAACTACAGATCAGTAATGTTCTTTCCCTGTCCTGTTTAATTTTCAATAAACGTATACATTACACGAATGGAAAACACTGCCCTGTGCTCTGCTCACTGAGTGCTGCCTCTTTGTATTTCACTCATTACACTTAACATATTTTATATGTATATATCTGTATATGTATATATCTAAATTACCCCTACGTTTGAATGAATGGTGTGTGCGTGTGACCTGCCTTACCCTACTGTATGTGTGTTGGAGATGCACACCAATGTTTTTAGGTACAAAGCAGGTGAGAGATTGATGTGTTTGTCTGGATACTGCACACACAAACTGAAGTTGAAAGGTGTTTTCCAAACCACCATTATTTGAGTGTGTGTGAGTGTCAGTAGTTGGTATAGGGGGGAATTTTTGGAAGAGCTGGAACAGTCTTTCGATGCCACTGTCCTGTGGCCAGCTTCATAGCAGCAGATTCGAGTCAGAGATCCTCCGACAGCTCTTGCGAACGCTTTCCGCAGTGTGAATGTGTCTGGAGTTTGTTCTGTCAGCATCTCAAATTTACAGTGACATCATGGAGACAACAAAGTACATACACATCCCAGGCCAGGGAGTAATTAGTTTTCACCGAGACGATATATCACAGTGATTTCGGAGGCACTCTCAAAACCATCTGCAGGTTTTTACTGTCATGGTGATAATGAGATGGAGATGGATTAACGCTGGCACAGGCCGACATACTCCACTCGCCCCCGTGTTTATGAATTTATGAGCAAAGGGACATTCCTGGGAAGGTGCCAGTTTAAAGGGTCACAACCTGTGGTCATTCATTTGCAATATCTGTGAAATCTGTGTCTCGGGGGGGGGGGGGGGGGGGGGGGGGGGGGGGGTTAGATAAAAGCTGAGAGGTGGCTTTGAGGCCAGAGCTTCAGCTGTGAAAATAAACATGGAGTCTGGCAGCACTGTCACAGCTCAGCTACTGTGAGCTGTGTGCAGCCTTTTTGGATTTAAGGTACATATTACCTACGATTACTATAATTGCAGCTAAACTCCATAAGCTAAGATCAGAGAATTTGCACCCTGTGTTTTCATAATGAGTTGCTCCCTCGAGGAGTTACCATTCCAGCGAAAAGTCTGCTCCCTAACAAGGGATCACATTTACTTCTTCACTTTTTATCTTATTTCTAGAATAACAGACTGTGTCTCTGGAGCAAAGACTCTGTCAGGACTTTCATATATTTTACACACCAGCATCAAAGTGACTTCTGCTTTTCATATTCTCAGGTCTAAACGGTTTATTACATTTTTTTAAGGTGATGGAGACGGAGCTGCTTCTGAGCCTCTAATGGGTTCGTGCTTGGTCCTTTAAGCCCACATGGGTGAGACTGAAGCCTCAACAACGGTATCAGTATGATATCTACAAATCTGCTGTCGATATGAGTGTCTGAAAGCGTTTTTTTTTATTTATTCAAACTCCCAGATAAGACTTAAATAAACGTGCCTCTGTGTTTGAACACCAGGTGGCGCCACAGGTGTCACAGAGGGCACTGTGCTGGTATTCTGCATTGTACAATGCTGTAGAGGGATTTGTCATAACATGACATATACTGTAATTGCCCTGTTGACATTACACAAGTCGTGCTTGTACACAGTAGAGCTGAGTCTGTCATCTGAGATAAACCGTCAAAGTCGGACCCTCTTGGGTAGAGGGAGTCAAAGCAGCGGTCACACTTTGTGGTACTGGTGTGGGTTGCTCTAGACCAGTTCAAAGCAAAAGATAAACATCAGAATGTCGAGCCCTATATGATATAGGTGATTACAGTCACACGGTCTTTGTGAAGAACTCACCCCTGATGAAAAGCTCCCATAACACAATAGTGACAGTGAGCATAAGAAAAGAGTTCAACGCTGAGTTTGTGACATATTTCATGAGACAATTTGCGCTGTGATGTTATATTTATCTGTCTGTGTAGTGCTTTTATAGCTTAGTGATATGGGCGTTTTCTTGTGTGATTTACCCGTTCAGTATTTACTGTAAATGTGGGCCCTTGCTGGGAAGGAGACAATGCGAGATGTTTTCAAAATGTGTTGCATCAAATCGTGCCGTTCCTGCTGAGCAATGAATACGCTCACAACCAGCGAGGTGCAATAAATCTGCTCACATAACAACAGAGACGTAAAGCCACCTGCATCTTCTAGAAGTGTCACAGTTTGAGTATAATGGAAAATTTCCACTTGTGAGAGAATGAGTCAAGTGACAAGTTTTCAGAGAAAAAGAAACCTATGTTGTTTTAATAGAAATTGGGTTTTTACGTACTGGGAAATTCATTTTTCTCTGTTTTCATTTGTGTGCACAAATAATGAAAGAGTAATTAATGATAACAATGCTTAGTCTTAACAATGTTGCAGAGAGATTTACAAAATAAAAATAGAGGCAGATTAGGTGGATAAAATGAGAAAAATGCCAAGGCCAAGGACACGAGTATGAATGAAGTTGCAAAGAAGAGGTGACTAGAAACAGCATAAACTGAGCACAAATCAGGCGCGTTCACCAAAGCTTGAATCAGGGACTGAGTTTGCCTCCGTCCAGCACATAAAGTTAACACAAATATACATTTGGGTAAATTTGTGATGGAACAAAGCTAGAAAACTGGCCTTAAAATGTTAGAACTCATAAAAAAACAGCATAAAGACAAGCTTATACTGCTGAAAGTTTCGTACTGTGGTGGTAGCTGCAGGGCACCTTTCTTCTCTTTCTCCCCATATGACTGCTTGTAATTACAATAAGCAGGCTTTACTTGTGTGTGTGTGGTGTGTGTGTGTGTGTGTGTGTGTGTGTGTGTGTGTGTGTGTGTGTGTGTGTGTGTGTGTGTGTGTGTGTGTTTGAGGACAGGAATGTGACTGCAGGGGTGTGTGATATTAGTCTCAGGACAGGGCTGCAGAGTGGGTTAGTGTGTGTGTGTGTGTGTGTGTGTGTGTGTGTGTGTGTGTATGTGGGTGGGTGGGTGGATGGAGAGAGGGGTGCTAACACACGCGCGCGCGCACGCACACAGCCTGTGGAGGAGCCCCTAGCGCCAGACATTAGTACTGGCCTGCCTCATTCCTCTCCTACCAGCAGTGTGGCAGAGTGAACCTCGCAGTGTTGTCGAGGCTCACACACATCCTCACAAACAAACACACACTCACGCACACACACACACACACTATCTCACACACGCACAACATGCACACACAACATACACACAAACACACCCACACAGCCTGTAGAGGAGCCCCTAGCGCCAGACATCAGTACTGTACTCGCTCTCTCCCCCTTCTCTCTCTTTGACTCTCTCTCTACCTCTTTTTCTATCCTTCTCTCTCTCTCTCTCTCTCACCCCCAACCTCCCTCCCTCCCTCCCCCTTCTCACACACACTCGCACTCTCTGACACACTCAGTCGTATCTGTGGTAGCTGCGGGACCCCTGCCTGCCTGCCTGCCTCTCTCTCTCTCCCTGTCTGTCTCTCTCCGGACTACACCGACCAGTCGCTGTTTGGTTTTTCTGAGGGGGTTTTTCTCTCTCTCTCTCTCTCTCTCTCGCTCTCTCCCTCCTCGCGTTGTTTTCTCGCTCTCCTCCCTGGCCGCCCCTACGGCTCTCTCCTCTGCAGGGCCTCTTCCTAGCACTTTACAGAGGGGAGAGAGAAGAGACGCTGGGTGTTCGCAGCAGCGGCGGCGGCGGCGGCGGCTGGAGCGGGAGCGGCGGCGGCAGAGAGCCCGCGATGGCAGGCTGGAAGGACGGCTCGGTGCAGGAGAAGTACCGGCTGGTGGTGGTGGGAGGCGGAGGGGTCGGCAAATCAGCCCTCACCATCCAGTTCATACAGGTCAGTGCGATTAACCAGCTTTGATTTCTTTTCCCTTTTTTACTGCTTATCCGAAAACAGGGAGAGGAGAGTAAGGAAGAGAGAGAGAGGGAGAGGGAGAGAGGCCTCTCTGAAGTGTGAGAGCCCTGTTTTGGGGGCGAAGTGAAGGAGGAAGGACGGTGTCACTTTAACGAGAGATACACTTCCACTTTGCAAAGGGCGAAGTCGAGCCAACATGGAGTTGTCCTGTCTTATTGTCGTATTGGTTTTGTTTTTCGTTTTTTTTTCCGTTCATAGAGGGTATGGAGAAGTGGCGGTGGGATTTTTAGAGTCATATTGAGCTGCCAGGGACGGCAGAGAAGGAGAAAAGTTGCAGAGAAATCGCATTAAGTGCCTTGCAAAGAAGAGTGGCATGGAGGGAAGGGAGGGAGGGAGGTGCTGCTGCTGCTGGATTCCTGTTTGAGACTGTTCCAGATCTTGTAGAAATAGGTGAACTAGAGAGAAGCTGCACAGAAAATGTGTCTCGGCTGCTCCCAAGTTCCCTGCTGCTCTTCTCTCTAGTTCACCTATTCAGGTGGATCAGACCAGGGGTGTTCAGACTGTCTGCAGTCAGGGCACAGATGACATTAATGACATTATGTAGAGCTGCAATAATCTGTCACAATAATAATAATTGATTAGTCCATTTGAGAATATTTTAAAGAAATGTCCTGATATACACTTTTATATCATATAAACCTGTTATAATACGTAATGTTTTTTTAGTCCACAGTGACAGCAAACTAAATATCTGTAGAGATCGGTGTGGACAAGATGGTTGGTAGAGGACTTGATCTTGGTTTTTAGAAACTTTTACAGACCAAACAACCAATCAGATATTTAAGAAGATAATCATTTACATTCACAAGGGCGAGGAAGAAAAAATAGGTTGATTAGAAATCCCTTTTCTATAACACATTTATTAATATTAAAACAAGTCAGCCACAGAAGCATAAGTGATAGCTACAACATAACTGTGCTTCATCAGAACTGTCATTAGCTCATTGGTTCAACTACTAAACTTTTCTAAAGTGTGAATGTATGTGTATGTTTGCCTTGTACCTTGTACCTTGTACCAGGTTCACTACTATAGGCTGAATGTCAGAAAAAGTCACATTTTAAACCCATATAATTATAATATATATTTTTTATTATTTATGAAGTAAGCTGGGGGGGGCGTACTAAATATGACTGTGGGCTTTGTTTGGTCATCGTGCCGGACTTTGGACACCCCTGAGCTGAACCTCCAGTGGAGCTGAGACAATGTCTTCATCCGTTTTTATTGGCTACTTGAAGAAGTCAGCGGCCTCACATAGAGCAGGCATGTAAACAGTTTATCTCCCATCCACCCTTGGGTGCATTCCTGCACACAGCAGACGCAGCCCTGCCTCTCTGTGACCTTTCTGGAACTTCCTAGTGGTCATTTTGGTAGGCAACGACTTCTTTTCTGTAAACCCCCCCCCCTCTCCCCCACCTCTGACACACACTGTGCAAGATGACAAACCCCTGCCCTTTGCCTTGTGTGTTTCCCCCTGGTGTCCGTGTGTTACTGAGCAGACTGCAGGCAGCTGCATGTCTCCACACTGTCAGACAATAGTAGGGCTGGCACACGCTTCAGAGTGGGGGTTAAAAGCTTGTGTGTGTGTGTGCGTGTGTGTGTGTGTGTTGGGGGGGGGGTTGTGTCTAATGAGGGTTCAAAGAGCTCATTAACTGCATACCAAGTAAAAAGGGATCAGATAGCTGTGGCACAGATTTCTTTGCCATAGCTTACTGACCCTCCTGACCTGGGGTAAGGCAGCTTTTGACAGAACACAAGCTATTTCCTCAGGATTCAGCGTGCTCATGCTAACAGTGAGCTAACGTCTGTGAGGTTTTGCATTTCTAGTGTAAAAATCGGCGCACGCTGCCACTGATAACGGCGGAAGATAAATCTTAAAATGTCAAGTGTTTGTAGATAGAAAGATAGCGAGGCATATCGGCTCTTGAAGGGACTCTGCGCGGGCCCTTGCGGAGCGTGTTTTATGGTTGCGCCGAGGTGGATTTGCGCGCTCACAGAGGTGCATCAGTGAAGCTGGAGGGGTCTCCAGGAGTCTCCTGCTGGACCGACACGGAGCCCTGACCACTTCAGGAGCCCGTTCTTGAATTACCTGAAGCGCATTATTCAACACTATCTGTTACAGTTCCTCAGAGGATATTATCACGTTGTGTGCCGCACGCTCTCGCTGTGAATTTAATCTGGCGGGCAGAGGGAAGAGCCTTGTCTCTCAGACATGTGTGCGCGTTGCGCGTCCCCTGTACCTCGCGGTCGATTTCCTCGCGGCGGGTGCGTCTGCCGCCGCGAAAGTGAGAGAGATTGAGATGTTGACAGCGGGAGGAGGACCCTACTACATCCTCTTTAGAAGTTTCTAGAAGTCGCCTGCCAGGGGAAAAGACCTAACAGCTGCTCGCGAAGTCCAGGCTTTCCCCACAACTGTGCAGAGTGTTGAGAGGTTGTTGGGGTGGGGGGTCTGACTCAGCCTGGGTGGGTTAACGGTCATGGACCATGTGGAATTTGGCCCTTCGGCAGAGGAAGTCCCTCCACTGCTGCTCTCAGGGCCGTCCACTTTTGTATGGAAAAACATGACCTGCTTCCTGAAACACTGGAGCTACGTGTGTGTGTGTGTGTGTCTGTGTCTGTCTATGTGCAAATCTTGACGGCATTGGACTCACTGTTTTATGCCAAAAAAAAACCCAAAACAAAAAATAGTTAGCTCTACTTTAATTTTGATAAATTCATTCATTAATTCATCAAGGATTATGGCACTCTGATTAACACATGTCATAACACGTAACACAAAATATTTTAATTACTTGTCCAAATAAGGGCAGTGTGAAAGGTCGCCCCGTAATACAGAAACCTTTCTTTGAAACTCTGCATCGATTACGTGCACAGCTGCAACACCACAAACAGCACTTGCATCTGCTTCTCACAGATAACCAACAACAAATACTGCGATGCTGTGAGCTAGGCTGCTGGTGAGAGGATTTATCATCATTTGATATCCTGTCAACAATTAGATCAACACAATGCGCAGCCGCTACTGTGGACAGGGAAGTTAGAACAGGCGTCCTCAGGTGGATTTGCAAACGTGGTAAAAAAAAAGGCATGTTTTAGTATTGTTCAGTAGTTAATTTTGTTGACAAAATTGTGCAAATTTAGATCGGCGATGCTGTCAAGGTTGCCTAAACGCGAACGACTGAGCACAAAACGCTCGCCAGAGACGTTATGAGTGAATCCAAGGACTATATGAAGATGATGATGTGCGATACTTGGCTGCTCATTCTCACTTCTGTAGTCACATTTAGTCATTCCTCTGAATATTACTGTTGAAGCGCGGTGCGCCTCGCGGGGTGGCGGCGAGCGGCGTCTGAAGCCTGCGGAGGCCGAGCAGTGATTTCTGAGAGCTGGTGGAGAACAGGCGATGGCGGGCACGGTGACAGGGTGGCAGGTCTCTGGGAGCTGCCGGCCACTCCAATGCCAGGCAGTTGACTCAAGCTGAAATAGCATCGGGATGACATAACATTGAGTCATCTGACAAAAGTTGTGGAGCACAGTGTGCTGCTCAAAGTGACGTGTGTGAGGGACGAGGCGTCCCAAGTAAGGGAAAACATGACTCACGTAGGCCATGTGAACACCCCGTGTGTGTGTGTGTCTGTAGGTTTCTTTTTTATCCCAGGAATAATGGCACATAAAAAAAACGAAATAGAAATGCAGGCTCGGCGGCCAAAGGAGCTGCTGGAATGACGGGATGCTGTGGGGGTCTGATTGCCGGGTCAAACGTGTGGTGTCGCGTGCTCACATGCTTACTAATATTAGTGCAGCGGTGGCCCTCGGCGCTGCGGATTCTCCACAGCAAAACATCCTGACTGATCAAGTCCAGGCAGATTAGTTCGAGATTTTTGTAGACCTCAGCTGGATTTACGACCGAAGTACATAAGTGACCTCTCTCCTTCTCTCCTGTGCTCCCACTCTCGCTCTCTCTCTCTCCCTGTCCCTCCCTCCACCCCACCGCACATGTCTTACATATTTTGCTAGCGTGGCTTCGATTACTCAGATATGAGGTCACTTGGGAGGAATGTTGCCATAAGAAGAAATTCAATAGAATAAACATGGATTATAAGGGCCGTCCTCGGCGGGCATGTGGAGGCAAGGTGCGGTAATGATAGTAGTTGGTGAATGCAGTGGGCGCCATTTCATGCACATTTCTCAGAAACAGCCACAGGTGGTTAGACAAAGTTTAGGCAGCGACGCTTTTGTGCCTGCGTGTTTGTCCTTTTGAAGTTTTTTGTCGCGTATAACACCGCACACACACTCACACTCTTACACAAACACATCACACACGACACGCTCATGCTCAGCCATTTTTGGATGCAGGCAGTTTTGTAACTTTCTGTCTGGCTCAGTCATAAGTCACGTGCCATACCGCCGAGTGCAAACAAATCCTTTTATATGCTGACAGCCCTTAATATATCACTTTTTAAGGAAGTTAATGGTTGTTCATTGTAATTGAAAACCAAACCATGTGATACCAAGCTGTTTTTCTTTTTTTCTTTTTTACGGGGGCTTTTGCAGCTGTGGCAGGTGTGTGTGTATGTACGTGTGTGTGTGTGTGTGTGTGTGTGTGTGTGTGTGTGTGTGTGTGTGTGTGTGTGTGTGTGGGAAGGTGATGAGAGGCCGTTGTTTGCTCAGCTCTGGAGGAGGGTCACCTGTTGATTTCCCACAGAGCAACACCACAACTAGAGATCCACCTGGAGAGCACATACCTCCGCTGAAGGAGAACAGTTCTAAAAGCCTATAATAAGTGGGCGAAACACACATGATTACATGTGAAAAGAGAGAAATCTAATCTTTTTTAAACGTTTTTTTAAAAGTATAATCTCGTGCTTTGAAGGAATTGTTCTGAAACTCTGAAAAATCCACCAGGCAGTCCACCATGCATACCATGTCAGTTAAGTTGTTTTTTTGTGTAATCGGTTGAGGAAGCAATGACAATCAAGGTAATTGGGGCAAATGCAGAAACACCTGTTATTTTGCTATCACACTCAACTGAACCTGCTAGCAGTTCTTGTGCAGCCACAGTTTCTGTCCGTGGTTTCACAGTCACTGTGGTTGTAAATCGCCCATCCGGTTCATATCAGTTCAGAGAGATGTGTAGTAAACAGTCTGCATGTGGATGGATCACAGCTACGACGCAAGCTACCCTTGATGATGTGAGGTGTGAGATTCTGACTTCTCTTAGAAAATTCATCCATGAACAAGAGGCCAGTGCATTAACTTACATCACTCCTTCTTGTATATGTGTGTGTACACATTGACGCTTAAGTAATCACTGCACCCCTGTGCACATTAGACAACAAATTCTAACCAGATAGCCCATATAGCCTGTATAGCAGATATAGTATATTTCAAAATGCAGTTTTTTGTAACTAATCATTAGGAATGCATGCACTCAGCGGGCCTTGTGGCCGATGCCTCCACATATATAAAGTGCTGTTACACTGGACTTTTACATATGAGTACTTATCCTTGGTCAGCCAGCATCATTGCCAGGTGCATGGAGATTGGCACAGTGGAGCCGCAGTAGTAGGAAGTAGATATTTGAATTGTGTTATGATTAATAAGTTGGTCGACAAAGCTGGGCAGAAGTTACGCTGGGTAAAAGGACATCAGATGTGGAGCGTGTCATTGGCTGCTGGATGCGAGGTATGCTTCTACGATTGTTATTAATTTTTATGATCTGATAGGCCGAATTATCTCAGAGGGAAAGAGCAAATCAGTCCGATGTTTCCGCTAACACACTGTCAAAACCTACGCTATCTCAGAGGCATACTAAGAGCTTTCTTGGTCCGCAGAGGATGAACCAGAGCCAATTCAAACTCTGTAATCGTTTCCTCTTGTTTGTCACTTGCTTTCATGCTATTGAGACGCGGTCAGATTTCTAGGCGTAGAGGGATGAATTAGCAGCGGTAGCCATAAACATGAAAAACGATGGAATATGACGTAGCTCGTGAATTTAATCTTAAAACTCGATACCCCACGTCTCCTGTGTGTGCCATCTAGGCCTCTCGTGTTACGGGACGTGATGACCACTACAGCACCCAGGGCCGCTGGTTTACAGTTTCAGCCTAGTTTAAACACACGGATAAATGCAATGTTTAGGTAATTAACTCCAACCTGGCTAAGCTCCAAGCAGCACACGCTAGGAATGTTCTCGCAGAGGGGAGTTCGGGTTCTGCGAAGGCACTCCCACACATCTGGGAAAGCTCAAGAGACTTGTGGGTCATCCCTTTTCGCTCCGAGCCAATGAGAAGTTAATGACTACCTCGGGATGAAGACCAGTCTTAATCAGCACAATTAAACCTGCAATAAAGGCACTGTTGCATCATAAGGCACGGCTGGGCTATCTCTGTGGGTGACTGACACATGTTGCACAGCAGGCGCTGGCTCGGTGGATCGCAGTGTTGCCTCACGGCAAGAAGGCACCAGGTTCGACTCTCGGTCGGCCTTTATGTGTGGAGGTGCCATGTTCTCCCCCAGCCAGAGGGGGCTCACTCCAATTTCCTGCTGTAGTCCATAAAGATGCATGTTAAGGTCTATCGGCTCCAGCTCTGCTTCCAAACCCCTGTGACATGGTAACGATGTACAGAGCTACAAAGTGGATAAGACGATGGATGGATACTTGTTAAAGTTGTGTAATCAGGCTGGTAGAAGACCTGATTCACTGTTTTACTCACGTTTCATGACTGGTAGTGTGACTTAAACATGCATAAACAAGCAAGAACTGCTCGATAGCCGCCCAACACACACACACACACACACACACACACACACACACACACACACACACAGGCACACACACAGACCTCTCCACAAAGAATAACTCCTTCTCTGTGTTTGTTATAATGGAGTCATAATATTTATTAAGAAGAATAATCAGAATCTGAATACTTAGTTAATCCCCAGAGGGACATTGTTTAAGAATGAGATTACAGAACTTTATTAGTAACACAGTCATTTTCTTGTTTACTAGAGAAAAACTTTGCTTGGGGCTGCTCTGTATTCAGTGTCTGACAGGCTGCTCAAACGATGACGCCCTCCTCATATCAGAAGAAATACCAATGATCATTTGAAGGCCCTCTCCAACCCAGCCCTCCTCCCTCCTCCCTCCCCCCTCCTCCCTCCTGCAGCATCTCCTCTGCCCCGTAAAGTCAGAGTTGCTTGCTGGAGGCGAGGGTGTGATGCCGCATGTTGCCTAGCAGACACTCCAGATCTGAGATCAGATGATTATATCAGCCGCTCCTATCTCCCTCCCTGTGTGTCTCATTGCCTCTCTGCCACAGCCACGAGACAGAGCAACACGGACGAAGCCTGTAGCGTGTGTGTACAAGTCGAGCGAGCGAGAGGCTCGCAAGAGTGCTCGACGCTTTGTTTTTCATAATCACAGACTGAAAACATGTCACGGTGTGTGCTGATGGTAGCGTTGGCTAATTGTGTCTAAGTGGGTCATAAAACCCTACAATTATTTTATTCCCATACGCTTCCACTATGACAGTTTTCCGAGCTGAGAGCAAAATCCAGCAGATTTGACTTAATGTGCCTTCAAATAGAGGAGAGGATTTCTTTTGTTTTTGCAACAGTTTTTTTTAGAGTAAAACCATACCAAGTTCATAGGTTTCTAGGACGAGCTGACTTAACTCGACAGAAAAACAGGAAGGAGGCATCAGGGGTGTGTCTGCCTGAGGTGCTTGGTGACCAATGTGTGAATTATTCCTGTTTAACGGCTTGCAGAATTTACTTAGAAAAACACTAATAAGCAGATCCTGTCTGCTTTAGTGTCTGCAGTAAGAGATGTCAAATCAGAACTGTGCCTCTTACATATAAAGGCACTGTAATTTCTATACAGGAGAATGACTCAGATGGTGTTCTTGATGCTGGCGAGATCATTTGTGATGCTCACATTTGTAATGTTGTTTACTTATTCAGTGACTTCATTGCTCCAGAACTGAATTAACACATCCTGTCTGGACCCTGTTTTGTGTTGGCGAATTTCTTCTAAGAATTCTTGAATTTGGACCTCATCTCAAATCATAGGACGCCTTTTACTAATAATAATATCACATCGTACTGTGATGTGGTGCCAAGTTATCAAAGAGGAATATGCTGTGAATGAACAGATGCTTTAACTCAGTCGCACTGTTATGTACAATGTGAACCCTTCAGGTTGGACCATGATGACAGTGCTTTGAAATGAGTCGATGTCGGCAGGTCGACAGCCATCTCCCTTGAAAACAATAAAACGAAGCTAGGATCGGTTCAGTTGAGCTTAACATGCTCATGGCGGGAGCCGCTCTGCCTCTTTTCCCTCAAAGCTACGTTTCCTCTATATACATGCGAGGTGTTCACATTGAAAACGGTGGTGGGTGTAGAAAGTCACAGCAAGTCACCACCAGCATGGAGGGGCATCTACAGAGATCCAGCATTGTGTCTTTTCCCTGTGTTAGACGAAACAAAAGGATGCTGTAGACGTCTGAATGGACACTGATACTGATTTTGACTCTTGATTTTCATTGGTTGCTCTTATTTTCATATGTAAAATGACGTGATTATGATCTATTCACACCATATCCGGACCAAATTGTTTGATTTGCCTCCGACAAGTAAAAAAAAAAAACAAATCCTCCGCTCACCTTGTTTTCCGGTCACTGCCCCTCACATAGTCAGACAGACAGTGGGGGCAGAGGGTTCCTCTGTGTTGTTTTTCGGCTTTTGTTCTGTATTCACACATCTGTCTGTTTCAGAATAACTGGCCACAGTATCAGGTCTCACATCTCAGAGTCATGTAACAACAACTCTGGCTATGGGAAACAGACATGCCGCTTATTTTAGCAGGCCATTCCGATCACTGCTCGGCTCAACATAAAGTATTCCAAATGTATGCAGACTTTTCATGTGAGGAGCTATATTTAATCAGGGACACTTTTGTACATTATATACTTTTCAAGTCCTCCTGCCTCATTATGTTAAGTCTTTAAATAAACAAAAATGGCAGCTATAATACCAGACACATCCATACAGAAAGCAAAAAGCTTCTGAAATAAATCGTAAAGCCAATATGAACCATGATATGGAGAAAGGAGATAGACAGTAAGTAGATCAAAGCGGCTTTTTCCATTCAGTCACTGAATATGAAGTAAGTTTTGAGATCATTGTTGAAGTTGTTCCACTTCAACAATGAACATTACGAGCAGAAATGTTTGACGTTAGTTCTCACTAATTGTTGTTCTACATGTATAACTTCCCCTCCCGTTATGTCCTTTTCCCAGTATTTGGAGACTTTGGATCCTGTTTTGTAGTAATTGTTTTTTTGTTCTTTATTCAAGTGGTTCTGAGATTGACCAGATTTTATTAGATTTAACTTATTTTTTCGTGGAAGTTGTTCGATGGAGCAGAATGAATGCTTCCTTTTGTGCACGTGTGCCCGTGGCTGCCGCCGGGCTCTGAGCTGCCTTGTGGGCAGCTGGTGGACATTTGGCGTGTCTCCTGCAGACGCCGTCCACAGGCCTGCGGGGCACCTGCTGTCCATCAGGGGGAGGTGAGGCATGCAGCGAGACAGCTCCTCGACAGGTGACAGTCCCGCAGTGGGTCCTGGCGGACCCAACACAATGCTCGAGTGTGACCGGAGCCCTCAACAAGTGAGCCTCCCAGCGTCCCTCTCCCACCGATAGGACACCGGATCCTAATCGGAGAGGTCGTTCGGCCAGCGTCAGGTACATGTGTAGAGACATTTAGAGATATCTGAGGCTGGTTGAGTCACTGACACAGCTGCTGTGTGACTGTTCTACTGATCTAACAAACAGCAAATGCCGCTGTGTCTTCAGCACCAGCTGGTGTCGGCAGACCCGATGCAGAATTCAGAACCGGGGAAGGCCAGCGCACAGCGAGTCAACAGCTGCTCAATGAGCGTGTTTGTCAAACCAAAACACCGTCGTCTCACACCCAGGCGTCTGGAGTTGCGAGTTGAAGCATGCGGCTCTCAGGCCCAAGCCTACTGCTAACAAGATAAAAGCCGAGAAGATGTTAACAAAGCCTTCTATCTGGTTTCTCTAGAATTTTGCTCCCATGATGTTCCATTCATCCTTCCCTCATCCCGCTTTGTGCCCAAGGGATCGTAGGTCGAAGGCAGGGAATACGCCCTGCACACCATTCACTCTCACACTGACACCTAGGGGCAATTTGGAGTCTCCAATCAACCTAACCATGCATATTTTTGGCCTAAGGGAGCAAACCAGGGTACCTGGAGAGAGCCCAGACATCGGAAGATCGAGCACATTCCACACACAGGCAATGGCAATAACCACACACCCACTTTGTATCCCTTCTCATGGTGGTATAAAATGAAATTCCAACAGTTATGGCTCTGGGGGTCCCCACACTTATTGTTAGCAGATCACTTCAGCGCCACTCGCCCCATGCAAATTCCAATTTCATTACAATAATTTTATTTAATTCAGCTCAGCACCTCACCGTTCTTCCATTTGTTTCATATCCGGTGACTTTTGAGTGAGTTTTGTCTCATCCATTTTGGTCTTCTTAATTTAAAATGTACACATGGCACATGCAACAAACAGGTTTTTTAAAGCCAAGTGAAAGGACTTTGAAGTGACGGGGACTGGGCAAGCAGGGACGACCCATCGGGAAAAGAAGACGTGTCCATTAGATCTCATTAACGAGGGGTTGGTGCCAAAGTAGTAACATTTCTGCTGCCTGTGTTGCAGGACGGCTGGCCTAAAAGCACACAACAGCAATGATGCTGTGTATCTGACATGATGCCAGTGAAGTGGCCCCATTTCCTCTGACATATCACCCCGTGCTAAGAATTATAGTCTGCAGCGGCGGAGCACAGTGGTGCAGAAACACACACTCAGCACTTGTCCCAGAGCAGAGAGGGGGAGATGTTGAGGAAGACGAATACACCCCTGCAGGTGCTGCGCACTCTTTCCAGAGGTGTAGTGGGTAGGACTGATCGTTTAGTATGTAAGTGTCGTCGTGAGAAGTCAATTATGGGCATTTGTTCGGTGATGAATGGCGACAACTCCTCTCTCATCTCGGCTGGTGAAGCGACTCTTTGTGCCGTCCAACTGCTCTTTGCTTTCTTTACTGTCATTGCTCGGTCAGTCATATGGTTTTCACAAAACCCACAGACTATAGACTGTGAGGCACACTCCACTGAGTGACTCTCTATGGGTTTTTGAAAGTCACACAGTAGTTCCTCTGTCCACGCTGCCACTGCAGTAGCTGGTGTCCTCTGACCGAGCCGTCACAGTGGTGCTTTGTTGACGTCAGTGTGTGCAGCGCTGCCACTGCACAAAGACAAGCAGAGGAAGAGGAGATGAATCAAGCCTTGACCGAAACCAAAACACTTGCAGGCACTATACGGTCCGGGACGATGCCCCACAGCCAGGCTTCATAGGCTCAATATGTTTTCAGAGATGCAAAGACAGTGAGCCTCTGGTGTTGACCTCAGATGCTGCAGGTGTCACTTTTTGTCTCCACTGTTGCTGGTTCAGTCACTCCCAGGGACACAGCTGCATTTCTCACTGCTCTGCCAGAGTTTGGCTATGTCTACTCCATTCAGATTGTATCAGTTTTGATACGGGGGGTCACATGGCCCAAAGTTTTTCCACCTCCACAAAAGCAGCCATTGATGAAAAATCACCAGAGCAAAACTGGGTCGGGAGGTGGTGTTGGTTGTGAGCCGTCTCCGTGTCATTTTAGAGCGCTAACTCTTATCAAAATAAGTTTTTATTCCGTGCCCCTCCCAGAAAAGCAAGGGAGGGCTGTAGAGAAAGCTGCATCGATAACCCATCAGTGGCTGGGCTTAGAGGAGGCTTAATGCAGGGAAGGGGAACATTAGTGATGTCACATGATCAGCTAGAACAATACGGGCGGTTCACACAGTTCTCCTTCTTTGTGTTGTTCTGTGTAATCAGTTTGCCGGCCTCTAAAGTATTCTTACAGCGCTCCGCTTGTAAGTGAACAGAACGCAGTCCCGAATGGCAGATAAAGAATCAGTTTATGCTGTGACCACTACAGAGCAAAGAGGCGACTTTGAGCCCAGCGGTCGGGTGGAAAAATGCCTTTAAATGGCACCGCTTTGATTCCATGTCTTTGAGCAGGTTCAAAAGTGCTCAGAGTCCAGCACACACTGATATTTGGCCCGCTGATTGAAGTCTTAATGCCACAGAGGTTAGAGGAGAGCGGGGGGTTGCCTGTGCCAGGAGTTGGCCTACTTGGTGGGACATTTATCCTGCGCTTTATTCTCTGCATGAGCGCCATCCGCGGCCCTCCAACCCCGAGGGGCGGCCGGGCCATCCGGCGCGGTGCCTTCTCATTCATCACAACTCGGATGTCGAGATGAAATGCAAATAAAGATGTTTCCTATAAAATTGAAAGCGCGCGGCCGCCGCCGCCGCCATCTGTTATTGTAGGGCAACGTACAGTAAGTGAGGCAGGCAGACAGGTTGTAAACAAACTTGTGTTGGCAGCTTAACCCAAATTACAAGCATCAGATACTGTGCAGTGGAAAGCGAGGGCGAGCGCAGCAGGTGCGTTCCTCGCAACATCCAGTGGCAGTGAGAATCTGCCCCCGTGCAGGGCCTTATGGGTGCCGTTGTCAGGCCGGGGAGAGGCACTGTGAAATCTAATTTCTAATGACATCAGAGCAGTGGACCACTTAGCCAATTTCCTTGCTTTGTGTGCATGTAGTAAACTGAAGATCTGGTCAGACAAAACAAGGGGTTCGAAGACACTGGGCTGCAGGACACCATCATGGCCATTTACTCTATTACTGTGACGATTTATGCAGCCATTATGTACACAAAGCCCGATAATACGTTTATTTGGAAATAATTCCCTATGCCACTCGAGGGTGTAATCATTAGTTGCAGCATTTGCAACGCTCTGTTCAGTGGATTGTTTAAAATGTAACATTTATTTACATTTTTAGTAAATAGGGCTGCCACATCTCAGAGAGACGGCCACCGGTTAGACCCTCGACCAGGTTGCTTTTGCATGCTCAACCCTGTGTCTGAGCGGGTTTTCTCCAGGTATTTAGGATGTCTGGACACACCGAATCGTCTGGGTCTGTTCCCTGCCTTCGCCAACGTGCACTGGACATAGACGCCAGCAGACACGTTGTGACACCATTGTGTAAGGAGGTAATGGATGGGTGGATAGATTTGCTGCCAGTCTGTTCGTGTCATGTGACCACTTCTGCAGTTACAATAGGCTACAATAAAAGCCACATATGTTTAGATACTGTTTGTAAGTGGGCAGGAGGGATGTTACAGCACCCAGGAAAGTGGAGTCACTAATATACCTTTCTAGAGGACAGGGAAGAGAATATTTTAGCCTCGCAGAAGGAAACGGAGTACAAGTCAGCAGAAAATGCAACAATGTACGGTATAGATTATTTAAGTGCTTGCTGAGTGCTTCAAAGATTACAGGATTTTAACAAGTCGGAGCTCACTTTTATAGATTTGGCCATGGCATCATGCGGCGTGATATAAAACCCGTGCGATTCTTAAACTCGGGTGGCATTTCCAGCGAGCTCACGGCGCTGGATGAATGCGAGCGCTATGCCAAGGGTTTATCTGGCGGGGCAGAGCCTCACCGGTCTGCCGGCGTTTAAGGACAAGGCAATGATTAAAGGGACAGGCTATCGATCTGTTAGGCATTAGGAGGAAGAGCGCTCGTAGGAGTGATGTGCATGGGTTCATTTAATTCGGCATTGAGCCAGGGCTCAGCGCTGCCCCCCAGACAGCACTCGCAAACTGTAAACATTCAGTGGAAGTGTTATTACTGTGGAGTCAGCGCTGCGGCAGGACGTGGACGGCTTTCTGAGACTTGTCAATCAGAACGCATTGTTATTCCTCTTTGGGGAAGGGTCCGCGGCCGTGTGTGCTGTCTTACAGCTTTCCAAGCTTTAACAGAACACTCCCGAGTGGTCCTGGAGAGCACTGGATGTATTGTCTGTGTGTGTGTGTGTGTGTGTGTGTGTGTGTGTGTGTGTGTGTGTGTGTGTGTGTGTGTGTGTGCGCGCGCGCTCCCTTTCTCTCCCTGTGTGTTAGGTATTGAATAAGTGACCTTTCTGGTTTGCATGAGCTCATGGGAAAAGTGGGTGTTTCCACAGGAAGTTAATGCCTCTCCCTCCCCCTCTCTTTCTCTTGCTCTCCCTCTCCTTGTAGCCGACAGTCTCCCTCCCCCTTTCATTCGGCCTTATTTTCTCTCCACTGTTTCTCACTTGAAGCACTCTTGAGCGCTCAACTAAAATGGCACTCTTTACACAGATTTCTGCATCACTCGTGTGAAACTCTGAGAGGTGTGAGGAAATACAGGATAAAGGATGTTGGTTGGGGGGGGCAGAGGGACACTCAGTAAAGGCAAGGCAGACGGTCCTCACTTCCATCTGTTTAACATTAAATCCTTATGGTGGCTATGTGATCACCGACAGCTGTGCAGAGTCCAGCCCCAGAGGTTTGGCTAAGGTTAAACCTGGGCTGGTTTGGGAACAGGAAGTGATGCAAACAGGCCACCGGTCAATTTTCCCTTCCCTGGGGTCGGTGGCCCATGATGCTTTGCTTTGCTGTGTAGCCCCCAGCTAATCAAGATGATCTGACTGCGATGGACTGGCGAGCTGTCCAGCGACAGCTTTTTACCCCATGAGCCCTGGAGACTGGCTCCAGCAGAGCCTCCTGTTAACCTACAAAGGGGGTCAGATAAGGGATGCAAAATGGTGTCTTAGAAAGTGTCAATAAACAGCAGAGGAATCCGCCTGCAGAGGGTTAGGTGGGGAGAGTAAGGTGTGGATATTCATGCCGTCATGCATTTGCATGCCCATTTAATGAGTATTTCTCATTGTGCGGCGATGTCAGGAATGGATCAACACGCGTTGACACACTCTGCTGCTGAGCGTGCGGCTTGGCAGGCTGCACCATGTCTGGCTTCAAGTTTCTGTGCTTAATTGAAATTGCTGCACTTGGCTCCGATCCACCAGTGCTAGGAGTGCACGTTCCACCTGTCAGCTGGACCTCAGACGCCTCACCGCCAGTTCTGGGGCTGATGCCTCGGCCCATTGGCCTGTCAGCGAGTTTATTAGAGCTTAAAAAGCTCCCCCAGACGCTGATCATGTGTTTCTGGTACACTGCGTTTTCTCAATTCAAAAGTGTTAGGTGCCTCCGACTTCAAAGAGGCGCTTTTGTTTTTCGGAGTCTCCACGGTGCATATCGGACTGTCAGCAGCTCTCAGAGGCCTGCAGCAGCAGAACTCGGCTTGAAATGAATGCAACCAAACTTTCCATGTTGGCCAGATGGATGTGAGAACAGCCTCCGTGTGTCAGACGTCGAAACGCATGATCCAGAATAAACAGGTGGAGTGAGCCTTTAAGCTGACTCACTTAACTCGCCACTTCACTGACTCAGACTCCAGCACAATCTGAATCTGAATCTCAGACAAAAACCATCAGTAGGCAACTTCCTGACTGACGTTGCATAGTAGGGTCCTGAAAGTCCTGTATTTCCAAACTATGCACATCTCACGTTAACAACTGCTCGTCCAGCCAGAGCTGTGTTTTTGTTTGCTGGTTTTGTTCCACACAGTGCACACAACAAGTGAGTGAGTCCTGATGGATCCGATGGTTAGTCGAGGCGAGCAGCACGTGTCGGCTCGTCTCCGTGTGTTGGTGTCAGAGCGGGGGACATGTCAGATCTGCATATTCATACCGAGTTTCCTCCTTTAACCGTACAATTTCATGGCATTCAATCTACACGTTTCTTTAATTAAGGAGAAACCTACGGCTGATGATTTTCATGTCAAGGTCTGTGAATTCACATGGGGCTTTGGTGCCACGTGCAGAGCGTAATTAACTCTTAGCCATGCTGACGACTGTTAGTTTAAGCCCGGCATCATTATGATGAGTCTAGTAGGCAGGCACAGCCTTTCCCCTCATCTGTGTAGGTGTAGTGTGTTTCTGGTAATTAATCGCCTCAGGTTCTTTTTTTTTTTTTTTTTTTGGATTTTCTAATTAATTTCTCACTTTCCTCCGTGCCGGTGCTGAATCAGTGGATTCGTGCTCCGTGCAGCTAACGATGCTCTGTTGGTTAACAGTAGGAGATGTGGCTCTAACCAAACAAGTAGGATAACTGACAGAGATGGAAAAGGATCTATATTTAGGGTTAGTGAAGCTGTTTGTGCGAAGAGGAAGTGGGTGCATAGTGCAAGCATGATGTTCATTACACGCCTACACGCATCACCCATTCTTGCCTTCCTTCAGGCGAGAGACAGGATTTATTGCTTTCTCGTCTTGTCGGAGGAGCTGAGCAGAAACCTGGCCAGGTGCTTGAAATAAACATATGCATGTATTCACATTATGAAAGCGGGTATTGGAGGCAGCGAGACAGCCAGGCAGGTTACGTGGCCAAGTCTGATTCAGCGCCGTCTCCCCGGTTGAGTTGGCATCGCTTTGTCCAATCTGTGCCATCTTGGTCTTTGATAATTTGATGATGATTCAGTCCTAAATGTGAACTGTGGTCAAGTGCAAGTGCGTCGATTGGTTGCCTCGTCAGATAGCATTAATCTGTCTCCGTCTGAACAATATGAGCACACTGGCAGTTCAAAGACGGATTCCTGATGATTACTGTAAAACTCCCACTCCAAGACTCTTGTCTTAACCTCCCAGTGTGTGTGTGTGTGTGTGTGTGTGTGTGTGTGGGCGGAGGGCCGGGATGTATGGTTGGAATGCGGGAGGGGAACAGAGTGACAGGTTTGGACTCAGGTTGGGAAGGTGGGGCAGGGGAACGGTTTGGACTGTGACATCATGGCGGCCCGAGGGCCCGGCCCCGGCCCCGGCCCGGCCCCGGCCCCGGCCCGGCTGCCTGCAGCAGAGGTGGAGTTTCCTTCCTGCCGCGCTGACCGGGGCCCAGTGTGGCCTGACCCACCTTGCCACCAACATTCAAACCCTGCTGGCTTTGACTTTCTCCTGCTCTCCCGATCTGTCAGCGCGGACGCCTTGGACAATGCGCTGACGTGCCCACTGTGACTTCACGTACGCTGTGAGAGGAGAAAGCCCTCTGACGTTAATGGTCCTGGGATTACTGCACGTGCTCACACGCTAGCAGACACACGCCCATGATGCTGCTCATGTGTGTCAGCACCGGCCTAATCATCGCCAAAGTGGAACTTTGACTTTCCCCCTCTTATTTTTTTTTCAGCTGCATGCAAAGTACAAGCCGGGCTGTGTTGGAGCAGTAATCTGCCTCCGCTTTGAAAACTGCTGCACACCACTTCTGCCATAAAAGCCTCCATTGCTTTGTACTGCGGATTGATCACTCGTCCGAGAGGACGGTTCTGAAGATCCGGTTGGACCACCTGTGTGTGTTAGTGGGGGGGGTCAGTGTGTGCGCTACACCTGCAGACTAGACTCGGCCTCAGAACTGAGCTGTGTGACCCTCTGTGAGTGTCAGCTGTCCTCTCGCGACAGCTGCCAAGTGTTTTCGCGTGTCTAGGAATGTGTCTGCCCCCTCACCGCATACCTGACACACAGATAAGAGATAACCGGGGGAATACTGACATCACGGCTTGTGTTGGATAAAACAAGCTGGATACCATCTTAATACCCCCCCACCCCACCCCCAGCTTTTCAGTGCGTGGCCTGAAGTAATAACTTAAGTGTCTAGACTGACTAAATCAATCGTTCGCCCGATTTGCATTCTTAGTTTCACAAACATGAGCACGTTGTGTTGTCTAACATTGTAAACTGAGCTCCTATTTAGAGCTGCATTTGAAGTTGTCGTTCCTCTCTTAGCGATTCACTAACCGAGATCTGGTTTGTCGCTGCATCCGTGATCTCAGCCATGCAATCATTTACTCAGGCACCCCGACAGACCCCTGCCACACGATTGGGTCCAAAGTGGACAGGATAATGGATGGATGTTCTTCGCTGGACTCTGCATTTATTCATTGCAGCATGCAGGCTACAATTGCGGCCCGTTTGTTCATTTATTTATATCTTCAGCCACTATTAGTTCTGTAGAGTTTGCAGTTTCTTTATATAGTTGATTGTCGTAACGCTTTAACATAGTTTTATGAGTTTGGCAGCGAAGAACAACCCGCAACAACCTCCTGATTGAGACTTAATTAATCATCTGTCAAGCCTCCAGTTTCCTTCTGAAACGCTGGGTTGGTGAATAGCACTGTCTGTTATTCCCTGCCCTCACCCTATGTGCTCTGGTCATAGGCTTTTGCCATAACAATATGTTGTGATTTAGACTTAGAGACTTAGACTTTTCTTTTATTTATCCTTTTGGGATGGCTCCCTCAGGGAAATTTACATTGCCAGTAGCAACAATATCAAACAATAGGATCATTTAGATCCTATTGTTGTATTAGTAAATATATGTGATAGGATTCGTTCAGTCATTTGTGTGAGTGGTGAAAACTTGCTGAGGTCTCACACCTTGCAGGGTTGGGCGGCTCTGCTTGACTCATCCAACCTGATTCACGCTGCCTGTCGAGCCTGCTGCCTGTGATGAAGTCACGGCCTCAACATGAGGGCTTACGCTGCCTATTACTGGACGTGAATCAGGCCGGCTTGCGTCACGGTGTTATCGGGAGCTCTCCTGAGTCACGTCGCTCTCCCTCGCCGCGCTCCTGAGGCTGGGGGGACGAGCCGCGGCCCCGTCAGCGCTGGCGCGGCGCAGCCGCCTCATCTATCACAGGAATCGGAGAGGAGAGGAGAGGAGAGGAGAGGAGAGGAGAGGAGAGGAGAGGAGAGGAGAGGAGAGGAGCAGGCCTGCCAGAGCCGAGCTCAGCAGCCTAGCTGCTGCCCGGGCCTGTGGAGGAGGGAGGGGAGGAGCAGCCGGGGGAGTGCGGGGCTGGATGCGGCTGCCCGGGGGTTGACAGAATAGGAATAAGAGGTTGACGGGAAGCCGGGGTCACGTGGCTGAAGCTACGGCTGCGAGAGCGGTGGAGGTGCTGGTGGGAGGGACGAGAAACACAGGCACGGAGTCTTTTCTTTCTTTCTCCCTCTCTCAGTCTCTCCTTTTCTCTGTCTGTCTGGTTGTCTGAAGGCACACTGGCAGAGCAGTGAAGCACGCTCTAGGATGCACAGTAGTACTGATGAATTATTGAACAGTGGTGAGTGACTGTGACATGGGCCGGCAGACTTGAACGCCGCAGAGCGTCGGGAGAGTGAAAGGGAGCGATCGGCGTTGTGTGCGGATGCTGAGGATGCAGGGGATAATGAGCTGTAGTTCTACACACTCACACATACGTGCCTCAGAGCGGCTCCGCTGGATGCCCGTACAGACACTGATACCCTGAACATAACGTCTATCGGGCGATTATGCCAGCCCCGGAATATGATCTGAGCAGGATTTTTAACAGCCAGTGTCTCCCTGAAGACGGTATGTAATGGTGATACAGCGGCAAAAACGCGGAGCAGTCGATCAAATCCTCCGCTTTTCCCTCCCTTTCAAAGGGGAGTGTTTCTTTCCGCGGCCCGTCCGATGGTAAATATCTCTGCCCTTTGCACACGGACTTTAAATCCATCACTCTGGCCTGCGTGACACTTATAAGGACAATACATAGCATTAGCCATGAGCATTTTTTTTGTACCTGACTCTTCAGAAATTAACTTCCGGTCATGTCGCGGGCAAAGCAAACAAAATGACAGTCCCTCGACAAGTATTCTTCCTCTTTAACGAGAACATAAAACAATAATTGGTCGTTAACTGCAGCCATACATGGCAACACGGTCTCCGAACTGCCTCGCTTATTCATTACTTACGGCCAGACACGTGAAATCCATACTGATGCCTGCTATGAACTGAAGCCGGCCGCTGATATTGATCACGCCGGGGCATCAATGCGGCTCTAATCTGATTGGAGGAGTGCCTGCTTCTGGCGCTTCTGATCTGCCTCAGCTGTCCATATTTCACTCACTCAGAATGGATGTGACATTCATTGCGCGCAACGCGAGTGCTCTCCGGCGTCCCTGGCAGTCAGATAGCAGCGGGCCCGTCGAGGCGGTGTGCGATGCGGCACGCCGTCCCACACCCAGACAACACGCCTGTGACTGTAAAAGTTTAATTTAGCTTGTTGTCGGAGCGACGGTGGAATCCTGTCTGGGTTTTATGTCCCCGCGATGGCTCCGCGTTTCAGGGTGTTGGTCTGACAGCCCCCGAGCACTCCCCTCAGCTGTCACCACTTAACTAGTCCCCGAGGAGAGCCAGAACTACAAAACATGGGAAAAATGTAAAAAATGCATGACTCCTCCTCCTCCTCCCGGCTCCCTGCCCTCCGGCCCCACCCTTCCAGTTTAGGTTACTAGGAGACCAGAGATTGGCCTCAGAATGAAAGAATCAAAGCCTTCAGCCGTGGCTGCTGCGGCCCACAGACCCGTCTTGTAAATGTGTTATTAGCATGAAAGCGCCGCCCGCCGTCTAAACCCCAGCAGAGAGGCGGCTGTGCGAGGGGATGTTTGCCTCGCTTTCCTGTCTTCTGCCAGTGTCTGCAGACGCATCGTGTTTGCCTCCCGTCTGCAGTGTGGCAGTAAAGGCAGAGGTCAGGACGGCTGTTTGTACCAGAAACACAAGGACGGAGCGGCTGTTTGTCCCCCGTGTCCATTCATCTGGAGTCACTGTAACCGCATGCTGAAGGCGCGCCCCACTCCTGAGGACGGAGGGGGGGGGGGTTTGTGTGTTGATGCTGCTCGCCCCCAAACGTTGTCTGGTCTCGGACTGTGCTCACCGAGCACCCTGTGCACACAGGAAATGGATGCTCCGCTCACAGCTGCAAATAACAGCCCGGTGGTGCAGCCGCCCCGGGAACACATCAGAGAGCAGTGTAACTAGCCACAACAAATAATCAAGCCCCCCCTCCCCTTGTGATTGGCAGTGGATTCATACTTTGATCGCCCCTTGCCAGCATCTTGCCTTATTTCCTGGCGGCGTAAATGAATAAATGATGGTTTCTCGCCGACTCGCCACGCCGTAAGTGTGTCATTGTGCCACAGCGTGTGGCTTGGTGCCATGTGCAACCTCACACCTTTTTCATGTTTCCCTCCCTCTCTCTCTCTCTCTCTCCCGCAGTCGTACTTTGTCACCGACTATGACCCCACGATTGAAGACTCCTACACCAAGCAGTGTGTGATCGACGAGCGGGCAGCCAGGCTCGACAGTGAGTGCACTCGGCTGAGGCAAACACACACACACACACATGCACACACACACATATGCCGTTTTTGTGTTTCTGTTGCCTCTAGTGCCTCGGAGGAATTAATTGCAAATGTCTGTTTTGCTGCAAGTTACTGTGCGTGCCTGACCTGTGACGGTGTGTGTGTGTGTGTGTGTGCGTGTGTGCGTGCGTGCGTGTGTGTGTGCGTGCTCTAGTCCTCGACACGGCTGGACAGGAAGAGTTTGGAGCCATGAGAGAACAATACATGAGGACAGGGGAGGGGTTCCTGCTCGTCTTCTCAGTCACTGACAGAGGAAGGTGAGTGACAGTTCTCGTCATGTGCAAACTCACACTCTCGCCCCTCTGCATCTCTCTCTCTCTCTCTCTCTCTCTCTCTCTCTCTCTCTCTCTCTCTCTCTCTCTCTTCTGCTCTCATGCCTCTGTTTGCTGTTCACGGTGGCACGCTCTCATTCTCCTCCTCCTCCTCCTCCTCCTCCTCTGCCTCTCTCGCTCAACTCAAACCATAAATCTTGCACCGATACTCTCACTTGTTGTTGCTTGTAGGCAACTTCCGGACCCTCGCGCTGTTGTTCTTGATGTCATTTTCTTTTGTTTTCAACGCTCTCCCCCCCCAACCCCCACCCCTCATCCTGTTCTCTTGAATGCGCCGTAGCTGCTATTTAAAGCCACGCTGGTGCATATTTCCACTTCATGTCATGTCGCAATCATACAGAGCGGCGCACACTTGTAAATGTAAACACGGCCCGACCAGCCAGCAAAGAGCACGGCCTGTTCTGTCGACTGTCAGACCGTTTGGACCCTCAGGACTTCTGTCCAGGTTGTTTTGGTGGTTCGGGGTCGCAGCCCACACTCCCCCAGCTGCGACTTTGTCCCAAACACAAGAGGAAGGGAACGCGTGCGTCTGTTTATGGCACAAACCAACAAACCCTGGTCGTTTTAATGACGCAAGCAGCGTTGAAAGAGACCAGCGCCGCTGTGTTTAATGACAGCAAATAGCCCCGGCTTCCATGCTGGCACGTAATGGTTTTCCTACGAATGTCCCCTGCATGCTGTAGGTGGGCAGGGGGGAATCCAGCAGACTCGGCCACGGCCAATACATACTAACATAAAGATAATTGCTGAATCTAATAACATCAATTGGCTTTTGCAAAACAAATTCCAGTCATAAATAGCATCAAAAATGTCATGAGGGTTTGACAAGCTCGGGTCGGTCATCATCTCCTCCCTGTGGGACGTTTCAGAACTTGTGTCACCTTTTCGAGATTTATTAGATCACACTATATTGTATTCTGCCTGTAGTCAGCCTGTCACACCCCATCCTCCCCGTCTTTGTGTCCCTGCCCAGCGGTGCAGTCAGCTGCATTCCCCTGCCCCCACCCACAGCCCCCCCCTCCTAATGTTTATGTTGTAAACAGTCCTTCCTTCCTCCATTTATATTAGTCAAGTCTTTCCAGATTTACTATGTGCTCACCAAGCTGTCTGTGGGCCCGTGCCTGGAATGTTGTCCTGGGTTTGTGGTTGCACTCCGGCTCGTTTTTTTTTTTTTTCATTTTCCACCCCACGTTGACTTCTTTATTTGCTGTTTGGTTGAAAAAGTGCGCATGGCATTTATATTGTGGAAGGACAACGGTCAGGTCAATGCGCAGGGTCTAGAACGAACACGTTTTGATGTTTTTGTAATAGCGTGGCTGACTTTCTGCTCTCGCTTCCGTCCACTGGCACATTTCAACCTTTCAGTCTGTTCCACAGCGGCGATGACCCCAACTTCTGGGTGATGGATTGGTGTGTGTGTGCGTGTGTGTGCGTGTGGGTGTGTGTGAATGTATGGTTACAACATTACATAACCTGTTTGCTCAGAAAACACCGCATAACACCGCGTGCCATGTTTTGCAGCTTTGAAGAAATCTACAAATTCCAAAGACAAATTCTCAGAGTGAAAGACCGAGATGAATTCCCCATGATCCTGGTAGGAAATAAAGCAGATCTGGAGCCACAGAGACAAGTGAGTCCGGCCGATGGCAGAGATCTCAGCCCACTGACTGACAAACATACACCCTGTCTGATCATCTGAGCAGATAATACCCACCAGTCTGGGGGAATCGCATTTGCATATTTGAAAGTGGAAGCAAGGGTTGCAGCTGCAGCTCGCTGCCGGCTTACGACAGGATGTGAGTGAAAGGAGAAGAGAGCGGCGGCAGCGGCAGCGGAGACGATGGTGTCAGGAGGGGAGGATGGATGGAGAGAAAAGGGAGTGTGATGAAATGATGAATTTTTCTGCCTGTTGGTATGCGGTGGCTGCTGACTTGCTGCAGTGAACCCACACCGCCCCCTTATGGTGGAACAGGGCATTACAGGCACAAGAGCCGGAGCCAGTAATCGACTTCATGTTCAGTGAATCCAACATTTTAGGCCCCAGTCTCACATGGACTTGTGCTACTTCTCATTTATTCACCCTATTTAAGTCTGCAGGCACATATTTATGTCATACTAACAATGTAATTCACTGACTCACTAAGAGTGATGTTGGCATGAGTAAATGTGATTGCGACAGAGTTTGAGATTTTGGAGAGAAATGATGCATTTCCGGCCCTGTTTGTTTCTTAGAAACAAGTTCTCCTCACAAACTCACACTTACATCAACAAAAACCTGACTCACCTGCTCCACTGTTTCCTGTCAGGAGAAGATACCAGCGTTTCATAAACCAGCGATTTGCTTCTAGAGACTGCGGAACAGTGTTTTTTACAAGTGTGATGTTTCCTCCATGGACTGTACTACCTGGCAGTGTCAGGCCGTCATTAAGCTCTGCTTCCTCTCACCTCAGGTAACCCAGGAAGAGGGCCAGCAGCTGGCCAGACAACTGAAGGTCACGTATATGGAGGCCTCCGCCAAAATCCGCATGAACGTAGACCAGGCTTTCCACGAGCTGGTTAGAGTAATCAGGTACGGGATTAATGAAAGCTGCATTTACAGTACATATCGTCCTCAGCCAATTTGCCTCAAAAAGTAGAATATAATGCACCTTACTTAAGAAGTTTTGAGTACAGTAAGACTGGTAAAACAGCACTGACAGCCAGATCTTCAAAAGCATTCCACTTGTGCCTGTGTGGTTTATTACTTCTATGACCTCTATTTGTGTATTTTATTGCATTATGTTGTGTTATGTCAAGGCCAGTGATATGTGGATGCTGTTGGTGCTGCTGCAGATTTTATTTTCTTCAGGATATCAATAAAGCTGAACTGGGGTGAACTGAACTGAGCTGAACTAAACTGAAGGCATTATGACTTCTGAAAACAATGAATCATAACTTCCTTTTATCTTGTCCGTTGAACAAAGCTGTCGAGCGGACGCGCTCCCTTGACTCATGACAGTTTTCTCCCTACTCCCAGGAAATTCCAGGAACAGGAATGTCCACCATCGCCAGAACCGACAAGGAAAGAGAAAGACAAGAGCGGCTGCCATTGTGTGATCGTCTGAATCGGCCTTATCACTGTAACTCATGCAGCTACTCTGTACCGCCCCACCCATTCTGCCTGACATCACATCCTCAGTGGATGACTGACCGCTGCCTTCTCCACGTGCATGACTTCAGACAGCCTTTTCTGAGACCAGAAACCGCTGTCCCCAGGACATCACTATGGACAACTGACAATGCCAAATTTTAACACCACTCTACCTTCAGCCGTAATCTAATTCTCACGAGGGAGTCCCAACACTAAACATTGCCTTCTAAATCAGCCTGACAAATTAATGTTTTGTACTTTGAAGGACTTCTCTTGCCTTGTAGTGACATTTGTACTTGCTACCGAGATTGAATGAAAAACTATATATCCAGAATGTTAATGAGTTTCTTTAGTTTCCAGTGTCTGACCAGGACAGAGAGATTATCTTATGAAGCTTTGTGTATGTTGTGCCATATCCACCTTTACTCCCATGTGCTAATCTGCTGTACATATGTGACATTTGTTGTGATTTTCAAAGTGTATTTCTAATGACCCATTAAATCACCACAGTACAGTGTGTGAGGTTGAGTTTGGTTTTACATATATGAAAGTGAATATGTATATAAATATAATGCCTAGACAGCCCTTAAAGCTACAATGATAGAACCTTTTTGGCGTTCTGCAGTGGATTCTTTACTTTGTCTGTGGTCTCTGCTTTCATCTCAGTTGCCAAATATGGAGAGTCTACTGTATTAGCTGTTTTAAAAGTCTTAGAGATTGAAGGATTTTTGTCCCTGTGCCATCTCCTCCGTGGACTGACAGCAGCAACTTTGTCTGGATCTCTTTTCTCAGAGGAGACGATTCAGCCAAAATTGGTTTAGTTTGGATTTCTAAGAAGCGGTAGATACATTCATCGGTTGCGCCTTGTGTATCTCTGACAACTAACGTGATTACAGATAAAAAAAAAAAAAACACTGAACACTGTATGCTCTCTCTCTTCAACTTACTATAAGCAAATGTCCGCAAATTCATTTCTTGCTAATCAGGAAGCTTCTCGGAGCTCCGCTGCAGTTCAACATCATTCCAATGTCATGCAGATTTTCTGTCGAGCGACTAGTCTCCAGCGTAGGTCAAGTAACTGTTGTATCATTCCAATAACACAGTGGCAATGTATTTGTGTCGTGTCCTTGAGTTATTCTGCTACAAAAGCTCGCCCCCGCGATCTGCCAGATGGAAACGGGGACAAGCGGAAGCACTGAGATGCACATCGATAAAAACGGCCGCTCTCCAACGGGACATGAACTCACCGGACCTGCCACCTGTGGAGCGCCACCTGTGGCTACAGACGCAAAAACGCTCGTCTGCCTTCCCCCTCTCCACTCCTGTACTTCTGTTCAGGCGTTCAAAACAAAGTACCGCAGTTTGTTGCTCATCTCATCATCTTGTAATATACACGAGAAAAATCAGATGATGGAAGTAATGGACTTGATTAAATGTTTCTACTCTACTTTTATACATTATTTTCTTATCAGACTAGTGGACAAGTATTTTTATATGTTTATAAGTGAATACACATTCACAGCATGGCTGTGTATATATGTAAAGAGGAGTATTTAATTCTCTTGATTATGTCAGACTGAAGATGACTGTTGGCCCAAATTCTTACAATTGGATTCTTCACCCAGATGTGACCAAGAATGTTTTTCTGTTTTTCTTTTGTTTTTTGTTTTTGTTTTTCCATATTGTGGCTTGGTAATGGAGAATATATTTATCTTGAGGTGTCCACCGCCTGCTCAGAGTGTAAAATTCCAGGTCGGGTGAGAGAAGTTTTTTTTTTTTTTGGAAATTATTCTGGTCTTTAACATAGGAGCTTTAAACCACCTGAATTAATTATAATCACTCAGATTTGAAATACCCACTTCCCATCTTTAATGCAAATCCTAGTGTGCATCTAAATCATACTGTTTTTTTCTCTCTTTCTTCCATATCAGTGTCTTTTGCCCTGTGTGTAGCTTTTGGTGCTAAAATAAAATCTGTCATTGAGCCAGATGGGGTAGAGAATCTTTTTTTTTTTTAATTATAAAAAAAAAAAACTCTGCACAGGCCTGAATCTTACACGCTGAGCCATGTGTCAGATCCTGGATTTGATCAGATTTCTATTCCATCTTTCTACAATCACGTTGGTTCTAGATCTGCATTGATCTACTTTTAGCTTGAGTTTCACATGAGCAGCGTGTTTCTCTGTGTGTTCTCTGTTCACAGTCTGGCTGGGGAGCATACAGACTTTAGTGCTGAATATAGGTCATACTGTACCACAGTGTCCATAGGTCTAGAGACGCTATTTGACTGCATTTTAAACACATGGCCAGACCCTCAAAGTACCTGTGGTTAGAGCCTTCAAGGGCAACAGCAATAACATCAATAAAGAGAATCAACTCATAAAAATCAGTCCAGGCAATCAAATGGAACACAAAAAGAGAAAAACTTGACATGACTCCCAATGAACCTGAATCAGTCATTTGCCTGACTCACATACATATTGACAGTGAATCACATGCATGTACATTTTTGACCACAAGGGGGTTGTTCTGAAAATGACAGGAGGAAGAACAGTGAGCTGGTTCTGGATGAAAGGGTTTAAGACGCACATCATGGAGAGCATCGATATTCTTACACTATGTGTCTCTCTGACAGCCATCATTAAGAAAATAGGCCCTCTTTGTATATCACTGTTCTTCTTGACCGACAGAACAGAAAAGTGCTGTTCTTTGAATCCTGTCTGAGTCAGACTGGTTTGGCTTTGAGGAAAGATGCGTTATGTAGGAGATGGTGTGCATTTGCAGCCTTTGTGCACTCAGACACTCGCTGTGATTACACTGCACTTCAGGAATTGCAGACAAGAGTATTTTTGGAGTGCAAACATCTGGTTGTTTGAGCAGTAGTGGAGATGCACCAGTGGCAGCGCAGCTGCATCTATTAGCATCCACTCGCATGTGCAACAAAAGAACAATTAAAAGGGGGTACACAGATGTTTGTCTAGCTATATGCCACGAACTCATGAAATTTTGGATAGTGTCCTTTCTTTGTTTTGGTTAGCTGGAATAACTAGGTCACAAAGATTAAGTGACTCAGAATGTCACTGCATAACCAGAAGGTCCTGGGTTCAAATCCTGGGTGACCTGCAGGCCTTTCTGCATTTTCATTCCCATCTTCCTCCCATGTCATTTGGGTTTTCTCTGGCTACTGTGCTTTCACCCAGTCATGTAGAGCATCCACAGTAGATCATGTTGCCCTCCTTGCCTGTTTTCTTTACAAATCACCAAAGCAAATCTGTAGTAGCTGCATGACTAAGTTGTATAGATACAACAAAGTCTCATTCCAAAATTGCTCCTAGGTGTGACATGGGCTCCAACAGATCCCCCAAGACATTATTAATGTACAAAGCAGGTAAGATGTTACAGTAGATGGATATTTGTGGCTGTGGTTGATGGAAATACCAACAATCCTAGCACACACATCAGATTTATAACATTAGTGGACATGTAGACAAGATTAAATCTGTTCATTAGTGGACCCCTACCAAGGCTGTGGTAAAGACGGAATGTAATATGGACATCAGAAAATAGGACATGTATCAGAAAAGATTGAAAGGTGTCAGTTTCCTTTACATCCTGGTGGATTTAATGAATATCTTCAATCTTTGAAATACAGACCATGACAGCATGTCATTTTCCCCTCACTTCCACCTTTTCTCTCTGGATGAGTTCTGCTAATGATGGGTTGCCCGACAGCATCTCCCATGCAGACACATAGTTCATGGCCTCAGAGGAGCAGTAGTTTGTATGCATGTGTGTCTGAGAGGGATGTGAGCCTGAAGACACCAGCCTTTCTCCTATCCTGCTCTGGTTTAAATGACATGTGGGAGAGAGTGCTGATATCAACATCCAAATCGAGTTAGAAAATTAAATATAACACACACAGGCATGAACGCACGTGATTTGAGCAGAAATCTGAGCAAGTAGAGGGTTGTTGGTGGGTTGCTGTTTATGACTCATTTGCATACCGTCAGTGAACAGGATGTCCATTTCACACATGATGACAAACAATGTCAATGTCAGACCTGATGTCAGACAATGTCAGACCTGAGCGTGAATGACTCATGGATCAGGATACCATTAAAGCGTGTGAAAGTCTGATTGTGCACAAGTACAGTGACCTACATCCATTTGCTGGATTGTATGGCACATCTTCTATTGCAATAATGCTGTCCGTGATGGGGACTTCAGCATGTCATTTCCTCCTCACCTCCACCTCTTCTCTATGAGTGAGTCCTACGATTGATTCCCCAGCATCCCCACGTAGACGTCTACCTAGTGACCTGAGGGGAGCAGCATGTTTGCATGCATGTGAGCCTGAAAATACAATATTTGTTCTACTCTACTTAATGTGACGTGACATGCATCGGAGAGAGTGCGGATCTCAACTTCCAGTCCAAGAATTGACATTCAGCAGAGCTCCCCGTGGTCAAAACATCAACATTCAGAATTGCTCTAAAAAAATCAGCACACATACACACACTACCTGAGCATTCTATCGTCACCAAATAGGGGGGGAGGGCTGCTGTTGGCTGTGACACCTCTCGTGACTCGACGACTTTCCAGAGATCAAACAGGAACAAATCAGAGAGGCAGTCTTGCAGCAAGTGCCTCTCTGAGCCCGGGTTGACGTCTGCAGCGACGCTAACGAGCAGCCTGACATACACGAGTCCCCCAACCCCCGCGCCTGGTGGTGGTACGGTCCACAGAGCAGCAGCCGCCGCAGCTGTGTTGCTCACACACTTCACTGCGATTCCTTTACTTCGTGTTTGCGTTTGGCGAAGAGGAGGAGAGAGTAGGAGGAGGAGACTGAAAGAGCATCCTTCACCGTCTGGCTGTTTGTTTTTTTCATGTAATTATTATTGTTATTATTATTCTTATTTTTCATTTATTTATTTTAGTTGTCGCCATCCCCTGTGCAGAGCATCAGTGCAGACATGGAAGGAGTCAGCAGCAACAGGAGCATGTCCTACAGCAGATGGAGTTATGACAGGTAAGTAAGACAGCTGTCCGTGTGTACGCGGTGGGGAGGGTGGAGGGAGCAAACATCAAATTGCTAGTTTTTCACTCTTAATCTATTGGTTTGTGTTGTCATCCTAGGCCAGTGTGAGTAGAGGCTGGGGCTGCAGCCTGGCGAAAGCCCCCCTCCTCCGCACAGTTAGTTGACAGGTGCAAAGGATTTGGAAATGAGAGTGTGTAATAAGTAGCTTAAGCATGATATGGTGTCCGTTGTCAGATGTTTGCTCCAGCCTGTGACCAAGGTGTATGCTCCACTCTCTCAGACAGTCAGCACAGCATTCCCACAGGACTGATTATCTATCTATCTATCTATCTATCTATCTATCTATCTATCTATCTATCTATCTATCTATCTATCTATCTATCTATCTATCTATCTATCTATCTATCTATCTATCTATCTATCTATCTATCTATCTATCTATCTATCTATCTATCTGTACTGAAAGTTTTATGTGCTGCTGAAGTGACAGCAGTCATTCATTCCTGATTCAGACATCAAAACATCATCACCTTGGTGGTCAGGCTGTCTGTGTTTCAGCAGCCAGGAAGTTCACAGGCTGCGCCTCAGCTGAGAGCTGACAGTAGACCGCCCCCCCCCAAAAAAAAAACTCACTAAAATGTTGCAAATTAAAGCAAGAGAAACTCAGGGAGAATGGATAATGGCCTTAGCTGGACAATGACTGCATCTTTCAAAATCGTAATCGTTTTGGGTTGAGAAATCTGAGCAAATGGAGGGTTGTTGTTTGTGGGTTGTTGTTCATGACACATTTGCATGTCGTCAGTGGACAGAATGTGCATTTCACACATGATGCAGTCAACACAATGTCAGACATGAGTGTGAATGAATCACGATTCATGACTCGTGAAAATGACTCTAACATGGAGGTACCACTGTGTCAGTATGCACAAGTAAGTGAGCCACGTCCGCTTGTACGAGCGGTACTTTGAAATTGACTGACAGGGGTCGTGCAGTACTTAATTAATTAACCTCCCAGTTTCTTCTCAGTCATCCTCAGATGACAGTTATGGAATGAAGTGGATGCCTAGAGACAGTGGGTGTTGAGACCGGTGGAGAAGATTTTACCCTGACAACACTGTATATGTAGTCTCACACAGTGTAATTGGTATTCTGAATCAGTGCTTGGACTTCCCAAGAGACTGCTGCACTAGCCAGTAGTCTCTGAGCCTCCCAGGACATCTCTCAGTGCTGTGAAGTAACGTGTCATGTTTGCAAGTAATTTGAGGTCATTGTGAGGTTTGAAGGAGCACTGATTGCTTTTGCAAGAATATGTGATACTGTAAGAGAAAACCTCTCCCACCATCATATTGACGAAGATGCATATTTTAATATGTCTTACTCTTCCTCGAGGCCAAAATCGACCCAACCAGATCGAAACTGTGCTGTTAACGTGCCACTGTCTTATAGGCACCTGAGCATGATGTCAGTAACCTCTAACAACACATGCATAAAATACAGAGTGACTTTAGAATAGAAGTCTTGATTTTCAGTCAGGGTGCAAGCCCAATAGGTGTGATGGATTCCTCTGCGAGGTCAGTGCAGACATTGCATGTTTTTTTCTTGTGTCTACCCGCCAGGCAGCCAATTTGTGAACTGTGGGAACAAAGGCAAAGACATGTCGATGTGGCTTCATTCATTAGCTCTCTGATGACGTGCACGGACTCTCTAAGGAGCAATGGTGGAAATGGAAATACAGTCTGGCCTCTTCATACGCTTGCTTGGGGCTCCATCACAGGAGGCTGAGGATATAAGCTGAATGATATGCAGATGTACACTGGCACAGTGCCTGTGCTGAAACCAGTACAAACACACGTTTGCTTATCTTTCTAACTCAATATCGATGGACAGTATTAACCTGCCAGATTCACAGCACCTATGGTTCTCGCACACAGCTGTCTGTTTTGTCTGAATTAACACCAAAGGACTGTTTGCATCTGAACGTCCTATTAGTCTGATACATTAACACAGCTTCATCTTTCTTACTTTCTGAACTTTGATCTCATAGATCCCAGCCCTGCAGATGATGTAGAATAAATGAGAGAGGGCCTGCGTGGCTGTTGGAGCACCTTGGACCGAGATGCCACATAAATGGATTGGTTTATCTGTTCTGGTCTGATTTAACTAAAATCATTAATACTGATATACAAAAGTGCCAGGCTTCTTATTGCAGCAACGGCAAATGATTAGCGTTAAGTCACATGGAACAATAGTCAAGTTATTAAAGATGGAAGGATTGAGATATCCGACGGCTGCTGGATGTCATCAGACAAGTCTGCTACTTAGCTGACATTAATGATGAGGCTGCTGCTCAGCCTTATTCAGAGATAATAACTTCATCAAGGGCGGTGGATTCAGCCATGTCTTAAATGTCACACCGTGACCTGAAACTGTCCAAAACTGGAGCGACCTGGTAACGGATCACAGGGCTGTGAATCTTTGGAGAGCAGGCGGAGTTTATTGCCTGGTTGGTCAAGTCTACCGGTGAAATGTGTTACCTCGGCTGATTGTTGTCCTTTTTCGATTGTGTTATACATAGCAAACAAGCAACGCACTGAAGTTTGTAAACACTTGTGAAATGACTTGGAAAACAAGCCTTAAATTTGTTAACTTGTGTAACCTTTTTTTCACAGCTTTGTTTCACAGTTTTCTTTCAATACCGCATGATCTAGATACATAAAGCTTTTCCCAGTGATGTGTTTCGATGGAAATGCAATTCACAAATTCTTCTAACTGGTGGACAGGACTATCGCCTGAAAGCTGGAAAGTCCCAGATCTGAGCCCTAGTCTGAGGTTCTTCCTGTGTATTTTGCAGCTTCTCCCTGGGTTTCTACCTTTCACAGTCCAAAAACAAGCATGTCTAGGCTGCCTGGGGACCAGAGCAGACAATCCCAACATCGTATAAAACAGGTCAAGAAAATGAATGCCAGTGACCTGCTCGGTGGTCCTGCCGGAACCTGCAACATACTGTACATCCAGTCTTCCTGTGTCTGCCTGGCAGCCACTCAGTAAACACTGTATCCTAGAGATGGAGCAGCAAGGTGCTCTGACAAGATACAGTTCAAAGCCTGCTGCACTTAGTGCAGAATTCAATGCTTTAAATCACATAGAGATAAGTTTTCTGTGTACACATTTTTCTGTGTACATTGTGTTCCCATCAAGCTGCACAGAACAATCAATCACATAGAAGGCTAGAAAGCAACTTCAGCTTCTGCATCTTTATTTTCCTTGATCTTTCACGCACAGTCGCAGTTCTATATTAGTGTGATAAATAAATAAATAAATAAATAAAAATAAACACAACTGATGCCAGCTAGGCAGAGTTTGATAAGTGGTAAGAAGCTACTTACACATTAAAAGCTGCCTGTGGTCGACATTCAAGATCACTCCAACTCCAATCTCTCCTGAGCTTCCTTTTCTTTTGGACCATCCCTCCAACAGGATGAACGATGTGCTGCTTTAAATCAGCTGGAACTTGCAAATAGCCCTGGAATGGGGAAAACAGAAAACCTGCTTGATGCTAGTCTTTCTGGTGATTTATGGGACGGACAGCTGAGCGCAGACACAGTCGGCTACTCTCGTATCACCATAAATATAAAAATGTCCTGCTTTGGCCATCTCAAACACACCAAGCTGGCATTTTGCCATGAGCTTTTAACAAAAAAAGAAAAAAAGAAACGGTCTCCTAAGTGGATGAAAAAGAGAATGCTGATTTTGTGCTTTGTGGAAGAGTGAGAGTAAAACCTTTGGAAGAGTGATATGAGGTTCAATAAGAGCCAACACACACGTAGACATACACTATTCACATTCTCTCAGGAGCAATTCAGTCTCTGGTCAAACTAAACATGCATTTTTTTGGACTGTGGTAGGAGGCTTGTGTACCTGGAGCTCCAGACAGAAAAGTCCTTGTTCCAGAAACATTTGGGTTTCAAACCAGGGACTTTGTTGCCAGGCCATTGACCAAATCGATATGTTGCCCTTATAGCTGTTGACCCTTTATTGACGTTTGTTTTTTCCCTTGTGAATGATTTGAGTTACAGCGGCAGCACAAGGCTGGTTAATAGAGTATTGGAAGTATATATGATGATGAGAATCACACTCTGCTGTATTAAGTCACAGTCTAGGTGAATATTTAAGTTAGTGCAATGTAGGAAAATAATTGGGTTGTGTATGTTTGTGCCTGGCCATGAAAAGACAGTTTACTAATAATAAACCTGTAATAAACCAAAGAAACATTTAAACAGCGGGATTTGTTCACTGCTGGTTTTACGAGCGATACAAACCTTGCTTTTTTGTGTGAACATCCTGAGCCGCCATCGTTATCGCGTTTGTTACTCACCTGTATTTTCATCATGCCCAGACAGGCAAACTGTCACATTATCCTCTAGTGGGTCTTTAGCACACGTTTGCCTTATTTTTCTGCTGGATGTTTTTGTGTAATTGCAGAGCCTGAAGAAAAACGACCTGATGGGCTGGAGTTAGGATGCAGATCACAACCGTGTGTGCACATCTAGAATTTGCTGGTTACCAATTAGTAATGGCTTATGTTTATTGTGAGGATGCACATTAGTGTCTGAATGGCCATATTGCTGTCCCTGTCTTTTAATTTCAGCACTGCTTGTTTTGAGACGGTGTAGCTGAATGAATACATGATCTAATGAAAGTATTAACAGTTGATTCAATCCTGCAGTAAGGGGTTTCAGTTGGTCAAGGTTGTGAAGGGCTTCAATAGAACCTCATTTGACACCGATGAGTAGCTCGGAGTGGAACAAACTCATATATTATCACTAATCACTGATTAAAATAGTTGTTGATTATTTCATTAGTGGATTCATTCATATGAAATGTAGCTCTACTTTTCATCTTGTGAGATAAATGTGAACTGGCCACAGCAACAGCTGCTGACAAAAACTGATTAATGCTGCATAGAGACTCCATACTTCAATAAAGTTTTAAGATAACAGAAAACATATCATTAATTGGTAGTAGATGAAGCATAGTGCTATTCAACTGGTTTGATGTGTATCATGGTCCTGAGCTACGTATTTTCTGGAATTTCACCTTTGTGGGATCAGTCAATAAATCAATAAATCCGTCTTATCTATCAATCTTCTATCTTTTTATCATACCAAGTGATATAGTGGTGCACGCACCTGAGGTAGGACTCCATTGTGTGTTTGAGGCCACTGTGGGTGGCTTTAAAGTGAGTCACAGAAGAGCCATGTACCTCCATTGGAAATTGCTCCAGCTCAACAAAAGACCTGAGACTGATTCATAGGTCCAAGCAGGCTGTTAATTTTCAACATTAAGGAAACAAGAATTTACCAGTTAAAAAAAAACACCATGGATGAAAGTGAGGAGACAAAGCACAGCATTTGACTATAACCTGTGTGAGCCTGTGGAGATATTTTCTCTCAGAAATTCAATATTAACCAGACAAACAGATGGAGCGACTCAAATACAACAAGTACAATCATACGGACAGTAGTTCTTTTGGGGTCGAGACTGTTGCATGTGTGTATCGACCAGTGGAAGAGGATTATTCTATCAGCACTTCAAAAATTGTACTTATTGAAGTATTGATATTGATTATTGAGATTAAGGGAATGCTTCCTTAACTCTACCTTTCTAAACCCTGACCCTAACCCTTACTTCAAACCCTAACCCTATCTGAAAACCCTAACCCTAATCCCAGCTGTAAACCTTTACACTATCTTTAAACCCTGATTAGCAGTAAACAATAGTCCTAGTTGTAAACCCTAACCCTCACTGGAAACCTTAGTCCTAGCTATAAACATCTGTTATTTATATACATATTGCTGTGGTCCTCACCAGCTTCCTTGTCCCGTTAGGTGTGACGTGATGCTGTTATCATGGTGATGGTAACAAGGGTTGGGTTTGAGCTACTCGTTTCCCATAGTGGACAAAGAGCTCAATTTTACTCTCATCTGAACAGAGATTCCAACTGTTTTTCCTTTTTTCTTTTTTTTTTGACCTTTTTTTTTAGCAACTGCTTTTTCTCTGGCCACTTCCATACAGCCCTGTTGTGTGGAGTGTATGGCTTAGAGAGATCCAATGGAGGAATACTTTCATCACCACTGTGGGTCTTTGCATAGTCGAGCTCTGTCTCCATTATCTTTGGGGTCTTTGTTGAGTCTCTTACAAATATTTGTCTGTCTGATGTGTGAGTTCTGGTGGGTGGCTATCTCATGTCGTTGTTTTGGTGCCGTATTCTTTCTATTTTGCTACAGTATAATGGATATATAGTTTTGAAAATGTTTTATCTACTCTGTCCTTTCAGATCAGTTCTCTTTGTACAAATATTATGAGAAAGATCATCAGTGGCACTTTGATTACACATGGATGGATATGAAACAACCAATTTAGTGATGTATGAATTGAATTAGGTAGCCTGGTTCTTATTCAGTTCATTCTTATTAAAGTGGCTGCATACTTGACCCCACTCAAGATTTATGTTTTGCTTTTGTTTTTTGGAAATCTCAGTTGTTTTAATTGTGCTAAACACACAACAATCCACTCCAATCCTATTTTGTAATGAAACAGAACACGATGTGACTGAGGGGTAGTGATTGCAGAGTATTTTGGGAGAGATGATGCTGGAAAAACGAGTTTGCTGCTGTTCTCTAAATGACTGTGACAGCAGAGTGCAGGAGAGCAGCAGGAGTGACAGCTGTGTCCAGTCTTGGAGGTTTGCTTCTGCCTGATGCAATACTCCATATCCTTATCTGTAGCTTTGTATTCACAGGTACCAGCCTTGTTTAGCTGGATTTCTTTTATGACAGACTTTGCATAGTGCATATTTCCCTTACGTAAACTACCCTAACCTGGACAAAAATAAAACTCTCCCCTCCTCTGGTTGTTCCTGCTGAGGTGACCTGTCGTTTCCTATTCGTCAGACCTCCCAACTCTCCACTTCAGTGACCCTGCTGCTGCTCTGTTGTTATTATGTAGCTCACTGCGTAATCCAGGTTTTTTTTTTTAGTAATGGCTGATAGAAAAATCAGGGTAGCAAACAAGCTTTTATCTATGCAACGGCACCCCTCTGTTTCACTTGCAACAGTTCTCGAGTGACAGGGATCATTTGTTTCTGTAGCAACCTTATTAGATGAAGAGAAATCAGTTATTTTTCCTCTCTCTGTCTCTGGTGTATTTAGAGAAGTGTCAAATGCTCTGCAGTCAACATTTGTAGAAGCACCGAGGCATCTACTTTGATTGTTGCACCGCCTCTATAGGCTGAGAAGTTTCCGGTTGTAAACTGCCATTTGTCCAGGCAGTAGATGTTTATACTGTACGTATGTGTTGCTAGCTTAAAATTTTGTAGCCTTGGACAGGAATAAGAACTATCACTTAAAACTTGTATAGTAGCTGAAACTAATTCTGGCAAGAAACACGATGTGTGCACAGAAGTCACATGATCATGATCCTGAAATATGAAGCTTGGATTTAAATTAACAATTAAAGTAAATTAAATTAAATTAAATTTATTTTTCAATTCAAATTTTTTCTTAGATTTTAGAGGATTTTAGAAGCAAAGTTTTAAAATGTGTCCGTCTCTTATAGAAGCCTGGTAAAGACTGTCATAGAAAATATCAGTTATACTCAGATAATTACAACAGATTTAATTTTTGTCAGATTTAAGTCAGATTTTATAGGAATCTGGAATCCGGTATCACTGGCCTAGGCTTTGGTTACACACCGTTTGGGGGTTAGCACTGTAGCTTCAAAGCAAGGAGTACAAGTACATTTGGACCTTTCTGTGTGCATTGGAAAGCATTTGCATCTGTTTTTTACCAGGTAATCTCTTCCAGAGAATGCCTGTGATCGACCTGGTCATAGGATAGTGGTGTGTTAGGGTAGCCACCCCACTTTTGTCTGTTAATTGTGTGTCAGTTTGTACACTTTACTGCCAAGGGATGATCGTTATCGCAATAATGAAGTCCTTTCATTCAAGACCAGGATTTAGTTCCCATGTGAAACTGATTTTTCTGAACTTGGAAGTTAGTTCTTTTCAGAAACACAGTTATCTTTCCTGTAACCTTAACAATTTGTTTTGCTGTAACTACTCCATCTTGCATCGGTCATCTGAGATGAATCTTCCAGCAATGTTGAATGTTTATCACTGTTAACTTGACCGTGGAATGAGACAGCGCTTTTAATGCCAGAAAGGTGACTTTGTAATTTGAAACTCGGCCAACGATGAAACCGGACAACGCGCAGCAGTGGAAAGAGGACGGACAGATGATTGGTGAGCGAGCGACACATGGAGGCGAAGCTCAAGCATGTTTCAAGTGGCGATCAGAGGGAGTTTGTCATGGCCCAATGGCAGCCAGCCCGCCGGCCTGCTGACCTTCCTCTGTGGTCTGCAGCTGCAGCTCTTTGAGTGCCGCTGACATGTAGGGACTGACATCAGCTGCAAAGATGGAGGAGCGTCCACTGTGACACCTCCCTTTGTGTTTTGGCTCTGTGCTGCTGTGGGCGAGCGACGGGCGTCTGGTGGCGATGCTGGCAGCCTGCGAGGGCAAAGATAGTCGTTGTGACACAGAGGAGAAGTGGCAGCTTCGGAGTTGGGGAGGAATTCTGACAAATGTGGCAAAGCACAGATTACGGAGCTGTGTTCTTGAAGAGTGCTAAATTTGTCCACTGCTTGTGTGTTTTCTAGCTGTTTTGCTGAGGTGTCGTGGTGAAGAGAAGCAGGAGGCTTTGGGTATGAGTAGGCTAGGAAAGAAACATTTTCTCCCTCAGAGGATCTGTGTCAATCAAGTTAAGCTCCAGCTGGGATTGATTACAAAACATCTGACATTTTTTACTCTTTTACTTTTCACCATGGTTTCAACACTATAGTTTGAATAATCATCTTTTATATTAAAGTGATTACTCTTTCCTACTCTGTATCAATCTTATCAATCTGACTCTCTCTATCTTTCTCTGTTTTGGTTGTTCAGCCTTATACATGTTGTTTCTTATGCAAATGAGAATGAAGACAATCAGTCACACGGTCCAAGATGGAACCTCTCCAGTGGCCTTCAGTGACACTCGATGATTATGAGTCGGAATAGATTATGTATGAAGTGCCAAGAGATGTGGTTTTGAAAGTGTGGAGGTGTTTTCAAAGAACAATTCTCTGTATCTTTGTGCATTTCTCCTTTTTGAATATCTATTGTGAGATGACCAAGTAGTATAGTATTTGCAGCCTTGAAATTCGAGCAGGCTTTGTCCTTAAGCTCACGACTTTTAACAAAAGACGAACCATTTACACACAGCGGCGTATGCCTCGAAACTGCTTTTAAATGCTGTAAAATTATTTTCAAATGTGTGCCACTTAAAGGGATTAAGTGTCTCTTTCTCTACCACGAAGATGGTGTTTTTATTTCTGACCGGTCATTTAAGGGACAAAAGGAAATTTTCATCTCGTCGACTTAAAAGGGCAGTCGCATGAAAGGAATACCCCATAGATCACCCTGCCTATACCTTCACACTGTGTTTGTAGCGTTATCACTTTGTTGGTTGTTGCTTCTCCCTCACATCAAAGCGTACTTCCTTTGAATTACCCTTTCAGCAGCAGGTGTGCCTGTGGATGGAGAGTCCAGAGCATCATGACTACGCAGGTGTGCCCTTATTTCTTATTTCTTTGGCTACCCCCCGAAAAAGACATTAAGACGTGATGGTGCATACTGTGCAGCAGAGGCCCCTCCTCACACGGCCTTCTCAAGTGTTTTCCCATCATGTACCATATTAAATCCCATAAATCCCCAGAGCAACCACTGGGCAGTGCTTATTTCTTATGCATGCTGATTGAGTGGCGCTCCATCAGCATCAGCTTTTTCCAAGACACGTGAGTATGTGTATACGTGAAAGCTGAGAATGGCCCTCTATTTATTTCATTTTACAGCTCTTTTCTCGTGAGAACGGCTTGATATCTTATCTCCACATAACAGAAGAAATTTAGATCTCTTCCTGCTAGAGATGACATTCAGATTAGTGCTCGTCTTTTAAGGAGAATAATAAAAGAATGAGAAAATGGCAGTGAAATACAAAAATAACTGTGTGGCCTGTCTCTTGACAATGCATACACAAGTAGATATGAATAAATATGTATATAATCTTTACTGACTGTAAAAAAAACTGCATCATGCTGGGGATGCACAGCAGCTCCTGTGCAGAGGCAACATGTTGTGGTCTGCCTCTGTTACACACTGATGTGCATCAGCTACAGCCTGAGATGAACTGAACTCAGGCATAGTTGCAAAGATAAAAGTTATACATTTGTGCAGGCTGTGAGTCATTGCGGTCCTCATACATATGTACTGGACATATACACCAACCTTTTTTTTTAATGCGTTGCTAACATTGCATTGACCTATTCATCCACCGAGACTATCTTGCTCTTTATACACCACCTTGTTCTGAATGCTGATGGCTTTTAATTATAGTTCATGGGCTACATGTAATGAAACAGACTGTACTCGACTTTCAACTGAAGCCATTCGCATGAGGGTGCAATCATCTGTAATTAGCAACTCATTATATCTTTTTCATCTTTTTTTTTTTATACTGCAATAGTGGCCATCAGCCTGTGACTTTAGCTTCTTCCAGCAGAATTTAAATGATTTCCACAAGTGATGTGAGCTGACAATCTCTTTGAGCAGATACACACACATACACACACACACACACACACGCCTGTGATGCTGTGAATGTATGAATGAGTGCTTGAACAGCACTTTAGCCGTGACTTCCAAACAATGCAGCCGGCTATGCCTTGTCACCTCGTCACTCGTAGTGAGAACCCAACACAAAGAGCTTCTTGTGTGTCCGTATGACATGCTGAGAGACCTAATGTTGGTACGGTATCTGATGCCCTTTGAATGTGCCAGATATTGAGTGAAAGAGCTCTGATAAACTCTGCGGCAAGAGCGCCTAAGTGATGCACAGTGTGAAGTATTTAGAGGCCAGTACTTCTTTTAGTTTATGAGGTCCAAACACTTTATATCGATGGCCCATGTCTAACTAAATATGCTGGGTAACATGTTCACCACAACAAGCTGATCTGTATTTTCTGGCATTCTGACGGGCCATAACTTATCATGAAATGTTTGTAGGGGACATTAACCCAAAAATGTTTTGCAGTATCGCTTTACAGTCAAGAATTTATGATTTAATTTGCATTTGGATCCCTAATCAATGTGATCTACTTTGGCAATTAAGTAACTGCATTGAAGTGTTTTACTGTAGCCAGCATCATATGGTAAATGCTACAAAATATAAAATGTGATTTGAAATAGATGAATTTGAGGAGGAAATGCTCTGTTAGAGGAAAGCAGATTTGACACTGTTAAGTCCTGGCACTGAATACTGTGATGAAATTGCAGAATAATTATACAGAGACCGTTCCCTTTCCCGCATTTATAACACATTAATTCATTCACGTCACCTGCTCCTGAATCCTCCTTTTCCCTTTCTGTTCCATTTCACAGGAATAAATTACACAAAAATCTTTTTTAGTTTAATTGAACTGCATTTAATCCCATTTCTGTTAGTTTCATGATTGTTTCAGTTTTCAGGTCAGAGGTTTAATATATTTTTATTGCATTCCTGGAGGATGAGACTGGCATGAAAAAGGTCCATAGATTCAGAGCATCTGCCAGTAACAGCCCCCCCCCCCCCCCCACCACCACCACTACACACACACACACACACACACACACACACACACACACAGCAGAAGCCCAACACTTAGGACAGCCGTCGCACATCTGCAATCATGCTGACAGAGGGTTGGCGAGAAGAGGACATCTCAGTATCTTAATTATGTTCCATTTTGCTCTTCACTTATTCATCTCCCTCCTCTCCCTGCGCCACTGCTGGATGTGTGTGGAATATGCCTCTGGAGCTGGTTGCTATGGTGAAACATCATGGCGTAAAACTGAGAAGTGGCATTAAGTTTTTGAGAAATAAGATGTGTGTGTGTGTGTGTAAGAGAGAGTGTGAGATTGTAGCGTGCCTCTGTGTGTGTGTGTGTGTATGTGCGTGCGTGTGTGTAGTATGTCATTATTTATCCCATCCCTGAGCACACTGTGCGTGAACAAACACGGTCTCTCCCTCCGTCCCTCCATCACACTGAGGAGAATCAGGCTGTTGCTGTGCTGCGACTGCAGGATCCTGATGGTTTCCGCTGCTTTGCTACGAGCACGCCGAGTAATGTGACACACTTCGTAGTTAGTACGAGAGAAATGTAAATGAGAAAAACACAGTAATCTAAAGAATGGTTTTGCATGTGGTCTCTGGAGAGACAGATATCAGGACTATGGACAATGCAATACTAAATTAATCATGTAATGAAAAAAATATTGAGCTATAGATAAGGGTGTACATAATCATTATCATGATCCATATCATGATCTGTATTTGTAATTTCTCTGTTATGTTATTTTAATATTGACTTCATTGTCAAAGCTGCTCCAAAGACGTGGCTGTACTATAATCTAATCATGTAATTTTAAAGCAAAATAGCAGTATACCAATGCTGAAAGCACTCACTCCCTGCTTTTTGCAAACTGTCAATAACCCTGATTAAGCCTGTGCCTCGGCAGCTGTCTTAACTCACAGTGGGCCTCCCCACAATGATGATACCAGTGACCTGGGGGCAGCAGGAACCACACAGCTACGTGATCGATAGACAGCGGGAGGAGCTTGGCCTCCCCCTACACCGACGCCGAGCAGCCACTGGCACTCTATTAGGAGCAGCTTGGCGGTCAGGAATATAACTGGGCTCTGTTTGTCAGACTCATCATTTGTATGCGGCCACAGTTTCAACTCTTTGCTCTATCAAAATGTTTAGCTGCCGAGGCCGATATAAAGATCGATATGACACTGAAACACTGGCTTTCTTTCTGAGGAGATGCAAACTGTGCAGATGCCATTTGTCTCTTCACTCCCAGTCCTCACTCTTTGTCTTTATGGATGTGTCAGTCCCTACAGTACATACAGTACAGTACACACTGGCTCTTTGGAAGACAGCACCATAAAATACAGTGACATGAAATGCAAGCTGTTTACAGACATCAGGGAGTATATGAGTTACACAATGTATATATACCAAGCCGCAATGGAAAATGAAAGCAAGCAATCACGAACACACAGTATCATAAGTATCTAACCAGCACTGTCATGATTTTTAATATGCCTGTGACAAAAGCCTGTAGAGTAGTGTTTTTCACAAAAGTTGTGTGAGTTTGTAACACCAAACATTTAAATTAGTCAATAGAAAGTGTTTTCCAGACTAACAAATGTAATATTTTTAGTATTTCCCAGCAACACTTGACCAGACCAGCAACAAGATCATCTCTAAACTGCAATTATTTTCCTTTCACGGACAAATCTGTTCTCTATAATTTCCCATCCTGTAATTTGCTTTCCGTGGCCTTTTCAACTGGTATCCATCTTTAGATCTCAACAAAATGGTTGTTAATAATTGAAAATGAGCCTGAAACAAACACCAAGAACCATGCACAGACAGACCCAGTGTGTGGTGCGGTGCCAGGAAGCAGACTGTGTCTCTTCTGTCGCTGTTTCCTTTTTCTCTTCCTCCCAGCAGGTCGTCCTCTGTTAGCTTTAATTCCTGCACATTTAAATGAGTTTCTCACTGTTTAAATTGATACCCATGGTCCCAAAATACAGAGCAGACTCGTTGACTCAGATCTTTTTCCACACAGGGAAGGAAAAAAAAACAAAACATGCAGGACTCGAGGCAGTCTGTATCTACATTAAACTTATTTCCACCAGTCGATTGACTGCGCTTTTTGTGATCATGTGACTGAAGTCAGCAACAAGGATTTTACGTTTGTGCTGTCAAAGGTGAGAATGAAGGAGCCTAATGCAAAGATGTGTAATGGCAGCAGCCTGTTAGGACAGACGTTATCTTGCACAGAGCAGAGAGAGTAATGGTGGGATAATTAAGAGGAAATGCTTTTCCTCCACCCTGTGATGGATCGGCGGCCTGTCCAGGGTGTGTTTCCTGCCTCTCAGCCTCAGAACGCTGGAGCAGGCTCCAGCAGACCCCTGTTGTAGAAAAAGACAAAACAAATCAATGAGGCCATGCCCAATACATGCATTCATATATACATCCAATACAATAGCCTTCAAGCCACTCTTGGACACTGCTCATATGGCCAAAAGATCTGTTGTGATCGTATGATTAATACTTTATGTAGTTTGTGTACATGCTCATTTAACTTGCTGTTGCTTGCTGTTATTGTGTAGATGTAAATACACTTACGATTCTGATACCAACGTTTGTCTCATGCTGACAAGGTTTCACATGCATTCTGGAAAACATGGGAAATAAGTGACAAATTTTCCAGTTGTGAAAAACTCTTGAAAAATAAGAGGAAAAATTCAGATATTTTGGCAAAGCTTCAGTTGTTCCATCTTCAATTATTTCCTTTTCATCTGCCTGAGTCTACCTGAGTATACACCGACGGTTTAGAAGGTGTGCACATCTAGTCTAGTCTGCAAATTCATTGTAATTTCCAAGCTTGTAAGCATGTATTAATATATATGTTATAGCCATAGATTGCATCCAGACATCTATCTATCTAGATAGATTGAAACTTATTGCAACACCCTTACAAAGGCACACATGGGAATGGCTAGCAGTCTCCATGCCTCCTGAAGAAGAGATGCATTTGCAGCAAGAATAAATTGCCTTCTTTCCCCCTCCCGGAAAGCAGTAACATACCGTTTGAGCTGTGGCAGAGCTCCCCCATGTGTCCGTGAGTCGTTACTACACGTGTCTGCCACTGCTCAGTGTGTCCCCCTGCTGGGCTGGAAAGATAATGCCCTACTGCTCACTGCAGCACCAGTGTGATACCAGTGTGAGCTCCAGGCACCGCAACCAGATGTTGATCACTTACAACAACTACGGCAACTGACAAAAAAGGATGAATGTGTATGTATGTGTGTGTGTGTGTGTGTGTATGTGTGTGTGTATGAGCTTCTCCCCTTAAAGCAGATACCGGCGAGCTTTAAAATGATAATTAGCCTCTGCTGTTGCCATGGTCACGGACTGAGGAGCTGGTGTCAGAGGAGGCAGCGTGACTGCCGTCTCTTTCCAAAGATGCTGAGTTGAGATGCAGGGACCGCACATGTTCACCGTCGCCGTCTCCCTGCAAATGTCCACACAATTAAAAACAGTCATCAGCGTGGCGCTCCCATCCATGAAATGACCTGAGAGTCAGGAAGACACGCTCAGCTTCGTTTTCCAGGGAGGAATATTTCACTTCAAAGTTGACTTCTTTTCGTGTGCCCCGTAGCAGCCGTTTGCTGTCCTGTTTTATTGGATTTTCAGTGCCTGGCGCTTCACAATTAGCTGCTTTTTGTCCGTGTTAATTCTCCTCATTTTGTCCATTGTAGGTAATTGGAGGTAGGTCTGTGCACTATAGATGATGGCGGTCGGTGTGAGTGTGTGCGCGTGTGTGTCATATAATGGGAAAAGCTCATTTGAGAGCTGTAGATAAAAGACAAAGGAGACAGATATGTATGAGCAGAAGCGGCTCAGAAAGAGTGAGTCACATTCATATAACCTCTAAAGATAGACACAGAGCTCACACACTGCACAGCACCTGACAAGACGACACTCTCATTTAACATCTCTGCCTCCCTGCTGTCTTTTCTGTCAGCAGGGTGTGAGGTGCGCGCCGCGTGTGTCACTCCGTGTCACATGATGGCTCTCGTGGCCTCTTTGAACCAAACACGGCTCATTGGCCTCTCAAAAGCATAGATTAGACTTCTGATCACTTTACTTTTACTGTGACTCAGATGACTCAGTGATGAAGTATCATAGTATGGAAAAGTTCGGCTATATAGCATATAATATCTTCATGCATTTGGAGTTGGGGTGTATAAAATGAGTTCTATCTATCTATCTATCTATCTATCTATCTATCTATCTATCTATCTATCTATCTATCTATCTATCTATCTATCTATCTATCTATCTATCTATCTATCTATCAATCTATCTATCTATCTATCTATCTATCTATCTATCTATCTATCTATCTATCTATCTATCTATCTATCTATCTATCTATCTATCTATCTATCTATCTATCTATCTATCTATCTATCTATCTATCTATCTATCTATCTATCTATCTATCTATCTATCTATCTATCTATCTATCTATCTATCTATCTATCTATCTATCTATCTATCTATATTTCTGAAATGCTGACAGATTATATTCCTGAAATGATAGAAACCTCAAATGTCTGACTTGAAATAGAAGAGCCTGAGTCCAGCCTTTTAGACTTACACTTTTAATGAAAGTAACTTGCACAGGGGGAAAAAATATTCAAGCTTCAGGTGAAGTTGATGCAAAATCCTTTGAGAATTCCACATGAAATTATGTAACGCGCTCAGTGTGGATAGTATGATTGCAAAGATGACCCTTCAGAGTAAGTCTGCCAAATCTTCCACAGTTTAACTCTGAAGTGAGGGTGTTTCTTCTCCTTAGCAAAACCAGCAACTTGCATGAATTGTGTCTTAAATAGCTTGGAAAAAAGATGGCAAATGTGTGGCACAATTCCCCCGTCTAGAAATGTAAACACATCTGTGCATAAGGAGGGAAAATGCGGTGGATGACTCACCGCTTCATATTGGGATTGTGCCTCTTATTATACTAAGATGTGCGTCTTTGTCTGTTGCCCATGGATACAAGTGGTTTCCTAATGGAAAGCCTGCCATAAACAGCAATTTAGCAAAGCTCAAAATGTACAGCTTTATTCAAGTGGACACGCTGAGAGGTTGAGTCAGATCCCAAGGTGCATCATTAGAGCAATATTAAGCAAATGTTTTATTACATATATCATCTAGAGTGATTTACCTTGGAGCCATATTAGCGCCTATCTGCATTTTTGTTCTTTGCTGTCACAGATCTTGGAGCATTTAGCCTTTCCTAAACCAAGTCGTCTATATCTCTGATTGCTCTGTAATCCGTAATCAATGGCAGAGTACATCTTTGAAACTGATTGAGAGGAGATCTCTGTGTTATTTTTAGACCTTAGATGTGATTCTGTGCTAGAAAGCCCAGTTTTAATTGGCTGGTGATGGATGCAGATGTGTACTGTTAGCTTTTCCAGGGACAGCAGAGTGTTTTACAGGGGGCAGCAGCATGCCGTGCACAGACACACACAGATGAGGCTGTGCCGTGGGAAGGGGGCTGCAAAAAGGAACTTTGGTGTACTGAAGCAGTCCATCTGGTCGCCTCACTGGGACACTGGGACACTGTCTCATCCAGCTTGACATTTTCTAATCCAAATAATCTTTTATGCATGTCAACTGTTGGGGCACTGAGGCGAGATACAGCGAGTTTTGTTGACACAACCAGTGTGTGAGTGTGTGCTTTTTCGGCATAGTTTCTCACAGGGTGTAATCTTACAGGCCGGTTTCGACACACACATCCTCAGGTGCACCTGGTTCGAAATGCAATGCCATCTTGAAAGCGCTGGCTTCTGCGAACACAGCCGAGTTATTAATAGAAAATCCCCTCAGTTTGTTGTTGGGCGCAAAAAACACATTGCTCATGTTAACGTGAATCAATAGAGGGCACACATCAGATCCGATCAATGCCGGCCACAAGCCAATAATGCTCATTGGCTTCTCACTCTTTTCATGCATAAGCTCTCACACAGCCTCTCACTCTCTGTCTCCGAGGCCGTGAGATTTACTTTGCACTCACGCTCACCAGCACACATACTCCCTGTTTCTCCGGCTCGCTCATTCTAAGATTTACAACTCCCCTCAAAATAAAGATGCCACTGTGTATGCCTCGCAGCCACCTTCAAAGGCCGCCTCTTCGGTTGGAGGCACATACTGCCGATCTCAAATAGGCTTCTTTAAATATTTGTGTCAAGATATTCTCGGAGGTCTCTGACTACAAATGAAGATGTCATGTAGTGAATCGGAAGTGAACATCGGAAGCTTCTGGATTTTCATTTTCGTGCATACAATGACTGTTTCCCATATTTAATTTAGCACGATTTGTTTAATGTAGTCTTTTTTTTCCTTTTGTAAAACTGCAAAGTTGTGTGGTAGTCCGGCGCTCTCAGAACTGAGCCATCAAATGTTATCTGATTTTAACTGGGATTTGGAAGCAGTCGCTCAAGTAGATTGTCAGAGAAGGCATGAATATGCAATCTAATCAGAGATTTGAAGTTCATTTTGTGTTTCTGGCCATTTTCCTGTGGGACTGGAGAGAACAATAGCTCGCTCACCTTTTCAAGTGCTCGTCCTTTTTTTTGTTTTTTTTGGGACAGGTATTTGGGTGTAATCACAACAAAAACACTCAGTTTGCGCTCAGATCATTATCTCGGAAATGCACCAGTTTCCTTTTGGTGTCACGGCCTCTGCAGAGGAAAAGCTTTTGTAGTGGTGTTTGTGCTCCAGAAATCCCTCATTCCTCTCCAACAGCCGTGTTGCACCATCTGATATCAGTCGCCGCCCGTTCATTCCTCTGATATGCATAATTGAACAGGTGAGCATTGTTAAACGTCGGCCGCCTCTTAATCCTGCCGCAGACGGGGCTGTTTTAGCTTACTCCAGCTTACTGTTGACAGGATCCCTTGGCTCGCCTCCAGTCCCTCTGAAGTGCAGCACGCTCCTGTGTGTGATGTGACGCAATGTGGATCCAGCCTGTGACTCACTCCGTTTGTCCTAATTGCCTCCTACGACGGCCCCCATCTCAAGGCTGAATATGTCATCGGACTTTGATGAGGTGGTCCCCAAGCTTCTCCGAAGGTGTCGTAGAAATGAAGCTTTTTCTTCAATCTGGAGATCACAGCTGGTTTTAACCCCCGCAGCCTGCGTCATGATCTCAGTGAGGTGGGAAATGTCATTGTCGGACACCATATATGCTGCAGAACTCATTTCCACATCCTCCATCTACTTAGTTCACTTAACACCATCACACCTCTTGAATCTCTCTGTTCTCTTGCGGTTGATTCATCCCTCAGGGAGGCTCCCTTTGGTTCAATTTCCCAGACAACTGCTCACCTGAACTACTAGGGTGCTCCAAGGGTCTAAACTAAAATTTTCAATCATCTTTACTCACTTTGTACCTTAATGGTGAGCCTATCCCAGTACGCATGAGGTGAAGCCAGCACACACACACACACACACACACACACACACACACACACACACACACACACACACACACACACACACACACACACACACACACACACACACACACACACATTCTCTCTATTCTCTACAATCGAGCTGGAAGTTAAACCCAGGTCTTTCGTGCTGTGAGGGAATGGTGCTAACCACCAAGCCACCGTGTTGACCGTTTCCACATCGTGAACGGTGAACTTGTATTTTGCATCACCCATTTGTGCAGTACTTGTTAACATCTTTTATATTTCTCATTGCCCATGCTTGTTAATGGTTTTGCCAGTCCCAGCGTTTCCAAACAGTTTGATCTTTGATCTTTTTGCCCTCCCGCTTGGTTGCACTGGCTCAGCTCTTCACTCTGTAACCAAATAAATATCAAAAGATATCATAAACCTTTCAGCCTTGTGTGTTCTTTCCATTTTGCAGCCCCTTTGGGGTAAACCTATACATTTTCAGCTTGAGTGGAAACTGTCCAAGTAACTTTATATTGTGGATCTCTGCGAGTGTGAGATCTAGGAACAGGAAATGAGTTTTGAAGTAGCAACCCTTAAATCTTCTAAAGTGTCCAACTTCACAGGCCCACTCCTTCGCCGGCAGAGCTCCTGCATTGGGATGCATGGCAGCACACTCTCGCTGTGAGATCCAGTGAATCAGAGGTGGAGGAATCTCTAAAGTGGGGGGAACATCAACTGGAAAATGTTTAGCCACTCTTAGCTCTGCCTCCTCTGCAAACATATGCTGTATGCGTATGTCAAAGTGGGCTAGTTTCTTTGTTTTTTTTCCAGTTGAATCGAACTGAATTGCCTTGTATGTGAGAAAAACACAGTACAGTAGATGTCATTTATCAGCAGCCACATGTCCTGCATGCCTGATCAGGCTGCTGTATTATGAAGGTTGTGTGCTCTGCAGCTGCGCCTCAGCCAGACCAACCAAGACAGGCCGACACAAGCCAGAGATCCATTTTCACATCAGTGTGTACCTTCTGTGCCAGGACCATTATTATAATTACTGATACTGCCGGCGTCCTGTTACCAACAATAAAATGCCTCTGGGAAAACTCTGGATAAATTCTGGATGGGAAAAATTGCATTTGTCAAGCGGATCTTATCATTTGCTCTTTTAATGCCATAATGGCTGTTAAGCCAGAGGGAAAAGGAGGCGAAAAGAGCTCTCTTTCCTATTTTTAGGAGGAAGTAGACTTAACATTTGTTTTTGGGAAATTGTATGAAAGGCAGCTTGCCTCCCACGTCAAACTCTCCCACGACTGAAGCCAAACTTCAAAGTCCTCCCTTCGGCATCAAATATTAACCATTCTGCTGAGCTTACACCTGTTTCACCACAGAGTGGCTTGATCCATTTAACTCCACTTTCATCACACCAGCTGATTCGCGGGGCGCACACTATGAGCCACGGGGACTCTGTGACAATCAGCTGCATTTATTGACTGTCATCTACAGTCATCTCGTCTCACCAAGACTCAGCCACGTCGCCCTGCAGTGAATACACCCAGTGAATCTCTCCGTGGAAAAAAACAACAACAACCCATCACTGTCGATTCACAGTTAGATACTGAAGCACATGGCAACAATCTTATTAAATCCCATTGAATGAAATAAGTCGATTGGATCAGAGTCATTGCTCTGAGGTTCCAGCCAATGCAATGCACCCAACCAGAAGTGCGAAAGAGGAGTGTGTATATACGGAAAGTGCAAATGCATGTACCACAGTGTGGTGGTGCTATAAATTACTTCCACCCTAAGAAACGTTGTCATGATTAATTATCAGCCTTGTCATCTCCTGACCGAGCGAATATTCGTGCCTTTGTCTTTTCATGTTAGCGCTGCAGTAACGCTCTGTGTTCATACCTCAGTCACTCCCCTGCTTTTTTTTGGTCTGTCATTGTTTTTATCTCCTCATTTGTGTTCTTTGAAGGATATATTTTGGAAAAGGGGGATGAGGAACAGGAAGGGGATCGGTGCCTTGCTCATGGCCACATGCACAGCAGACACTTGTTGACATGAGATGTTGCAAGCACGTCTTCTACACATCTTCCTAATTAGCAACTTTGTCATCCTCAAACATACTACGATGGTAATTGGCTCGAGGACGTCTAATGAGACAGACTTTTTTTTTCCTTCGGCGTCATGGGGTAAATTGCAAAACCCAGAAAGAACACAGGTCCCATGGGAAGTGACACAAAAACTATGCACGTCTCTGTGAGTTTGGTGGGAGGAGGTCGGGCTGGTGGAGTAAACGACTGTAGTTTTCAGAAGAGGTGTAGGAGGGACATCTGACTTTACTGCCCACCACAGTAAAATAACAACTGTTGTTAAATGCTTCTCAATAATTTGGAGCAGTGTTTGTGACTCAAAACACACATCTTTATGAAATATGTATAGAACTAGAGAAATGAATACATAAGCTCGGTATTGTCAGGATAGCATGCTAGACTGGACTCCCTGGTTTTGTGCTTCCTGTAGTGATCACTGGTGGTCAGCAACACAGTGGGGAAAGCACAGCGACGGATTGATCCGTTCTGGGTTTTATGAATTATTTTACCGTTGTCAGGTTATTTCTGTTTGAATTAAATTAAACACTTTTGTGACTTGACATTTCTGAAAGGCCATACCATTCGAGAATAGAATCAATCTTCCATTGTGTTTTCATCGAAGCGGAGTTGTGGAGGTCGTTGGGTTGAAGGGAGGATGAAACATGGATGTCATTTTGTATGGTGGTTCAACCCCATGAGCCCTGCAGTTTATCTGATTCCTGCACAGCAGAAAGGGAAGTATTGAAAAGCTATTGTCTAGAAATCTTAAGAGCATTAGAGAATTCACTGTACGATACTGTTTGCATTGTCCTGCATCCTGCACATTGCAAGCTCAGAACTATGGATCGGAGGCTTTGATGAAAATGTGTGTGAGCACAAAATGTGATTATTTTGATTATTTTTAGTGGGAATCTTCTACCTCGTTAGAATAATAGCAATACAAGAGGTTGTATTTAAGTAAAAAGGATATCAAGTCAGTCATATTTATATTTCAGGCTCGGGCTTGTGTTTTTTAATTATCAAAGTGTGAACATCAATCATTGATTTGAAATACAGTTGGAAAATACAAATGTCTCAGTCTCTCTGCTGCGCTCACTGCAGTTTCATTTTTCTTCTACTTTGGAAGTCTACTCCATCAGCGATGCTATTTTTTAGGTCTCCGATAAATAATTCAGATTGGAAGATGGTTGAATGAACTTAATAGTGACTCCTCTGTTTGACTTGCCTTCGCCCGAATTACATTTTGCACACCGCTGAGGTCTATATAACAGCTTCACCGCGCAGCACAGTGTGTCTGATCTGATAAACACATAATGTGAGTTATGACCTTGGGAAATTGCAATAGTAATGCAAGCTTCAGCATGTCCCAAATGCCTCAGCAATAATAAATGTGTGTGTGTGATTGTGAGTGTGTGTGTATGTGTGTGTCTGTGTCTGTGTGCACTCGAATGCCTTTGTGTGCCTCAGAATGGTTTGGTGCACTGAATGTCCTAAATTCATGTGTGAATGTATAATAGGAGTTGTTGCAACACGCAGATGATGAAATTCAGCACATAATATAATTTAGCCCGGGGCCGTTGGAGACGTTGGATGCTTTCATCTGTGCCCACAAGCAATAGCTTCTCTTCCCCCAGTCGTTTTTCAGAATTGTTTCAGATGATTTCACTCTGTCCAAATGAGCACACGTGTGTGTGTGTGTGTGTGTGTGTGTGTGTGTGTGTGTGTGTGTGTGTGTGTGTGTGCATGTGTGTGTGTGTGTCGCACACTCGAAGCCGGTGAGTTCACATGAATCGACGCCTTGTCAGGCGGTTTTTGTGACGGGGGAACTGTCTTTGGATGGACCCCGGGAGCACAGTGAGCGATGTGTGTCTGCGTGGTGACAGTGAGGGGCGGCACACGGAGGGCGGAAGCAGATGTGTGTGAGAGAGGTTCAGAGCTGTGGCACCATCACAGGGTGCCTTTGTTTGGCTGGAGAGAGTGTTGAATTAAAGGCTGTTAACACTAGTCTGCACAGTCATATGCTAATGCCTCTTACTCTGAGAGAATAAATAAATTATGGTCCTGAAAACACATCTGAGTCCCTGCTTTACATGCTTCATGCAACACAGGCAAGAAAGACTCAGGGAGAGAGAGAGAGAGAGAGAGAGAGAGGAGTGAGAGTGAGAGGGGGGGTGGGAGTGTGCAGAAATAGCAGAGAGGGAACATCAAAGAGGCAAGACAAAGGGGAAGCTCAGTAACCTTCTTTTGCGTCGGGCTTTGCTCTTGATGGTGCTGTAGGTGATGCTGCACGAGAGATAACGAGAGATAGATTGAGCAGAGAGGCACCCGGCGAGGTCTGGACCGAGAGGAAGGAAGGAAGGAAAAGGGTGGGGGGGGGGATTTAAAGGGCAAGAAACGGAGGGAGATTTAGATAGAGCCCAGTGAGCGAGAGCGAGGGAAGAGAGCCAGCGCAGAGAGCAGGAGCCGAGGCGGTGGATGGGTGAGGAGAAGAGGAGAGCCATTGACTGGAGGCGCACACATGGGAGAGAAGAAAACGGTTATTTCATGTGCTCGGCGTGCATGACTGAGGAGAGCGGCTGTCTGTCTGGATTGTCAGTCATCTGCCGGCTCACAGCGAGAGGACGCACCGAGGAGCAGGGGGGATACAGACAGGGCTGCGTGCAGAGGATGAGCAGGCGGTGCGAGCTCTCTGGCTGTGATCGCCGTCCTCAGACCCCGTAGCCACTTACGCTGGTGCTGTCGCAGGCCGTTAAGCCTGGCAGTTAGGCAGCAGTAGTCAGAGTGATTGATACAGAATGAGCTCCAAGCACTCCTCCGACTGGATCCCCTACAGGTACTGTACCACATTCCTGAGAACACAGGACAGGGCACAGTGTTCGTCTTTAGAGCCAGTGTATGTGTGTGTGTGTCAATGTGTGTGTGTGTGTGTGTGTGTCTGAGGTTTTTGGTCCTGTGAGGGTCTGAAAAGGAGATCAGATCAATAACATTTAATAGACACTGTAAAATCAAATGCCTGACTTATGTTTCCATTTGGTGGCATTATGTTCCTCTTCACATCAGTGTGGATATATTTAGTGTAAAAATGTTGCTTGAATGTGTTTAGATTTTGACTGAGGCTCAAATATTAAATAATGCAGGAGTGATTTCAGTTCAGTTTGGTTCACAGGCAGAAAAATATTCTCTGTCTCAAATGTCAAAAATACCCTGAACACACTTCAGATGTAATTACATTCTTTTGGATTCCAAACTAGTGGTTTCCCCGAGACGCCATGATGAATTTAGGATGTTGGTCATGCTGTGCCGAGGAAGTTTCTGCCTCTGTGTGCATGTGTGCTGTGTCTGCAGCAGCATTGCGTGGACAAATGCTCAGAATGACATGATGCCGGGTAAATAATCCCAGTCGTATGCTGCAATTTTTTTTTGGGTCTTTCAAAAACATGAGCGTTTTTGACAACTTGCTGCCGGAGCTATATCTGCTCTCATCATTTCAGGTGCAGCACGAGAGCTGCCGACTGGCTCCTCCGATTGAACGCCCATTGCCATGGTTCCCTGCTTACTTTGATGCCATTGGCTCACGGTTGCTATAAGTTACGGTGGCAATCGACCAATTTTCTGAACGAGATTGCATCAGGACGACAGCGGAAAGTGATGTGTGTGCAGTTTATTTAAAAGTTCTGAAAGGGACCGGGTGGACGCCAAACTCCAGGTGTCACATAAAACAGCAAGGCTAATACACAGACATTTTCTGAAACCATTAAAAGGGTTAAATTGTGCCATTGCTGATGCCACAGCGAGGGAACAAACATTTAATTAGTTAATTTTGTCCTAGAGAAGATTAGCATGAATCTGAAGCTGAAACAACACATTTGCCTCAAAAATGATCTCGGTTGATGAGTGGGTCGAAGCAAGGAGATTGGTGGGCTCTCAATGAGCGGTTTTCCTCATCCCGTCAAGATGCCATGAAAAATGCATGGAACCTCTGCGCAGAGTTGGAGGAGACAGCTGCACTGTGCGCCTCTCGCATCTCATTAGAAATATACAGTGCATGCACGCGCAGAGGCTGGAAGAATGAAGGAGACGCGTCTCACAAGCGTCCACAGCAGGTGCACAGCAGCTCCTCGCGGTGGGCAGATTCATCCGATTTTAATTTCACTCATCAAGTCATTTTTTTCCCTTTATTTTAATTCTGTTACGGATAGAAAATCATCTTCCAATTAGAGCGGTTAGGGGTGTTTCAGGGCGTGAAGCGCTCCGATCCGTGTCAGTCTTCTTTCATTGTGTTAACAGAGCCTTGATTATTTACCGTCGTTACAAGGTCAGTTCAGATCTGTCCAGTGTGTTTCAGACTGATGTGCTCACAATGACATTTCATGCATATCACTGTACCGTGTGAATGGAAATCCGCCGTGCCTTTGCGTGCACGCTGGATCGTCCTGCGGTGCTGCCAGGTGCTGCTGCAAATGGTCATTAGCCGGCGACCGTGACACAAACTGGTGATGCATATCAAAGCCATTTTAAAGTGTGAAGAGGAGTCCCAGCGCCGGCAGGCTGAGATGATGAAAAATAAAAAGTAACTTTTGTTAGATTTTGTTTCAATTTTTGGAGTTTGTAGCGCTTTGCTGATAATATCAAAAACAGTGACTTCTCCGTCCGGATTTACTGTAAATCTAAAGCTTCTGTTGCTCAGCAGTAATTTGATTCTGATCATTTTGCTGGCAGCTCTAAAAATATGTATTTTTTTTAATATTTTGCATGTTTTCCCTGTGTCTGCATGGGTTTTCTCTAGGTACTTCAGTTTCCTCCAAATTGTGTGAAAATGAGAGTGAATGATGTGTCCTGTGATGGATTGGTGACCTGTTCGGGGTGTATGAGACCCCCAGGATACTGTTAAGGTACCACACGGGTAAGGTAATGAATGAATAAAAACACAGTTTAGTCACTCAGTTGATAGAAACAATAGCTTTGCAAGGTTCAAGTATTTAACAATAAATACCAGATTTACTTCAGTGCTATTTGCTGATTCCTATGTAAACATTTGTAGCTTGTAGGTATTTCAGCAGGTGACTCAGTCTGCATGAATGATGAGTATGGATGGATGGTGAATGGTTATGTTCCTTTACCTGAATGTAAAACTTATCCCAACCGTGATGTAGGACAAGAATTAGTGGAGACTCTCCACAATAATGAGGTGTTTGACCTCTGCAGGAACCGCTCTGTCTGTGTCATTATCTCCCCGTCCGATGCCTATTCACACACTTGATCACTCTGATTGGAGCCGTGGAGTGCTTTGTTTGTATGTCTCGCAGAGAGTGGGAGGTAAATACATTTGTATTTCGTCTGTGTGGGCCTTTGTTGTCCGGCTAAAATCAGCAGCACAGACACACAGGTCGACAGAATATCATCGACTGGGTTTACACGTCGCTGAAGAGCTGACTCAGGGCAGAGGCGTATGACAATGCTCATCGACCATGCTGACAAACCGGCGGTTGACTTTATTCATCACACATCACTAAGACTCAATGGGGAATGTAAATTAGTTAATAGTTTGCTGCAGTTGCCGTTAAAAGTGGCCAAGAAAAAGAAATCGACAAGTTAAACGCAGACTGCTGGAGATGCTTCTCCTTCTGTGTTGTCTGCAATTACTAGCTGGCACTGTACAATCAACCAGACTGATTTGGCAAATCCGTGTCATTGTAATGTCACATTATTTATTCTGTGTCATAAGCTGCACAGCGTGTGGATAAGACATGCGAGGGTTAGGCATTTGCATCTGAATATCAATGAAATTTTAGTTTACAGTCATGGAAAGAAACAAGTGATCTCATTTCTATCGCATCAACAGATGCCTCTCCCTCGTCTAATCTTTCATGCCTTTCTCCTGTGCTGTGCTCATTGTCTTCCAGACAAAAACATCTCATTGCTCTGTAATTAGGAACCAATGAGGTCTCTCAAGGGTCTCTAAGATGCCCGTTCACACAAGCTGGAGGTACAATTAGTGAGACTGCAGAGGACACAGGGGCACTTTTCACAAGTTCATTTTATGCACAGCCAGTAGACACCCTCATACAAGAAAGCAAACAGGATAACCTGTTCACACTGATGCTGGCGGGAGGCAGGTTGAAGACTGTAGCTGCTGATGAAATCCCTTTATCGAGTGTTTGTGCTGGTGCACAAAGTCTCTTTCATCACGTCCTCCTTCTGGAAAGTGTGTAGGTGAAGAAGTGTAGATGGTTACAAGGGATTCGACGAGCAGGGCGAGAGCATCCCGTGGACGATAGCAAACTAGAGAACAGTCAGGGGAACGAGGCAGCGGGAGACACATATATTTACATACACAGTGTATGTGTGTGTGTGAGTCTCCATTGTGAAAAGTGAGGCCACTCTGAACAAAAGATCTGCTCTGTTCTAGGTGATTGAAGGCGGTATGAAGTTCAGTAGCTTTCTCTGTCTGTCTGACAACAGAGTGTGAACACTCAATACTCTGCATTAACGAATGTCAAGTCAAGAAAGAGCCGGTCGTCCTGGAGGAGCGTGCGCTGCATGTAATTAGTCCCGTTACTTGACTGCAGTGGCTGGAGCTCCACATAAGACATACACGTGTATGTTTTGTGGTGTTGATGGTGTGCTGCACCATTTCTGCCATTCTGCCAAAACAAACAAGCACCTCACGGCTGTATAACCAAGTAGCGACTCTGGCTCTGTACGCTTCAGACCCGCAGCGCCTTGCAGCTTTCGCCACTGCGCCGGCACTGTCGTCCGTCTGTCAATAAAGCAAACACGGCAAAAAAGCATCCCGAGAAGACCCCCATTTTGTTTACACGCACCAAATTCCTAAAATGTGCCTCGATTGGTATTGCAATCTGTGCAGCATATGATACCCACTGTCATGAGACCCTTAGTCTCTGTCTGCCTCTCTGGTGCCAGACGCTGCGTTCCTTATGTTCACTGGCACGGGCGCGAAGAAAAACAGTGACAGTGTGGTGCGCCGCTGCGTTGCTTCGTCTCTGTTGACATGGAGATCCTCGCTCCGAAATCCAGCAGTTGTCACCTCTTCCGTCACTTGTGCAAAAAAAAAAAAAAGCAGCAGCTGCGGCTTTTCATAACCTAGCAAAGGCAGATGGATTCACAGAGGATGTTATGGACTATTTGGATTTTCATTATTAATCTAAATTGCTGTGCGGGACTGAGATGGTCCTAACGAAGACTAATGCATCAGTTGTGATGTCAAGTCTCGTCTCAGCGATGAAAACCCGTGGTTTTAAGTATTGCTGTTCTCTCCTGGAGATCTGAGTCACCATCATAATATGTTTCCTAAACACCGTGACCATACTCACTGCATTGTGTCCATGTGACGACTGTGACTCTGTTCCCGCTGTGCCCGCTGAGGAGAGACCAGCGGCCGCTCTGTGAGGGCCCTCCTGGCCATTGTTATTCCAAAAGCCTGTCATGTAGCTGTGTTTTTATTGTGCCGTGTCTCGGCCTTAATATCCTGTGTATTTTGTCTGTTGTGCTCACGTAATGAGCTAGAGTCAGTGAGATTCAGTATTTCTGTCGAACACATAAAGGATATTGCTGCATTGGCTCTAGGACGCTGTTCCCGGCAAACAGCTTGTTTACAGATGATGTCACTGTTTTTTTTTATATGATTTTATGACTAAATTATATTCTATTGAAGCAACAGCTGGACAGTGACAGTAAATGACATGCGGCAAAGAGCGACCAGTGGGATTCGAACCGGGGTCGCTGCAGTGAGGACTGTACATGGGATGCCTGTTCTACTGACTGAGCTGAGGGATGCCCCAGCGTTCTGTTTTTAATTATGTTTTACTTGCTGTACTCATGGAAAATTAGTATTATTTCATCAGATTTGGCTTTTGTTGTGCAGGGAGTAATGAGGCATTCTGAGGATGCAGCAGAGTAAACACAAAACCTGTGTCTTTAGGTCTTCATGTTCAAACAAAATGCTTTGCGAGGGATGCAAATGCTGTATTTACTGCCATCCACAACTTGCTTCATTTTCAATTACTGTCTGTAGTGAAAGTGAAGCTTAAATACACTGAGATTGTATAGCTGGACAGCTGTCTCTCTGCAGTTTCAGAGAGACAGCTGTGTCGAAAGTGACAAATTTCTAAAATGCCATCAGCAGCTGCGGAGCACTTTCCGGGATTTTAACAATGTGTTTGCTCTTTCCCCCGCAGTACTTTAGACGACGAGGGCACCAACCTCCGACAGCAGAAACTGGACAGGCAGGTAAGACTTGCTGTTCTTCTCGTTGGCCTGATGAAACTGCCGAGCGGCATCGCCCGGCCAATTATGACAGGACGCTTTTATCGTGACACAAACTTCCTGTGCCGCTCCATCACAGAGCCACAAATGGCAGCGTTTGTTAATGAATGTCTGAAAAACTGAAGGCCCGTAAACAACATGACAAGACACGTCATGCTAAGCAAACGAGATAAATGGAGACAATAAGGCTGCTCCATCCGTACCTGTAACCCCTCTCTGTACGAGTCCCGTATCACAAGTGTATCAAGGTCCGCTGGATGATAAGTTGAGCGATATTCGCATAGGCCGCAATAGTGAAGTTAGCGTAGATGGCGTCATTAGAGGTGGAGTGGAGTTCGTGTCATTCAGTGTCAGCAGTGATTGCAACGGACAAATCTGGAAATTATATTGAATTTGGTCAGTTGCGGTTTTGCAGATGACGTACATATGTTTGAGCAAACTAATGAAGTCAATAAAACAAGGCTAATCCAATACTGCAGCAATTGTTTTGATAAAAAGCAGGCATCAGCCAAATCATATCAGCAGTATTTATACTCAGACATAAGCTTGCTCCCTTGCTCACAATATTTCTTACCTTGTGTGTGTGTGTGTGTGTGTGTGTGTGTGTGTGTGTGGGGCTTCCTCTGTTGCGAATGCTGACAAACAACGTTTTGTGTGGCGGCATCACACTCAGCTGCTTACTGCTGGCACTAACGCGCCTCGGCTCCTGGCTGCAGCTTCGCTTCTTTGTTTTCCACACGGAGTGAAATCTGCTGCTTCTGATGTTCAGCTCTTTATGTTTATTAAGTGTAAAATGTCAGCGGCGTAGTCTGCAATCAACATGTCCATGTTTTACTCCGTAATCAGATCAAATGCCTCTGCAGTCGTCGGCTAATTAATCAATGGGAAGCCTCTTCGAGGAGATCTGATTCACATGCCGACAAACTGCTTTTTATTCATGTTTGAGTGTTGTAAAAATAGTCATTACTGATTGGTAACCCTCGTGAGTCCACAAATACTCAGATTGATGACTCATGGAGGAGTAAAAATGTATTTTTTTGAGTCTCAATAAAGGTTTAAAGTTGAGTGTGGTGTTCCAAACCAAACAGGGTTTTATTGGTTATCCTTCTGAAAGCGTATCGATCACAGAGAACGAAGCTTTCGCTCGTAGCTCTTCTTTTGAGCTTTCTAACACCGCAGGTTATGTTAAGCCTGACAGCTTAGCCATCAAATCCCAGCACTGTATAAAAGCACCCACTGTTACAGCCTGCGCTGCCTCACAAAGATCTGAGCCGTACATGGAATCCAGTGGAGCTCCGACGCTCTGCAGCCTCTAATGGAAACCTTCAATATTTAATGCACGTCGCCTTGAAGACTTGTATAGAGATGACAGAGAGTCCAGATGAATTTCTATATCCAGCCTCAGGTCAGAGAGGTTTAAAGCAACGCATCCAAAAACATCTTCAGATTTTGCTCCTGGATTATCTGATTGGTCTGAGGCTGTGTTGTTTCCATTTGCTCTTAAGCCCTTGAACACACTGCATGCAGCGCAAGGAGAGAGAGCTGTGTTAACTTCACAAACAAGTTCAACAAGCTTCTGTGTCATGTTTGAGCCGATATCATTTTCAGACGAGAATTTAAGCTCTATATCAAGCCTGCCTCGTAGCGCCATCATATTGCCAAGCCTCCAAGATAATCGTCTAAATTTGCTTCACCTTTGATTTTCTAATCGCATATTTCGCTGCTTATGGTTTTCAGCCTCACATAAAGGTTTTGAATTGAATTTAGACTATTTTTTCCAGGAGGATGTGATGTCTCTATAACTCGAAACTGTACTCTTGCTGCCCGTCTTTCTAAATGCTTGTTTTTTGTGACACCTCCGGCCCAGCGGGTGCTCCTCGAACAGAAGCAGAAGAAGAAGAGGCAGGAGCCTCTGATGGTGCAGTCCAATGTGGACGGGAGGTCCCGCACGCGTCGGACCAAGCAGAGCGAGGAGCAGGCCCCGCTGGTGGAGTCCTACCTCAGCAGCAACAGCAGCACCATCTACCACGGTAGGCAAGGCCGGCGCTCTGGTGCGGGCGACTCAGACAGCTGAGACAGAAACGAAGACTCGAACAAATACAGATGTCAGGCTGCTGGAAGACAGCTCATCTTATTTACTGCAAGTATTTGTTCCTGGGCTGAATTCTTATGCGGTTTTGAGAAGAGCTATGCAACACAAGTGGCACAAAACGTGGACCCAAAACATTAGAATCATGGAAAAATTACTGCAAAAGCTATTGCTGGTATTACCATTTTTGAAGAATTGCTCATGCAGAACCAGAAGAACATACTGCACCATTTATTACAAGAGCTTATAATGTGCTGCAAATCTATCCACTCCAGAGCAAAAGTGGTTTCAGGCCTGGCATTGATGAGGTCTTCTTATCTACGCACAGAGACCAGAGCAGCCATCTAATCCCCAGTTCTGGGGCCCAGTTCCTGGGCTCAAGGCCACAAACTGTCACATTTCATGCAGAGAGAAGAGAAAATATATTGACAAAATGTTGTTCTGCGCAGGGCTAACGTTAGCTGATGGAAGGAAGGGTAATAATAGTGTTGTCACTGCACCGGACTGTCCTCAGACAGGAAGTGGGTGCCTTTAGTTTTGTTTTACTGATTCTGGAATGTTTTCAGTAGAAACGTTTATTCCTTTGCTCAGTTATTTCTAATATCTGTGATGCTTCCTCTGAGATTTGATTGCAGAGTGATTGAAAGGTTAAAACCCTCTTTTTGGCACTCAAAATTAGATCAGAATTGTATCTTTTCATGCTTTAGAAAAACTGTTCTAACCCAGATATTTCTGATATTCCACCTGCTCAAATTATGCTTGGTCCTTATTTCCTTTTCCCTCCTTTTGTGTCCATCTGTCCTGCTCGACCTGCATGTGTTGCTGCTGCTGCTGCTGCTTCTCTCCGCCCCCTGTGCTCAGTGCAAGAGGCTGAACAGGAGGAGGTGAAGGTGATAGCGGACACACAGCCGCCTCGCTCAGCCAAAAAGGGCAAAGCCTCGGCCAGCTCCACCCCACAGACAGGCAGCGACAAGAAGGAGAGGAAGGGGAAGCACAAAGGTCAGCGTGCCAGTATTAAAACAAACACTCTGACAGATGCAGTGAGGGGACAGACAGAGCTGAGATGAGTGGACAGGCTGCGGTAAGAAAGGCTGACTTAGAGGAGAGGGACAGCGAATGTGACAGTGTAAAAGATGCGCTAGACATTATAACCACAGTCATGATTTCGATTTATCAAAATGACTTGAAGACTCTTTTAATTTGCTCATGGCTCTTATTCTTTCTTCTCCTTACACAGCTACTGCAATCTCCTTTCTTCACTATAGTGCTCAAGTGCTTAAACTCCGCACTTGAACAAGTATTCACACGTCTGTATGTAGCGAGTCGAGCAATATTCATTGTTACACTGGAATGATCTTTTTCCCATGGCAGTCATTTTGGATAAAAGACTCTGCTAAATGACTTAGAGTAAATGCAGAAATTGTTCTCCTTGGTGTTCGCTTTTTCACTTTTGAACACCCCCCCCCAAAAAAAAGAAAAAGAAGAAGAAAAAGGAAAAAAAGAAGCCGATCTCAGGCTGTCCACAATGTGACAGAGGAGCCCTTATTATCTGGCAGCTGCAACGGTCTATTCAAGCTCTCTTCACAATCCGCACATAATGGTTGGCCTGCTGATTTTTAAAGCCACATCTGGCAGCAGAAGCAGCCGCTGAAGCTGTCCTCTCAGCCACCGCCGTGGTGCCATGCTTGTCGGAGCTCATCTGTCCGTAATGACCAACAGCGGTGTGAGTGCTGTCAGCCTGCCGACACCACAAGAGACATAAATTAGCCCTCAGATGAATGGGGAATAACTGAGTGCTTTGATTGTTCCTCTTTGCCTCTGTGCTTTCTCAACAATTACAGTGTATTACGGCACAGTGAAGCCGAGGCAGCGCCACAGTTAAAATATCTGCCATTAGGCTTAAACACGAAAGAATCATTACGGAACAATAAGGAGCCGCGACACAGCGAATGCAGCCTTTCTGTCGTGATGTTGTGGGCGCTCATCTTTGGAACGACTTTGTCCCAGAAAGAAAAAAAGAAGAGAGAGAGAGAGAGAGAGGGAGAGAGAGAGAGAGAGAGATGGGAAAAAAAAGAAAACGTAATGGGATTCCACTTGGGTAAAGGATTAATCAGGCCAGTAGCATCAAATTCACCACTGATGGACTGGTCTCACTCTTTCCGTCTCACGCTCTGATTCTCCCACAAGCCCACAGCTTCAGGAGAGCTACTTTACCAAGTTATTAAGCACTCATTAAAATCTGCCTCACGGAGGCTACGCAACAGACAAATATAGCTTGTTGCTGCGGTCACTCAGCCAGCTCACAAATGAAATGATACAATAGAAGGCCTGCTTTAATAAGACCTGCTTTAATAAAGTTAGAAAATCCAGACTGAGATTGACTGATCTGTTGGCACTAATCAGAAATATCCCCAGATGTAGCATTTTGCCCACATGCCTGTGTCTACATTTGTAACCACTAATTACTGTATTTTCATTGATCAAGACACGAGAGGCCACATGAGAAACCGAGTGCTCCGAGCAGATAAGATTTGTGTTGTCCTCAACAAAGATATTTTCAGCACACTGCAGCAAATCCGTTATTTCCACAATAAAACCCCTCCAAGTGCTGTGCGTTACAGTGGTATAAAATATCCATTTATGATGTATTTCCCTGTGTTTTCCTTCCCGGTTGTGTCTTACTGAGTTTGACTGCGTTGAGGCATGGACGTAATGTTCCTTCATTTAGACGTTAGAAGCTTAATGAGCAGTAGAGACTGATAGCAAAACACTTACTTAATTCGTAGCAACAGAGCATAAAACACCCACTCAAGCACACACACACACACACACACACACACACACACACACACACACACACACACACACACACACACACAGACATACTCAGATTTTTATGTGACAACAGCCCCTTCTCCTTGTTCTGCAGCCATGGACGGGCTGGCGTCGCAGCAGGACGACGGGCAGATCCAGATCCTGACGGTGGGTCACAGCAGCACGGACGAGGGCGAGGCGGAGCCGGTGATGAGCTGCACTCAGTCGCAGAGTAAACAGGATCTGCGCGTCACTATGCTCAAGAAAGGTACCGACAGAGCTCAAGAAAGGGCTCCGTCACTCGCATCTGCAGTGGCACGACCATGAGTACACCCACGTCACTCACAAAAACACACTTCGTCATGAATCATGTAAGACCTTGCAGCTGCAAATACGGCGCCTTAAAGAGCCAGTGTTGGCATGAAACATAAAGTCAAGGATGACACTGTAATAATAGCTCATACCAGTGATCCCCCCGATATGAACTGTGTGTTTTAGATGTGATATATGTGATTGATGTGATGATTATGTGCATGGAATAGATGAGAATAAGAACAGAATACATTTTTAGACACCATCAAATAAACTGTAGAAAATCTCGTGTGATTTATATTTATAGACTGCTGGTGCACAAGCTGTTAGCATGCGCATCTTTTTAGTCAAATGTACTGTGTGAAAACCAGCTCTTCCTAGGAGGCATCAGTGCTGCCCTCTGGTGGTTGGGAGTGTTAATGACCCATCATTGGAGCTTAAATGGGAAATTCAATTGTCACAGCCATATGTGTTAACGAGAACGCACTTACACAAACAAACATTTTAAAGCACAGAAATGTTCCCTTAACAATAAATTACTTTCATGTCAATTCTTGTATATTCAATATTCAAGGCTGTTTATTGTGCCACTTGTGCTTAAGCAGAAACTCCGAGCACATACATTATTTTCACTAAAAGCTGTTAGAAATGGCAACTGTAATATATTTTCAGTCATCTTAAAAGCACAGCTTATAAGTTGTCCGTTTTTTTTTTTTTACCTTTTTTACCTACCTTTTTACCTACCTTACCAGTTTACCCGTGTTGTAAGCTGTAAATTGTGCATCTGTTAGATATGTAAAAGTATTGTAGAAGTGGGACACAGCTTACGTTGTTACTTTATGGGAATTACAGTTTTTAAGATACACAAGTTATTTTTTCACTTTCAGAGGATATTGACTTTCAGCTCCTTTCATAAATTAGCTTAAACAAGTCATACTTCAAATGATTTGAACAGTCACTCTCATAAAGAAACTGGCTGAATAGAGAATATTGACACTAATTTATCGTCATCATTGTGCCATCTCTGCATATTAAACTTGCATTTGATCTTAAGATTATGATCTTATCTGATGCTGTTTTAGTGATTGATAACAAACTTATTGCTCATTGCACAGGGCTGCAATCAGCAGTTTCCATCATATTGTCAGAGTAGTTAAAACACTAGTTTGAGTGGATCAGCTTGACTCCCACTCAGATCTAAATGGATAGGTGACTTGACTCACAGACTGCTGGGACATGATCTTTTTCACTTAACAATTAATTTGATTCATCACTAAATGGAAATATTTGTTGCACACACAGTGTGCGTCCCTGCTGGAAGCTGTGTTTACTGTAATGACTTGTACCAACAGCGCATAAACCCGAGTTGCATCTGTTTTCATGCTCTGTGAAGGTATATCCAGCAGTATGAATTTCGACGAAGAAGAGGACGACGAAGACGAGATCAGCTCCAGCTCGTCGCAGCTCAACAGCAACACAAGGCCGGGCTCAGCCACGAGCAAGAAGTCATGCAAGGTGAACACAAAGCACACAGCACGCACTCATTCCCTTTACTCACTGCAGTCTTTATTCTGCGTTCAGCATCCAGTGTTTTTTATGAGCTAGTTACAAGCTGCAGAAACCTGTAGAGTTCAATTTTATTGGTCAGTCCGACTCTGTTTAAAACTCCACTTTAGTTTCATTGAGGAAGGTACATTAGCAGAGCTCTCAGATAAAGTGCTGCTGCCCCTCTGCTCTTTAGTTTCTTACCGAAAAGATTTCAGAATTATTTAGATCTCTCTTTCTTTTCTTGCCACTCATCGACACAGAATAATGTGGCTATTGATGCGACTGTGCATGTGATACTGTATACAGGGAGCGTAACAATAAATTATCCAACCGAAGACACGATTAGCGATTCAGAATTGAGTTATTGTTTTGCAAACCTATAATAAGCATTGAAGATTAAATCTGCTGTCTTTAGCCCTGCCTGATCTGTGCCAGAATATGCAGGATTTCATATTTGTTGTTTCCCTCCATTTTAGGTGCATTACCCTCCTTTTGTCCATTCCTCTCGGTGATTCACTCCACTCTAATCTTTCCCTTCAGTTAACTCAGTCTTTCATCTGTACATGTGCAGGTCCTTATTTTAGACACAGTGTGCTCATTCTCGGTCCCAGTGGGTGATTTGATCTTCAGACTCATTACTCGCTTCTAATGAAAGTCAACACTAATGCATCACTCGCCAGTCCACCGTCTCACGAGGGGTCTCGCCTTATGCGGGCTGTTTTTCATCCACAGGAGGTAGCGTCAGCGCCCTCTCCGCCGGTCAATGAGCCTGCCATTGACGTGGACGACCTTGAGGAGTTTTCCCTGCGACCCGCGCCACAGGGAGTGAGAGTGAAGTGCAGGATCACCAGAGACAAGAAGGGCATGGACAGAGGCATGTACCCCACGTACTACCTGCACCTGGAGAGAGACGACGGCAAGAAGGTGAGAGCGAAGGGAAAAGTTCATATTCACCTGCAGCCTGCGAGAGGTGCAGAGAGGTGACGCAGTTTCTGCAACGTTTTCAGATATGAAGTTTTGTGAAATAAGAAAATAAATGGTAAATTAACTGGTTGTTATGTAGTACTTTTCTGGTCTTCAGAGCGCTTTCCAGACAGTCACATTCACACACACTTTCACACTGTGGTGGCAGAGACTAGACTGGTGACTGGTGACTTGCCACCAACCCTCCCATAGCTCACAGTCACAAGAGATAGCTGTTGGTTGTGTCCCAAAAATGTGGCTAATTTTGTGTTGGGATTGGTCTGTCGCAGGTGTTCCTGTTAGCTGGCAGGAAGAGGAAAAAGAGTAAAACGTCAAATTACCTCATCTCCATTGATCCCACCGATCTATCCCGGGGTGGAGAGAGCTTCATCGGTAAACTGAGGTAAGTCATCGCAACAGGCATAAAAGGTTTTGGCAGCCCACGCTTTATATACAGTCATTAAAAAAAATGTAGTGCTGTTCAAAAGATACCAAATCTTGTCATTTATTGAACTGAAAACAATAGAGAGACCGTATTTTAAATGCTTTATCTTGTCAGCTTTACAGTTTTCTGTAAAGGCCATCTTATTTCAGATTTGATGCTGCAATACGGTCTCAAGAGGCGGCTTCAAGGCTGAGTTAGTGGCACCATGGAAACTCCTGGGGAGTTTAATCAAATGTGGCTCTGTGCAGCCTTTAATCTTCAGAGCTGGCCCGACCATTGGTCGATGCACTGCTCAAACCTTTGCAATCACAGTCGCAGCTGATTGATGGAGATCTAAATTTGAATGGACAGTGACCTTTCATGTAGTGCCTCTCAAGAGTTGCCCTCAAGGACGAAATGAGGTATGGCCTATCAGAGGTATACAGCCAGCGGGTTAGAGCTGTTCCTCTGGAACACAATTACAGGACCACACTGCCTGACTAGAGTGCACACAAAAATACAAACCTTGAAATACAGCCTTTGGGTTATTAGCAGCACTGTTGTGCATATTTATGATGGCAAATGTGAATGTAAGGGGATGGAAATGACAGTCTTCACATGAAAAGCAGTAACTTCTGAAAAATAACCTACACATCTTGCCAAGTTAGTCAGTCACCTGTGCGACGGCTGTGTTTAAGCAGAAATGAGACCTTGGCATCTACATCTGAAGCAGAATGATAAAAGCTATTTTAAAACATAGGCACACTGTTGGTTTTTATATAAAAGGCCATCGGCAAAATGTTTGGACGGAGTCGCTTGCGTGCCTCTGTGGTGCAGTGACTCACTGTCAGGATCTGGACCTGAGCGGTCCATCAGGCCCTGCTGAGTCACCAGCTCCATCAGAGCACTATGCTCACATTACTGTTCAAGTTTCAGAGGGACGAGAGGCGCTGAGGTGCTTTTAGAGATTCACTGATTTTACACTTGTACCAGAAGATGATGAAGATGGTGTGTGTCCTTAATTTGAGAGGGTTAAATTGATGTATTTTGTTACTTTGTGAAATTTCAGACTGAAAGGCAACGTTATTTTTAGCCAATATGACCATTTTAAAAATGCTGTAAGTTTTTAGTAAAAGTGTTATCTAGTAAAAGTGTGTGTATCGTTTCGTATTCCTAATATCAGTTACAATTATATGATATGGTCTGTATGCAACACGCTGAGAAAAAACCTCCCCACATTGTTCCTCTCATTTTGTTTCTGGCACAACATGAGGACCCTTCATTCCTTTATGATTTCCTCGCAGGTCAAACCTCATGGGAACCAAGTTCACAGTGTATGACAGTGGTCTGAACCCCATGAAGAGCACCACCAGCCTGGAAGCCAGCAACCTGCGCCAAGAGCTGGCAGCTATTTGCTACGTGAGTGGGCACTCTCAGACAATGATGCTCTCACTTTTTAAGGTCCTTGGAGACAAATGTTGAACAATGATTTAGCATTAGCATGCACGGCAACACAGTGATTGCCTGTGAATGAACTTAGTTTTCTTCGCAGTCTGCCTCACAGGGACTGATTCAGTCTCAGAGGTCTAAAGGAGTAGGCAGGAGAGCTAAATCATATCTGATTTTATTTGCTTTGACAATACCACATCCGGATTAGTGTGTCTGGTGGCTTTTGAAATGCGCAGATCCACTTAGAGTCTAACTCGGGTAATCAGATAATGACCTCCACGCAACACACTGAGGAGTCAGAGCAGGTTGAAATCAAGGGATTTCTTTATGCATGAATTAATCCATTCGAACATTCCAGCAGAAAGGTCTGGACTATTTTATCGCAGCCAGAGACGACTTTCAATAGTTTACACTAATGTGACATTATTTCGTTATGTAAGAGTTGTTGCATTTGCTCAAGAACGAAATTTCACCGTTTGCAGCGAATGATTTTCTTTTTCCGAAGCGTATCAGAGGGCATTGTACATAATCATCAATGTAGCAAAAAGTTATTGTGCTGATGTGGTTCAGGTCATGCATATGGTGCACTTTATCATCTTTCCATCCCAGGAAACCAATGTGTTAGGATTCAAAGGACCTCGCAAAATGAGCGTCATCATCCCAGGGATGAACATGGACCACGAGAGAGTCTCTATTCGCCCACGAAATGTACGTTACCTAATATCTCAAGAAGCCCATCTGTGTCGACCAGTTAGATCCTGCCCTAGTAATTATATCACTGACCTGACGTCTGAGATCTCTTTGTCCACATGCTGCTCTTCATCATGACAGGACCATGAGTCACTGTTGGCCAGGTGGCAGAACAAGAACACAGAGAGCGTGATCGAACTTCACAACAAAACGCCCGTGTGGAACGATGACACACAGTCCTACGTGCTCAACTTCCACGGCCGAGTCACTCAGGCCTCCGTCAAGAACTTCCAAATTATTCACGACAACGACCGTGAGTACCTCGTTATCTCTGCGAACAAACATGAGATAATGGTGTCTGTCAGTCAGTTTACAGTCCAAGGAATTATAGTCAAGATACTGTGTTTGAACAGGGTTTAGTTGCATGAGGTTGAAGAGACTGTGTGGAGGCTGTTGCGGCAGCCAAAATGGATCCACTGCCTATCATATGTATCAACCAATAGCCAATGATAGATGATTTTCCTTATTTTAAAGAACAGACTTTTTTTCCAGACTTACACATAGACACAGCCACAGAACAACACAAAAGCTTCCTAATCTGATCATGCAGCATTTGATCAAAACTCCTTGTTTCCGTATAGCTGCCTGTTTTCGCGTAAACAAAAAGCTTCTTCCTGTCCATGCTGTCATTAGATATCATATAATATCATAATAAACTAACAGTGGCTCTCTGTACGACGTCAACTGACTTCCTCCTAAACTCCCCCCACAATGACCTCCCCCTGGAAAGCTCAGTCTCAACACTTTTATTTATACTTTTTTTTATTTTAACACATTTATTTTGTTAAGAAGAGGCTCTATCTGTCTGTAATGGTTCACTATATATATGGAGTCATCTCCCTGTTAAGAACTCATATTTTTGTTCGATATGAGTACACTAGGGCTTTGTTTGGAGCCAGTCAGACTAAATGTGTTTCCTGGTTCTCCTCCCCTGCAGCTGACTACATCGTGATGCAGTTTGGCCGTGTAGCAGAAGATGTCTTCACCATGGACTATAACTATCCAATGTGTGCCCTGCAAGCCTTTGCCATTGCGCTCTCCAGCTTTGACAGCAAGTTAGCCTGTGAATAGACCCCAGCCTGGAGTTCAGTGGAGAACTGGTCCAACTGTCCTCAACAAGGGCTGTTCATGTATCCCTGCGGCTGCTTTGTGATCTCCAAATCGGCCCATACTTTTGAAGGCCTGAGCATCCTAACATGCTTCATGGGCTGCAAGTTTTACGTACGTGTGCGTGTGTGTGTGTGTGTGTGTATGTGTGTGTGTGTTGGGGTGGGTGGGACGGTCTTGGTCAGTGGAAGAAAACAAGCACAACGGGTTATCCACTTTCAAAATCAAACTGTTTGTTTTGATAACTTTAGTCATTTTGTACTTTACTGGCATTATAAAACAAACACTGTTCCTTTATGTTGTCCGTTTTGCATAGTTACAGAAATTCAGCATTTCTTTACCTGTAAATTATAACTAACAATTACACATCTGTAAGTTCAAAATGTTGACTGGAATTTATGTAATCTGCTGCACAATGTCACACTCCTCCTCAAGCATGAATTCTGCTTCAATGGTTACTGAATACTGAAAAAATAATAACATGCACGTCACAGTATATTTATTTTGTTATTTATGTATTTATTACATGTCGATTTTGTTTTCTGTTATCATTTGCGACAATTCAAGCGGTTGTAGCTCCATGGAATTGCAAGACTAAGCACCACAAGAAGGAATATCTCCTGAATGCACACTGAACAGTCAGCGACTTTTGACATGAACAAGGCAACGATATGTTACACTGTGCCGTGTACCATATACAATATTGTGTCGCAGTGTCACGTATGTGAATGTATAGGATGAAGGTGCACTTTATTTTGAAGTCTGTAGTGGATGAGATATAGCTGTACATACTTTATTGTGCCTTTGAAGACTAATTCCAGTGTTATGCCCGGGCCATACAATGAGCTGAGCTTGAATTGGTCTTTGCTATTCTGTCCTCACGTGCATTCTAGATATTTCTCTGTAGCTACTTTGAATTCAGTTGTCTAATGCAGACTACATTTAGACTGACGAAATAGCTGGAGCTGCAAAACCTCCAGAGGATAGTAATCCAAAGTGCACATCAATGGGCAAACTGTCCAGACATGACATTCGGGGCTGACAACATACTACACTGAGAAAGTGAATTCATTTGGATTGTACTGTAATCAGGCAGCAGGTATAATATCCAAGGCACTCAGGCTTTAAGTTATGCTCATATCTTCTGATGTCTCCTACCTGGAGTGGACTGAACCCAGATTGACTTACTGCCAACAAACACACACACAAGAACAGTGTGAATCTGCCACAGCTTCAACACTTGCATATTTCATCTCTTGCTCTTTACATCTATACATTTTTTTTCTGCTCCACTGAGAAGAAGTTTGGTACATTCCTCATCTGACTGGCTGTGCTTTTCTATATCATGTGGTTTGTTGCTGTTCACATTTTTACGCAAGATATTATTCCTCTCGCTCCTTATGGGACAGTGTCCTTTGTCAAAATATACAATAGCATTTTGTATTTTATGACCTTTAAAAAAAAACCTGTTGAATGAAGGCAAAGAACAATCTCTGATACCGCTAATGTTATTGTGGGTTATGAGGAAATCTTTATCAAATGTGCTATTCTTGTACTCAATTGTGTTCTAACTATTTTAAATTTCTATTTTAAAATTGTTGATACTCTTGCTGTAAAGTCTGCTTTTCATACATGTGTCCAGGAACCAAAGGTTCTCTCACTTTCTGTTTTTAGTGCTCTTGTTGTAATGTACAGTAAATGGTGTACAATTTACTGTGGTGGTATAGACACAGTCCTTTGATCATGGGAAAAAAATAATAAAATTCATGAAGTCGAAATTTGTCTTTTTTTCTGCCCTAATGTAAAGCAAAATTCATCCCAGTCCGAAAAAAAGAAAAAAAATCCACTAATCAGCCATCTTTAAGTCACCTGGTTAATTCAGATTAACATTTAGAGGTGTAGTGGTGATGTAAAATGAGTGGTGATGTTGATAGTTTCTGTCCAAAGCTACGGACGAGTGAGAGATAAAGGTCCTTGCATGGTAAACGAGACAGCAGCAGAAAAACAAAAACACACAGAACTTCTGAACTGTCTGGCAGAGATGGCTTTATTGTGTGAGTGTGGGATTTTTACGGACAATGTGAAGTAAAAACACAGGGTTGAAGCCCTGCTGAAGTGCAGTTAGTGAAACAGAATTGTTAACACAGAACATCGGCACGGAGAGGTCTAAATGTCAGGAACAAAGAAAATGTCTGCTCTTGAGATGCATTTCACATCTTTCACATCTCTCTCTTCTTACATCCACACATCAGGTCCTCTGATACAAGACTCAGCATCCAACTCATTTCTAGTCAAATCAGCTTTTTCATGTTTATCTGCAATTATCGGTCAGAGATAAAAATAAACATAGTAATCGTGAAAGAAAATTATTTATGTTATTTGTATCATGAACCGTAACTGGAAAAGCATCTTTTGTCCTCTACACACCGCACACGTTGAGACAGAAAATGTCAACGACTTCAAAGAGAAATAAATGTCAAGGATTTTAGAGCAGCTTTTAAACTAACAAGTCCTGTCTCCCTCACATTAAGATGAATACAGTTAAAAGTTTCGTTTTAAATGCCATTCCTGACAAATGTCACTACAGTACAGTTATGAAAGGCAAGCAGCGGCTGTCATTTCGCTTGCCATGCTGGAAGGAGCATCAGTGAAACTAATAACATTAATTATGGCTCTGTCTGTTCAGTTGAGCCTGTGTGACAACACGGTCAATGCGAGGCCTCTGGAACTGGAATATCTTAATCGATTGAAGCCATTGTTACTGCCATTAGTTACACCTGTCACAGCGAGCGCAGTGATTGGACGTCCTTGGTGGTGTCCTGCGAGAGCCTGTTGACAATGATGTGTACTTCGCAGCTGACCGACTGTTTAAAACGACGTGACAAAGTCCCGCCAAAGAAACAGCAAAGCTGAGAGTGAAAATCCTCTTATCACTACAGTGCATTTAATTCCCGTAGGAAATCTGTTTGTAGTAATAGTGTCAATTTAAGTGATTTTTTTTTTCCCATAAATTGAATATTTGACCTCTGACCACTTTTACTCAGGACACACACAATTGCCTGATGACTAAATCTAGCAGTGATTACTAGCTGATTGCTGACATGACTCCAATAATCGGGCGATTGTGTGTTGACCTCAGTGTCTGACCTTTGTGCTGCACCAACAACAGATCGAGATCATGAGTCGAGGGCTGATTTCCCTGCAGTGTTAAATAAAGTCAAACATAATCAGATCAATCAGTGGGGATAATGATGATAGCAGCAGCTCTGGACCTTTTATATATAGGATGCATGACTGGACTAGGATTGCTTTCATTCTCGTTGTACTCTCTGTTTTTAGACGTCTTCTTTCAAGCTTCTCTCGGCTCTTATTCCTGTGATAATTCCTGCACTTACATTCATGCATATTGTACTCTAAGCAATTACATAGCATCTCCACAACAGGCGGCATCTCCAAGAGTAGAGGTTTGTTGGACCACCAGGTGGAGCCAGATATCAGTTGTCCGTGTTGCCACACAGACTGTTTCACATTTCACATTTGTAGCAAAGCCTTGGTTTTCTGCCCCTGCTGTGAGCCCCCATGGCTTCTGTGGAACACGGACACAATTTCTGATTTAAAAGTAATCATCTCGTATAAAGTTCAGCCGGGGTAAATATTCTGGGGGTTCACAGAGCAGCCTCATTCGGAGGCTGTAAAGCCTTTCCTGATTGAAAAAAGGATTAAAAGCAAATGAGCATTCGGTAACTTTATAATGATCCGGAATGGCTCTGCACATCCACTCAGGTGGAGCTTTTTGCTTTTGCTCAACCTGACTGATTGAGCCTCAGCTCACGTTGAGGTTGTGGCCATGTGCGGTCACTGATCTCAATTTACTGGTAAGAAGGTGCAACCAGAGGGAGAGGGTGAGGTGTCAAATAAACACATGTGGCACACACTGGGGCTGCTGTAAGCAGGAAAATAAGTGAAAGTACTGGTGCTGGGGGGACTACAGCTGTGTAGGGCTCTTAAAATTCAGCCAGTGTTGTGTAAACCATAAAACTATGTTTCAGATCTGTTCTGCCAGAAAAAGGGAAAAATACAAGTATAACTCTAACCTCTGGAAGCTGATTATGGATATTGAATCGAAACTGGAAGTAAAAGTGACTCTCTATATATAAAAAATATGCACAAGCATCAGGACTTAGAATTTGGGGAAACACACTGGAGGTTCTTCATGTTTCTCTCCGGTTTCGCATCCTCAGCCCACTGACCCCGACATCTTTGGGCGCGTCCGCTTGGACGCCCCCGTCACCTTCCTCAGGTGCTGACATGAACAAATATGTTTCCTCATCCTCCTCTGCCTCCTCCTCCGGGTTGGAACAGCCCTCAGCACTGAACTGCAGGCTCTCCGCCTCCATCACTGGGTCGTCTTCATCAGCTTCATCCTCTTCTTCCACTTCTGTCCCCTCCTCCTCTTCCTCCTCCTCCTCCTCCTCTTCTTCCTCCTCCGCCTCACCTTCCTTCTCTTGCTCCTCATCAAAAGTTTCCTCTTTTGGGTAGTGGAACACGTCTCTGTGGTCGCTAAAGCTTATTTGCTTTTTCCCTCCATTGTAACACTGCAACTCTTTGTTCACCTCGGCACCGAGTCTCTCCTGCTTCACTTCCACAGATGGCTGTGATGAAGGAACACTGAGCAAATGCATTTTCTCTGCCTCCTCTACCTCCTCCTCCTCTTCTTCCTCCTGCTCCTCTTCCATGTCTTCTTCTACTTCCTCTTTATCCTCCTCATCCTCGTCCTCTTCTCCATCCTCCTCATCCTCCTCTGCCTCCTCCTCGTCTTCATCCTCCTCTCTCACTATAGACAGCTTCCTGGCCATCACCTCTTCCTCTTCCTGCTCCATCCTCTCTGCCAAGGCCTCAGCAGTGGGCTGACTGGGAAGCTGCTTCAATATAATGGGGTCAAATCTATGTCTCTCATAGGGCTCATCATATATTGGATAGGTCTCCTCCGGGTAGCCTGCAGTGGCGTACAAAAAAATGACTTTCAGGATGAAGACTTGGTTACATGAAACAGCCTCATATGAATACAATGTGTCTCAATTATCTTAAGACAAAATCTCCCATGAGAATCTGGAGGCTCAGATTGAGGCACGTACCTTCCCAGTCTGCACCATAGGGGACCTCCTCAGCCTCCATCTCCGGGGAGGCTCCCTCCAACCGGCCCTCTTGCATCAGCTGTGTGATCTGTCTAAGTTGCCGGAGTAATTTCTCCTCCTTCTTTGATGTTGAAGTTTTACTCTTCCTCCTCCTGCCACTGCAGAGCAGCATAGATATGGAGGCAGAGTTGAGAAAGATGGCAGAGCTGCGGCACATCATTCTGATTTTCAGATTTTACTTGATTTCTCAAAAACCTACTGGTTGACAAGAGGACTTAAAAAGACATGCACTCTGTATCACTGACTTCTGACCAAGTTTAATAAAACTGCATTATCGAGTTCATCCATTCATTATTTTACTGCTGCAGCCTATCCCAGTGCCCATAAGGGGAAAATCAGGGAATACACCCTGGACAAGTTCCCAGTCCATTACAGGACACACACACAGACAGAACATTCCCTCACACTCTCCTAAACAAGCATGATTTGGGACTGTGGAGGAAACTGGGGCACCTGGAGAAATGCCGCACAGAAACTAGCAGAACATGTAAACATCACACAGTTAGACCCTTGGTCTGTATCTTCCACATTATTGAGTTATAGTCTGTAATTTGTTTGCTTTGCACCGTAAATAGTTTGTATCTTTACATTGAAAACTAACAGCTTTTTCCAACAAGCTAGCAGGCAGGTCATTCCCCCCTTTTCTCCTTATGCGTCCATTTACTTCCCACAACTTATGCTATTATATGACTTAAGAACTTTTTAAATAAAGTTGAGGCAGTATCTGTTAAGTAAAATATGCCACTGGCCTTTCCACCTCTGAATAAATTTCCCTTTCATTTTTGCCCTTTCATTTCCATGCCAAGTCCAAGCTGATTTATCCCAGTATGAAGTCATTTTTCTGGTTCTTCTGTGCTGTGGGCAGTGGAAAGAAGAAGTGAAAAATAAATCTTACCTCCCAGAACCTCGACTCTTTGCAGAGACAATCCGCTCCATCATCTGTTCGGTTTGCCGAAGTCTCTGCTGAAGCCGAGCAAGCTCATAATCACTGACTGCCAGACATGCAGAGAAGGCATTGTTTTAATATCACACCTAATGTGCATCTATGTAAGCCTATATGCACATATTAAATGCAGGTGTGCACTGACTGACTGTGCACAATACATTGCTGCTTGACACACTGTCTCAGGGCAGTTTGAACACAAAATTATGTGCTTTTTCCCCCACAGATAAACATCTTGGCATGATAAAAAAAATGTGTGAGCCACACACTTTGTAACAAGAAAATAAATAGTTAGGAACAGAAATTGCACAATGTCACAAATCACAAAGGGCACTTACTGGGCCTGTGCTCCACGTTTGCCTTGGCTGCTGTAGTGTAGGTTCCTGCTTTAGTGTTCTTTCCCTTACATGTCAGCTGTTACATGACCCAACACAGAAATGAATGCGATTAGATTCATAAAGTGCAACAATATTCACTGGTGAATGGGAACATGGCAAATTAATATATTATCAGAAGTGTCATCATTTTGCTTTGATGCTTTAGCTGCATATTTATAGGGAAAAGGGTCCATGATGACAGTGTTCACACGTTTCTCTTTGTTAAATAAACATTCTTGTACGTGCAACAGTTACCTTATAAATTATATAGAAGATGTAAAGAAAAATCCCAAAGCCATATATAGGAATCACTTGAGCCATAAGGTTGTATTTTTTGCCTTGTCCAACAAATTTCATTTTGGCCATGGCCTCAGCACTGCGTGTAATGGCGTAGGATGGGTCCACACTCCACTGGTCTGGGTCCTGTGGCACTGGCAGCTGATGCATTGCAGGAGGGAGGAACCCAGGCCCAACTGCAGGAGACAGTCAATCAATCAATAGCAATAATTAAAGAAACTTCTTCCTGCAAGCATCTCACTGTGACCTCTTCCCCAGTCAGTGCCTGTCATTGCCTTATTTACTTCATCTTATTTACTTCGCTTAAACGAATAACATATGAGCAATGTCTTGATTATCATGTGATATATTGTCTTGTCAGGTCTGATATTTCATCAACAGTTAGTTGATTTCCCATTTGGTCCAATTAATCCAATCATTGATTGGTCAGCTGGCTTCATTCATACATTGGATGTTTTGTATCATATACAAGGAACTGTTTTCAGAATTATAGTAATATATTGTACAATAAATATATTAGGAATATTTTTCATCTGCATAATTTATTCAAGCAAATGCTGCATTCATGTTATATGTATCAGAAACTAAAGTTAAAATATTTACAATATTTTGCACATTTTTATGTCTTGAGTAATCAATAATTGAGACATAAAAAGTTTTTTCTTTTCTTTCTTATTTAGTAACAGTTGCGTTTCCATTATAAGCCTGGTTTGCATTTTGTGGGTACCATAACCTAAGCAGTCCTATTACACTGGTTTAATAAATAAATATATAAATAGGAATAAATATAATTAAATAGAAATAATAGATTGAGTTTACATGATTATTTCTTCTTTTTCGTGATCTTTTTCTGATTGAATGCAAATGTATTCTCCAAGACTTTTAATTTGATATCTAGTCATCTCCTAGGTGACGGAGTCATCTCCTAGGTGACAGGTTTGTTTAATTCTACTGTATTCTACTCTTCACTTGAATCACTTGAAATTGGACGTTATTTTCCTTTCTCCTGAATAATACTTTTCAAACTTGCCTTTTTTAATCACTTTTTGTCCAGTTATCTTTTTCTGCTTACTACACCTTTTTCCTGTCCCTTTTAGATTTCCTGTCCAGTTGTATCTTGAACTCCAGTGAGTGAAATACAAGCTGACTGATAAAACCAATCAGAGATTACCGTTACTTTATTGTTCTTTGAAGTGCTGTTATTGTAATGATACTGTATTTATGTATGTTACTGAATGAGATATAATTGATATGATTTCATATATGACTGTTGGTCATAACTGACTCCTGAGTTAAAAATAGATAAAAATATACATAAAAATGACGTTAAAATAGAATGTTTAGAGGTGCGCACACAGTAGCCTGTGTGTGTGTGTGTGTGTGTGTGTGTGTGTGTATGTGAGAGAGAATGGCACTTTTTCCTCTCTCGTTGTCAGCAGCAACGGCAACGTTATTGGTTGTATATGTTATTTTGGGTATCATAGATACTGAGCCCTGTGTATATTTTTGAATTAATCATGAGATGAGATCTCATAACTATGACAATTGATTGAAGTAGATTTTTCTAAACTGCTGTATGCAGATTGTTTTTTTTATTTGCCTGGAACATTGGATGGCGAGCTAGTCCCACTGGATCCTGATTGAACTGAAACCCCCTTGAACCCGATCTTCTGTGAACTTGATCCCCTGGACCAACCGTATCCTGTCTCCCTGGATGCAGCCAAACCCCACACCTATACTGATATTACACCTAACACACCCGGGTACAAGGACTATTTCTTTTCTTTATATAATTTATTTGAACTTTGTTTTTACAGTATTTGATACTTTAGGTTTTTAAGAGCTCTGTAATCACGCTGTAATTTATGAATGACAGTTTGATTGACCAATAACAACGTAACCCGCAAACTCTCCTCAACTATGAGGCCCGAAAGGGTCTCACCACTCAGTACAATCAGCTAGCTCACATAAGAAAAAACTTCATTAGTAATGGTTTAACTTCCACAAATTGTCCAGTAACAAAAAATATCCACTGATTTGAACGAATAACAATGATTATAGACTGTAACGACCGCCATCTGTTGGTGTACAAACAGATCGTGTGTGCTAGGTGCTAGCTGTGGGTGTTACCAGCAGGATGGAGAAGGAGAACCAGACACCTGTTCAGTAACTGCCACTGGAGTCGCGAGGTATGAAAGTGCAGTGACACTGTGTTTGTTTGTACAGTTTCTATTTAGAAGAAAACCGGGCCAGTAGTGGCACAAGAAATTGCTTTCCCACAGAGCAATTGTGTGTTATTGATTATGTCTCTAAGTCAGAAACCACTGCTTCATTATTGTGTCACAGCTCCCATAATGCCTCAATGCTCAGTGTAGTCTTACTTGAGTAAATACGTCTCAGTAATGCTCAGTAATAGTGTTATCTATCTATCTATCTATCTATCTATCTATCTATCTATCTATCTATCTATCTATCTATCTATCTATCTATCTATCTATCTATCTATCTATCTATCTATCTATCTATCTATCTATCTATCTATCTATCTATCTATCTATCTATCTATCTATCTATCTATCTATCTATCTATCTATCTATCTATCTATCTATCTGCATTCTAAGTACCAGCCGATGCACTGTCATATCAAAACAATGATGTTTACATTGGGTCACATGGTTACGGTATTTTTTTCCATAGACTACAGTGATCTTCTGTAATACCGACCAACACATGCTCGTCTGCATGGCCAAACTCTTCTCATTTAAGTAATTTATTTTTAATTTTACTTTTATTTTAAGCCCAATTCATAAATTTCATGTGACGTCACACATGAATTGCAGCACCAGTCTGTAGGACCGTCCTGAGACCTGAAGTAGCCTAAAGGGGCGTTGTGTAAAAGTTTGTTTTCTATTGCTCTCTTGAGCTGGTGTCTTATTTTGAGACAGGGCTTCTTGTAGCCACTGTGCTCTCTGTCTGTGTAAATGTGAGGCAGATATAGCTTCGTACAGTCCTAAAGATGGCCCCCACAACAAAACAGTCATGTGACTGAAACCCAGTCAACAGTCACGTCTGACCAGCTCCGCAAACGCAGCAGGTTGTCGCACACAGTACTGTGGTAGACACAATATCTGAAAGCATCAAACTGTCATTTTTAATCTGTAACGTTTACAAGTTGTTAACAAATGCAAGTTTTACTGTAGTTTGTTTGCCAGATGTAGTCGCTTTAGATTTAGTGTAAACGTATTAGGAAATAAGCTTGAATGTGAACATGTTTAGAACATACAACATAAACATCTTACAACTACAAACATGTTGCAAGTAATACAATTACATGTTTTATTTTCCTCTTCATCTGTTGTGTAGCGGTATAATAAATGCATGCACTATCATGGGCCTCAAGGCCTGATGCTCATTCAAAGTAACAGCTGGCAACAACAACAGCAGTAGCAGCAACAACAAAAAAACACTGGAGATGGAGCAGGATGGAGATGGATGGATGGCTGATGATCTGATAAGCCGCCTTACCCTCAGGCTGCCCCATCTCCTTTTTTCCTCTGGGTAAAAGCATTCTGGGCAGGAATAGAGAAACACAGAGAACCGAGCATGATATCAGTGTAACCTTCTGGCAAGTTGTTATAGACATTTTGTCTCCCAAAATGACAGACAAGCATTTATTTCACTTGAACAGTAAAGCTGCTGTATCTACAGATGTCATCTCTCATCTGGTGACGTTCCTGCCCAGATTAGACCGGATTAGAGCTGTTGCCTTCATGTGCTGTTGGGAACGTGGACTACAAAGCTTCAGATGGAATCAACTGGCCTAGCCTATTGTTATTATTATTCATATTATGATGATGATTATTGTTGTTATTGTTGCATATTATTATTGGATTCTTTGGTTCAAGGTGCATCCTTCCATCATTTTACCTGCTCTGTATCCCCTGGTGTTATAAGTGTCTCCAGCACTCATAGGTTGAAGCAGGGAATTCACCCTAAACTGTTCACACATACAACATTCACTCTTCACACACTTACACCAATGGGTATGCACAGGAAAAACATGCATACTCCCTGACCACTGCCCAGCTATGTAGTCAGTATTTCAGCAAATTAGATACCATTTTTTCTTCAAAACAATAACAACAACAACAACATTAAGATTTGTGTTTTTGTGCCATACAAATCAGAGACCACTTTAGCAATGCAATCACTTCTCTCTTGTCCTGATCCATAGTCCAGAGTCAGTGCAGCACCAAAGTGAAACAGGAAAATGCGTCTAAGACGAGCGAGGGAGAACATGCCTGGAGAAAGGTCAGAAAGCTCTCTGTGTTACTGTGTGCTGTGGATGCTGTTTGTCAGGCTGTGGCTGCTAGTTGACATTTTTCATGTTTTTTGCTGTGCCACAATCAGGCTGTGAGGTGGTAGGGAGTGAGGAGTTGATACAGTATCTTTTCTAAATATACATATATATATACACATAAACACTGTTAACTTGCTGGTGTCCAAACACTATTTCTCTGCTAATAGCTTGTTTTCTCTGGGTAGAACGCCTTCTAGCATTAAAATGTTGGTGTTATGGTTGTAAAGGACAATTTAAGTATTTCCGATGGGTACCTGAACGCACCATATGACCTATCAACCCATCAGTGGTGTGTACTTCATACCAATGAGCAGCAGATGGCAATGCAGGCTTAGATACAGAGGTGTGAACGACTGGAGCTCTTTGGCTCATGAGTCACAACAGTGAAGCAACTGTAATTTGTAGATTTCGCCAACAGTTTCTGAGAAAGAGTGACCAATGAGGATTTTTTTTTTCTTGGTGAGTTTTCGTAACCCAGAGATTTGACGCAGGTTGTAAACGATCGTAGCTCACAAGAGGCGAGGCGGTTCATGTGCTGCAACATAATGAATACACACTTTGCTCTATTATGCCAACACTTCACCATCACCATTTAGAAGCCTGCGCAGGTATTGATATCAGAACAATATAAATTATTTTTATATTAGTTTGGTTTGTTATTTATTTAATTGGTTTTATAATCTTTGCTGCCCACATTGTAGAGCAGACAGTTAATTGAGCCAAGAATTAAGAACTGACAGTTATAGGACCACATGACATTGATGAAGCTGTCAGAAATTATCAGAAAATATGCACAGCACAGTTGCAAAATGTAGTATGAAAGGTGGACGAGAAGGCTATATATAGTCCACTAATTACACAGATATAATTGTCCTATTATTTCGCGTCGATAATGATAAGCTACAGTGAATTTAAAATGTTAATTTTCTCTTCACACACTTTGGCCATTAGTCCTGTTATTTTGTATCATTTTTGAGGTTGCAAAAGTGCAATTTAGCAATAACCTCAAACCAATGTACACTGAGGTCAGGGAGGTGACACCCAGAGGACTTATTAGCGAAGGACCATGACAGCTGAGATTACTCCCACGTGTGTTCCTCATAAACTATTCATCAAAAGTCTGAAGGATTTTTGAAACAGTGACTCATTTGTCCTGCACTCCAGTGGACCTCAGTCCTCAGTGATTGGTGATGTACATGATCAAACGTCAGGTGTAAAGGTTTTGCTTTGGCAGGAGGACACAACCAACCAATCTGCACTTGTGAATTCATGAAGCAAAAGAAAACACTTAATAATGATGAGCTATCGTGCAACCTATTGCAGTCTTTCAGAGAAAACCCTATGCACGTGTTCTTAGAGTCTACTGGCACCAAGTGGGAGAGAAATGGCTACTGAACCATCTCAGAATATTTTTACCCTTTGTGATCGGCTCCTGCTTTAACATTCAGCTTTACCTCTATATACATGCATTCAGGCTTTGTTGATACCTCTGAGGGGTTGACCTACATATACGTACTCTTATGTTTCACGTTCCTCCATTTTAATATCTTCACATCAGTGACTTCCCATTTCGGATCAATGACAGTTGTTCAATTGTCTTCCGCTTTTGATGTATCACTAGTTCTCTGTTGTCTTCATGGTGTCACTTCTCTTCCCAGAGCAGCCATAGTATTCTATCTTTGGTTCATTATGATGGAGCTCTGATGTCACAAAGTTTATATATGCATTTATTGTTCAGGTTGTACCCTGGTTGTTATACTGTCAGCATTTTATGTTTTAATACATTTCATCACTGCATCTTGAGCATTCATGAGGGAATTTATTGCTGATTTCTTCTGTGAATGAAAGGTGTCCCTTTAATTGCATCAGTCAAGTTTTTGGGCTTACCAAATTTATCTGCAAGTTGAAAGTAATTACTTTCTCCCCTATTGTTTAATCATTTGTTGACCAATGTGTTGCTCTTGGCCTTTTTAATCATGCGATACTTGAATAGCTCTGCGTTGAATATTTTGAAGAGGCCCCTTCCCCTGTTGGATCTTTTGTGAGGTTCCCCAGGGGTCATATTTAAGTCCAATTCTGTTCTCTATTTATATGTCATACCATCAGTGTTCTTTATTATGCAGATTATATGCATTTGCACCTATTATGCAATTCTCAAAACCCACAGGGATTAGACTGTCATCATAACCATTTCTGAGACATTTAGGAGATGATGGCTCTATATTTCCTGCAGCTTCATAGAAACACAACTGAAATATGTCATTTATTATGGAAATATAAACCCATTTATTACATCAAATTTCTCGCTTGCGTACTGCGGGAAACCCCCCATGCACTCGCATTGACATTGCCTCCTGCTTCTTCGGATGTGGGAGCTAAACCAAGATGTTAGAAAGCAAACACTTGATTCATTACCTTCCTTTAGCATTGATTTTAACCTCCTGGTGCATTACAGAACCCATGCAGTTAGCACACCTTGTGCGGAAATGCTTTAGAGAGGTTGTGTTTCCGTTGTGTTTGACAAATCTGCGGTGGCAGTTGCGGCATGAAGGGGATGAATGCTTCACAGTGAGGAGCCATCTGCTAGTTAAATGGTTATTAAAAGGTGCTTTGGAGACTGAGGGCTACTGTCTATTGCTTGGTGCGCAGTACAATTTCCACATTTGGGCCTCTAGAGTAGTCTGTCTGTTGTTCGACCATGTCTGTAACTACGATGACTAACAGTCTCTCCACCGGTTTGCGCCTCAGAGAGATGAGCATAGTCTGGCTCTGTTTTTGTGCTCATGCTGTAAGTGAGAAGGCCTGGGCCATCTCTGCCTATTTTGCTGTTCATCATTTTGTGGCCTGTAAAAATCCCTGTTGCTCGGTGCTCTACTACCAAAACAGAATTTTCACTTAATAAGAAGTTTGGCCTGAATCTGTGGTTGCGGCGTCAGGCCGCCACTTCCCTCCGAGTCCTTGGCCTTGGTTTACCACTTCAGCAAAGACTTTGACAGGGCGGAGGTCTGTACCCTCGCAAAAAAGCAGTTACCTCAATGTAACTCCACTTCTCTGAATACAGACATTGCCCTGTAACAGCATGAACCTCGTTCAGTGAGTCAAGTACAGCTCTTATACGATGTAGGACAAGGCACCACCTCAATGGGCAGTTATTCAACAGCCCTGGAACAGAGTGCGAGGGAACAAACTAATTGTGAAGCTTGTTAAAATGTTAAACATTAAGTACATGCACAGGTTTGTTAACCAATTCTTCTAGTCCTGCTACTTATTGAGCTGCACAAAAGACATTTTGAACCTTTTCATGCACTCGCTGATGCTTTGCAAAGCGAGAATCAATGCTGGTCTAATGATTAAAAACGTGTTTGTCCTGAAGAATAGAAAAGGAAACAGTCTTGTCTCGGCTTGATTTTATCTGAGATTGTAGTTGTGGCTGATAACTTGAGCGTCGCTCTAAATGTGCTGAAACTAAAATGGGCCCACATATACTGGAGAGGAGACAGGGCCACTCTGTTTGCACAAATTGTAAGCCATCGAGCCTTGTCAATACTGAGACATCAAGGATTTTTTAAGGAACGCAAAGAATGTTGAGGCACACTGTCGGGTACCAGGGAGCATGTTGTAAAGGAAACACAGTTTGCAAGTTGTCTAAGCTGCAAGCCTGTTGTGTTGTGCTCATTCTTCTTAATTACGCATTATAATTAATCCACTTTCCTCTACAGACTTCACAAAGTTTTTAGACAGCACAGAATTGTTCAAACCATCAGAAGACCTTCACTCATACAATGATGAGTTTTTTTTCAGGTCCTGTGTTCCAAGTTGTTTTGACTGGCATCTAATTTCTGCAGCAATGTATTGTTTCATTTCAGTCAAGCAATGGTTGTAGACCTTTTCAGTCTTGGACCACGAACTGGTGACCTTCAGGTGACAGATTCGTTTGCTGACCACAAGGCGAGGTGGCTGCGGGGGTATCAGATAACTGCATCAGGCTTCACTTCAGAAAAACACTTCTGCAAATCTGCTGACAAGTAACATTAACATTCAAAGAGAAATGATAGAAGAATATTTCCCTTTGATTTCAGCCATTCCACCATTATTGGAACATTTCAGTGCAGCACTTTTATGTTTTAATACTTGTGATGGTGTTTTGTGGCTTAAAACGAGCCTGCATCCAGAATACAACTGAACATTCTGTCATAGCTGGCATGGACGAACATTATTGGCCATGCCATACACCCTGTATAAGCTTTTAATCCTAGGAAACAAATATGCATTTGTGTACCCTCTCTGGATGAATGGATTATAGATTATCACTGCCAACCAGCATATGATGCCAGCAGAGATTATGGTTGCTGTATGTTGAATAAAGCAGATACCACTGTTTGGGAAATTTTGGCACCATGGACTGCTTCAAAGTAATATGGATGTGCAGTAGCATTTGAAACATAGAGGGTATTAGAGATTTTAGCTGAAAGGATTCATTCTCATAACAGGCTGGTATTTTAAAGACAGTTGAGTTCTGAATTGCCATTTTCACCCATGCTCGCTGTTTCTGTTTTCTATTCCTATTATTCCAGTCAACTCAACTGTGAACTGGCTCAAAATGCATTCCCATATTTCCCCATAATTGCAGCATTGTTGAAATAAGACTTTCATCGTTCTCATGGAAACCCCTGAGTACACATCAAGCTGTGCAATTACTCAAAAAATAAAACCCGCTAATGTCAGAGTGGTGAAAATATCACAGTGCACTCCCATTCCAAAAATCCAGCTGGGAAGTATTAAATTTTGAATCTGACCACATGCATATTCACAGCCACAAGCTCTTTTAAGAAATGACATACAGGCTGTTGGGCCATTTTTGGGTGGTGTCTTTGATGCTTTGTCTCCTTTTTGTGATGGCATACCCACGGTATGTCCAATTCACTCTGCAGTGCAGCATATTGTTAATTCCAGCACTTGTCTTTTATCTGTTTACTGCACCTCTCGCTTATCAAGCCTTTAATTACTTAATTATTCTTCATTGGGCCCAATTAAAACACAATGGACTCGGCTGCTGCAAAAGTCAACTATTTCTCTTATCCTGCACAGCAGTATAGAAAGCATGGGAGAGATAGGCTGTCGCAGTTGGCCTTCTATTATGTACTTGGACTAAATGAGATTCTGTTATTCTTGGGATGAAAGTCTGGCCTTTCTGATTATTATGCTAACAGCAAAAATATAACATCGGCTGTTATAAAGTGTTCAAGCTCCTAGAGTTGAGCCAGGAATAGATTCACATACATGGCAATCAACGTACCTTTGCCAAACAAAATTAAATAGAAATCGTTCTCTTTCTCTATTCATGCAAGTGATTTGTTGCGCAATGTCACCTTACTGAATAGTAGCAGACCTGGTTTACATCAGGTTTTTTTTCTCCGCTCCTCCCCGTGCCTCTATCTAAATCAGTCAATTTATTTCCAAATTGCATGTCGAGTGTAGGAGCAAGGGCTTATGGCAGTATATTAAATCAATGCACTCCTACAGTATGTATTTTGAGAAGGTTTAATTTTTTTTCTCTGTTTGCTGATATTGATGGGGATGCACCTGGCTTTGAGTGTCATGAAGGACACACTGTCACAAATTTGAATCCCGTATATTCACAGAAGAAAGGCAGTTGTGAAAAGGGAATGAGGTGGATTAATGGAGTCGAAACACGCTTTACAATATAGGCCAGACCTTGACTGTCTTTTAGTTGTATGGTTGGCAGTCTGCACACTTACATTTATTAGTATCAGAAGGACAGACACCATCTCCAAGCGATGCAATTTAAATTTGTGTTGCCTCTATGGACTAGCATGAGCGAAACGTGAACACACTGCTCACATATGTCCGGCGTATGTGCACAAACATGTTTTTCTGTATGTCGACAAACATTCAGTTTTAAGCAACAAACAATGCGTATAACACAGTCTTCTCAATAGGGACTTACAGAACGCATTTCTGATAATGATAGCAATGATAGCAACATGTATATATAAATATGAACAATAGAAATAATAATGATAAGAATTATATTCGCACACACACATGTATCTCATATGTACATACATGAACAAACCAGAAGTTGAATTTTCATCGCAACAAAATCAGGTGCTGCGTTAACTGTAAGCTACGTGTGCCAGAGAGTCACAAAGTGATCTGTTGCGGACAACAGACGAAGCTTTTAAGAGGTTATTTTCATATTCACATTTCAGCACAGTGTTGCTCCAGCATCAATCATGGAGAACAATGACGAGAAACAGCATCGCTGCTCTCCTGAAACTAAAAAGACAAAAGCATCGAGTCAGTCAGTAGCTTTGCTATCATGCACAACCAAACCAGTTTAAAGGACTGCTGACAGCATTATACTCACTTCACCTGTTTCTCCTCCTCTCCGTTCCTTGTTTCAGTTGTGTACATGTGAACATGCACAGGCAATTCAGAAATAATAGATTGCTAGTGGAGATATTCAAAACTAGTCTTTGCCTGACAAAGTCTCCTGTGGTTTTGTCCATTGTACATTTTTTCAGTTGTAGGAGAAACTGAATATTATTTCAAGGCACATTATTGGTTATTCTCTTCATTAGTGAGTGAATCTGCAACTAAATGAACATCCTAATGCAGGGACTATCCTAAAGTGTGCTTTATTATATCACATAAATAACACATACTCAGCTAACATATCTTTAATTGTATCCTAGTTCTTGGTGTTTTTACAATATATGCAAATGCGTTTAATTCAAATTATTTACTCACTTCATTATTGTGTAGTATGCATCAGCCCTTGTGCTGTTTCTAAGGTCGAAAATATGCTGGAAACTTCAGTGACTGGGTTTCATTTTCTGCTGAAATTTACAAAGTTCTCTGAACCGCATGTGCGTGCTTCATTTTAAGTATTAAATAGCAGCATGTCTCCCCTGTGTATCTGAGGCACCTTGAATGCCCTTAACCAGCACTAATAGGAGATAATGATTGGTGCTCAACAAAAAGAGAGATTCATTTTGAATTATTAACAAGTTAACTTTGTAGTGGAGGCACTTTATCCCTGAGGACAAACAGCCCAAATGTTTGCAAAATATAATTAAGCCGAGGCATCTTTAAATGTCATTGCTGCCTGTGCCATGTTTCAAATTGTTCTGCATCAACAGAATTTAACGAGATGGCTAAGGAATCCATTTCCTGCAAGCATGTGATAAGCCACACATACAGTGGAGCACTTTCATTGATTGCCAAAATAAAGCATTTTGTATGCAAATGGGGGAATGGAGTGGCTAAGCTGATTCAGCCTCATGGACACCAAATAATGGTCTTTACAATTAATACTTTTACATGCTATCCATTGAAAATTCCATCTTCCATTTAATGGCTCTAAAACATTTACACATGCACGGAAAAGAGGGGGAAAATGCGCTGTGTTCCAATGGATTAATATGAAAGCCAACAAACAAATAAAGCCATGCATCCCTCCCGCCCTTCCCCCTGAGTATTGGTCCCTTTCCTGCCGTCTCATGCTCCTGCACATTTTGGATTAACAGATAATCTTTGAACATGAAGGAAGGTCTGCTAACCCCAAGGGGGTGGGATGTAGTGAGTGAAAGAGAGCACAGGATTGGAGGCACTGCTGCATTGTTTGAACGTAATGTGCTTGTCTTGTTCTTGTTAACATGCGGGTCTTTTTGTAGTGGTGATAGGGCCTTAAATACCCTTCTTTTTACTCTTGCAGGTTGCGTTACAGGAGACCCACAGGTCTAAATAGATAAAGGACATTGGGGTAACATTGCTCCCAGCTGTGATAAGGCAGAGGAGGTGCAACGGGCACTTTTCGTCTGTAGGTTCAGGAGGGTTCGTGGGGGCCTTCCACCACATCAGAGCAATTGAAGTAAACGTCCGTGGATCCTGCTGCTGACCCATCTAATTTCATCTATTGCAACAACAGGGTAGTGGTTTTTATTGGTCAATAAGTGGTACAACCAATTTTTATATTGCCCGGGATTTTGTCACAGCACATCTACGTACCAATTACCTTAATTTCATGTCACCTCACACAATATAATTTTTTACAATTCACTATTGAAATCATAAATTCAGTGTATTCTGCAAAGAGTTGAATGTGGCAGCTGAATTTGGTTGTGTATGTTCTTTTGCCTCTTAGCTAAGAGGCATCTTCAGTTGAAACTTGCGGATGGGGAGTCCCAGGTATTTAACCTTTGTGGACCGGTAATCAAGGTCATTGATACCACATAGGTCATTAGTGCTCCCAGCTCTGCAATGGTAGCCGTTATAGTTGTTGGATTCAACCGAGGCCAAGTGTAAATGGCCTTTGTTGCAGATGTCACATGAGGCCAAATGTGAATGGTGGTTAGGCCTCCTGGGACGGGGGGTGGACGGGATTTTGAGTGGGGGAGAAGAGATGTTGTAGGCATCGTCCTTCCCTGTTGAGGGATATGTAAACACATGACCTTTACTTTTAGGTGTAGGTAAACCACAGAACTGTGATCTGAAGAGATGGCCTTCCGTGCAATGCTTCATTCAGTTTCTCTGATATACAAGTGTGTGTTTCTGATACCACATGGAACAGCATGTTTTTGTCCGGTTCAAGTGGAAGAGAAAAGTCTAATTTGTTTAGTCTTATGAAGCAGTATTGTATAACCAAGTGCTTGTTGTAGTATTTCTACTTCAAGAAAACGCATTTGTTTTTTTATGCTAGAGAACCAGATGAATTTAGTCCTTCCACGCTGAGGAGTGAAGCTGGTTTGTAGTCTGGCTGTATGGTGGTGACCAGGCAGCAACAGCAGGGTGAATAGGCTCTGTTTGTCATGGGTTCTCTGCTACTTTATTCTCAATGAGCCTCAGCAGATATTTTGGGCTGCTAATAGTGGTGGTGTCATCTGCAAACTTCCTAACAGAAATTTGTCCATGATGATGATTATGGGCATATATATAGTACATATATACATACATTATAAAAACATGAATTACCTTATCCTGTCGTTAGGGTTATCCTATCGTTAGGGTTAACCCCAACCCTAAAAAAGTTCAATATCTGTTTTCTATGTCCCACCCTGTATGATTTCTTTTTGATGTCCTACAAAATAGTTTGTCAAACACCTGTGTGAACAAGTTCTGTGCTGCATCATAGCAGATGCCTGAATGCTGTATTTTTTTATTATCTAGTTTTTTGACTAATTTTTTGGACCAATGTTGCTTTTCACCCTTCAAACACTTTGTAGTGTGAATCGTTTTATTCCGTGTATTGATGATTTTGTGTTGTCCATCTAAGTTCAAGAGCTCACCCCTGTAGTGTGTCACTCTCAGAAATATGAATCCGAGGACAGCAGCAAAAACTGTTGACAACAGTCTTTGAAGTTAATGAGAAAGCTGAGCCCCTTAAGAGCCACTGAAAGGCTGTGGGAGTGCGAGACGGGCAAGGGGGACGATGGCGATGGGACTGACCTGCTGATCAGGTGAGCGTGAGGGGGCCTGAGGACAGAATCCCCTCTCTGCTGCCCAGGCTGAAATTTTGTGCTTGAGAGGTGTTTAACTTTCTCAAATCCCAATTGCACTCAGTGGGGAGTGTCCTCACTCCCGCTGCCCACAGGTTTAGTGACTGCCCTCACGACAGGGCCTTAGGAAGGGGGGGGTGGTGCTTGGAGGTTGGGGGGGATCAATAGGATGGCAGTTGGCCTGTTTGACAGAGTGACAGAGGTGAAGTTAAGCTAGGAGAGAGAGAATGGGGTGAGATAGTGAGGGCTATAGATATCTGAGTAGGAATTATCCATGACACCTGGGCTCTCAAGCTGCAACCTTTAAGCACATGATTTAGGATCACCTCTATTTGTGGGATAGCCTTAGCAGATTCAGCACATTCAGTCTGAACCATTGTGCTCGGTTAGCTCTCAGTGCTGAAAAGACATTGTCAGTTATTTGTTTAGAAATGCTTTGATTGTCAAAGCCTTCCACCTACATTGTTGCAGCCAGGCAAATTCAATTTTATTTTGTATCTTCCTTAGTTTCACTTAGTTGACAAGATGGGTGAAAATCTCCTTTAAGTCATTCAGCCCAGCGTTGTATTTTTCTGCACCAGTGAAGTGATACAAAAATGTTCTTTTCTCAAGCGATAATCTATCATTTCTAATAATCTCCCATTTCTGTGAGAACGGCGTCAATAAACTGACGTGTTAAGAACAAGTGCAACAGCCTTTATCTCTGTAAAAATCCACAGCCTTTTCTTCAAACAGAGACAAAAACAAACTCTTAGCTTTCATGTGTTGCCTGTTTTTTTTTTCCAAAGAAGGATAACCCTGAATGAGACTGACAACGATGGCTTTCAAAAGGTTGAAATTATATTGTAGATATAATGATGGATACAAGAAATGGAGCATGTTAATGGAAAATGACAATGTCACGGTTCATCTTCCGAATTGAAGCCCATTAATCCACAGTGTTAGGGAAAACGCTGATAAAAAATAAATGTACTGAATATTTGTTACAAATGGCGTCAGTTTCCCTTTTGACTGAGAGTGAATAAAGATTTTGAAGGCGATTGCATTATTTACTCTGCACAGAAAATCACAGAACTGTAAAATCCTTGCCAGCACATTACTTGCTGCTCTTGATTTCTGGAAGCTATCTGGTCAGAGGCGATGTAAACTTCATTGGTTTTAAAATGCCCCATAGTGACAACTTAGCTTTCATCATACCTACATTAATTAAACCAGGCTTTACCATAGACTTTGACACAGTCATTTCCTGGCCAATTGTGTATGCATGAGTGGTTCCCTCTTGGTCTGCTTTCTGATGATAGCCAGCATCGTACGTTGGTGAAAATAGCTCAAAGTCATCTGGATCTTTGAGACGCTTGCAAAGAGAAAAGCGCAGCGCTGGGGACCTTGCTGGTTTGTGCACATCGTAGCAGCAGACGAAGTGTCTCCATCGCATAAGGGATGTCAGATTGACTGGCTATAAGATGTGCTGATAAAGTGAATCTTGATGACTGCTTCAAAGGAGGAAATGCTTTAATTTATTCATCCAAGAAAACATAAAAGCAAGCATGCAGACGGCATGTTAGGACTCCCATGTCCTTACACAATTACTATTACATGACTTCACTAATCTTAATTATAATTATTGAAGTTGATGCCATTTGAAAACATCTGACAGTGTGTGCTTTAGTGTTCCTTTTGAAATGTGTGTGTTTTTTAAGATTTGGAACCAAATTAACGGAATGAAAAAATAAGAATGTGTCTGTCCCAACAGCAAACAAAATTTGGTTGCATCTGTGCAGGAGAGGATCTGTGTAGGGAGCACTGATCTTACAGCGTAGATGCAAAAAGGCTTGTGCCTGGACATCTCTCCATCCCGTGTACTTGTTGAATTAAACATCTGTCTCGTGTGCAAGGTAACAGCAATGATCAGGGTTGTGTTTGCTGAGATGAAACTCCCCATCCTCCACTATGCCCAAGAGAGTTTAGCCTTGATGCATTTTACACCAGCCCAAAAACCTGCGCTGACAAGTTATCTGTGACCTGCGGTGAGAGCGGGAATGGCTGCAGTGAAAATCAATCTTCGCCTCTCCTCTTGCCTTGAATACCAGCAGAGCAAACAAACAGGCCTAAACAATACGATATATACCACATATCAATTACACTAAATGCCTCAGTATCTATACTTCACTGTCCCAGGCACACACCGGTTACAAGGCACACACGCTGCTGTAAGACGATAATGGTGCTGCATTGTTCCTCACCATCTGGAGGGCTGATAAGGCCTGCCTGTGCATAGTTGATAATGAGAGCAGGCAGAGGAAAAGTGAGTGTTAAACATTTCCTTGGCCCATGAAAAAGGTTCCATTAAGTCCACTGACCCCAATTGAATATTAATGAGCTAATTAACGGATTTATTGTTATGCGCAATTTCTGGAGGGGCGATTTTTTTTCAAGTGCTATTATTTTTTCTAATTATTTTCTGTACTTTTTATAATTGAATCTTTGTAGCTGCCAGCATCCTGTTTGTGCCTTGGCAACAAGAAAAAAAAAGCGTCTGGCATCTGTTTTTCCTTCTATTAGCCCGCTGTAACTACAACAAAAACAGGGAAATGTTCGTTTCGATACCAGTGTTTTTTGTCATCAAGACTATTCCCCATGCCGTCATCAACCCAACACAAGTCCCAAAAATACAAAAATCTTTAAATGCGCCATCTTGCCGATCTATTTTAGAAATATATAAACCAAGCCATGTTCAGGTGTTGGATTACAAAAGTGCAATTACTTGGTTTACTGCAGGCTGCATTGCATGCAGGACTTGACAAAGGTTTAAATGGGCAGTGACAGCTGGGCTTGATAGATAGCATAATCAGCTGATGTAGAGGATGCAGTGAAGCAGTCTTCAGTGGACAGCTGGAGAGTACAGCCAGCTACTGAGAGAGAGATGGTAACCTTGGGAGGAATGACGACTGATACTTTGTTTAATAAATACATAAGGAGCTGCAGCTACAGGATGCACCTTAAGCAGATTGTGCACGTAATTGTGTGCTTGAGATTTGAATTGTGTTCCCATGCTGTATTGTGTTGAAACACAGTCCTCATTCTGCACAAGGTCAGTTTTATTTTATTTCCTCAATGTCAATAATTCCATGCTGATTCATTTGGAATGCGCTGAAGATAAAATCTCCTCAATGTTTAGGGGATTTAATGTCAATGAGATCCTCCCAAAATGAGCTGGTGGGACAACATCTCCCAGCTATCATGGACCCGCCTGGGAAATCCCCTAGGTAGAGCAAGATGTGAGAGCTGTGAGGAAAAAGACATGTGAGAAACCATGGGTCCTGTTACCCTCTTTCGCTATTGTGTCATGTCTCTCCTGTCGAGACTGGAATTGGCCAGTTGGAAGGGTCGGATTTCCACCTGCATTTTCACAGCAGTGCACGGGGTTGTGATGGATTTGAATGGATTGAACTGAACGGAGTTCAATCACCCCAACTAAGACCAGGAAACCAGAGCTCTTCCAGAGCTGGAACCAGTATCTCTGTGTGATGAATAAGGAGAAGCAGGGGCCATTCTGATAACCTTTTTGATAGCAGTAATGTGATTATTATTACATTTCGCTGTCATATGCTCGCATGTTTGCGTAATTGTGTTTATGGCTCAAATTCAATTCCAGCTTAATAAAACCATCAATTTCTTTTGGTTACTTCACCAATATAACTTAGAGTAATGAACTCATTTTCCTGTTGTATGGAAATTTTGTCTCATTACAATAATTTTGCCTGATCCACTCGGCAGCCGATATTAAGAGTAAGGCCCTACAGTCATAGACTGGGTTATTATGCTATACATCACAAAGTGCATTAGGCTCATAAAGCCTGTCAACAATAAGGTTGGAAAGTTTGTGCCCATGGCCCGGCAGGTTAATATATTTCCTCCAAAGACTGACTAGAAGTTTCCTAGCTATATTGCTGCTATACAGAAAACCAATTTTCTGGTAGTTGGGAATTCCGGACTCCCTGCATTACTTGTCCTTATTCGACATAGGTGTGCTTCTCTTGAAATTTAGTCTGTCATAACTTCTAAAGAATGCAAAGCTGCTGTTTGTGAAGCTAAAATCTATGCCTTGATTTACAGCACAATGAAGTACAACTTCATGCAGTTCCTATTTTATAAGCATACAGAAACTGAGTGAAATCGAATCAAATCCAGGCACAGCAACTTGTAAGGCTGAGACTCCTTTGTATCCTGTAGCTGGATGCTATTTTGTCATTCAAGTCGGCTTTTCTGAATCCTTTTTCACATCACTGTATGTTTTTTAGTACTTAAGCCACATATGGGATTTAGTATTTCAAAGTACCCAATATTGTGGCGCCTCGTTTAGAGATTTCGTAACATGAGAACATATGTAGTCACAGCTTTCAAATTGTTCATTAGCATTTTAACCGCCTAATTTCCGCAATGAAAACAACTGCTTCTCGAATTTGTTGGACATATATAGGGGTCTATTTGCATTCGCCTATAACATCTCTTGATAGAAGATGATTGCCCTCGTGGCTGACAAGTGAGTTGTACTCACACTTATAAAGAAGCAAAGTGGGGACAAAGATCAAACAACAACGCATGGTAATTGTTTTGCAAACTCCATGTCAGCGTGAATGTGTGCCGCTGAAAGAGCCCTCTTTGCACAACGCTCTAAGGCGTCAAATGCAGTTCTGAAATAGCTTGATGCTTCTCGAAGAGGGTAATCTTTTGTAACAATCAATTACAATACATTTCCCCCTGAGTCTAGGCACTAATAGCTCCTGTCTGTGCACATGGTGAGGCATGTCTAGTAAATATACACTGTTTTCCTTTTAAATGTCTTATAATATGCATGGGGTACACAGAAACACACTATGATAGAGGGGTTGAGCATCAAAGCTGGAGAAGCAATTCAGCCGAATTTCTCAGTCAAAGAAATGAGAATGGAGCAGTTTGTGGCTTTCCTCCCATTAGCCAGATTGAATTACTGTGTTTTACTTTTAAGGGCCATCTGTTCTAGTTTAAGTCATATTTCTAAATCTGTCATGTTGTGTGTATGTGTATGTGTGGAGAATGCTCCTTTGATGGGTGGGAACAGTTTTTTTTTCTGAAAATAAAGTGATGTGTAAAGACTATTGTTACCTCTGTGACTTGCATAGAGATTCTGTTGCAATTTGCAGGCTTTTGGAGACAGTGGCCCATGTTAAAACCACCTGGCGTCATTTGCAAGGTAATATGGCTGTACCGGCAATTATGTGTAGCTAACAAATGATCCATCTGAAGGAAGTTAACTAAACGAGAACCAACGCGTTTAATGCACACGAGACACAAGGTTTGTCCTTTTCTTGCAAGAGATGGATATTATTTAAAGATAAAGGAAAAATAGCCTGCAGTGTGGTTATGTAGATAAAGAAATGGAATGATGAGCAGTGTGGCTCACTCAAAGGCTGCAGTATAAGAAGTCTCATATTGAATTGCAATATGAATAGATTATTCAACTGCCAGACAGTGTCAGAACGAAATGAGAGATCTGACATTGTATTATAGTCAATTACTAAGGACTACTTCTTATGTTCAACCAGGCCTTTCAGCATTTTCACGAGACAACTGTCAGCTTTGCATGGTGGCACACAATTGACTGTTTCCTAAACCCCTCCCCCTAACATTGATTTTCCAATAATGGCTTAACAGCTGCCACTAGGCACAGCACACCCGTCAAGCTTTGGATTTCTCAACATGTAGCAGTGAAGATAGACAAACAAGGAAAGGGGATTTATGGTACATAGCAAAGATTGAAGCATGGTGCCCTCTTAACCTTTCCAAAACCCCCCAAATAAGACACAAGAAATGGATATACAGTAAGCCTGTGTCTGCTCCTTTGTGAGCTAATGCTAGCCTGCATGGCTAACTAGCATACATACAATACTCTAATGACTTAACCAAAGGCACAAAGGTTGCAGTTAATTGCATTTCATTGCATTTATGGGATTAGAGTCCTCTGATTAGAAGAATCCAATCCTAGGAATCCAATGAAGTTACACTTCTTGGTCTTTATTTGCCCAAAATTATAAAATTATATATGCATACACACACACATTCAGTATTTTTTCAGAATTTTATAATAAAAATGCTAATTTTGGACACCAAGTGAGGTTTTAATCAAAGTAGTGGTTCATTAGTGTAGGCAGGCTTTTCTGTTGTGTCATATTCCTCTCAGAGTTGAAATGCTGACACAATCCTGTCAGATTTAGGCCTGGTAGAGCCACGAAAATGTCAGGGATCCACTGTGCCGTTGCAAATATGGAGGTGCACGGCTTTTGGGGACAAACCATTTCCCTGCCAGCAGAAAGACTCTCCAGAACAACCTCTTCGCAGCCCAGCAGGCCTTGCACTGTCACTGAGTCCCACGATTGAATTGAATGGTCCACAGATTACTCAATTATTTCTATATACCAGCCTTCCATGGCAGACTAAAGGCCTATTATTGGAGGGACTGAGACCATAGGAACTTATTACATGTGTGACCTTTTAAATCCTTTCACCATGATGGATCTCAGGTGAGAATTTACTGGAATCAATTTTTATCTGAAAGCTCGATGCTTGCTCACTGGCCGAGGCCTGTGTGAAACATTCACTTTATAAAAAAACAAAAAGATGGAAAGAAAGAGACATCCTCCCCCACCCAACCAACCAACCACCCACCACACCACCCCCGACTACTGGAAATGGGCAACATTTTAAAGCACCCCAAATACCTTTGTGTCCTTTCCTCCCAAATTAAAGAGACTTTGAAATAGAGGGCTGGAGGAAGTGCTGGAGTATTGTGCTTAATCAAGGTAGAAATACAAAGACAGAGCCAGTTCCCCAAAGGTTCACATCAAAAGGTGCATCCCACTTTGTGAGCTATTTAATCAGTTAAAACACAGATGGCAGGCTGCCGCAATTAATTAATCATATATGAGGCTTCCTGTACCTGCTAGCGGAAAGTATGTCAGTGCTACAGAGATCTCATTTGGATTTCATTGTAACAATGTGCCACCAGAATTATTGGTGAATATGAATAGGGCTTACTTTGGAAGTTGTGCCGGGCAATATGCACTGAATATGAACTGATGTTCCCCTTTAGATATTTTACTGCAGCGTCACTGTAGCAGGATAAAGGTCAGGTTGTTGTTGCCAGAGATTTTAAGAAACCAGCGCTTTGTTGCCTATGATGCTGTTTTGAGTTTTCTAAGTGTAGCATGTAACACAATATAATGTGAATGTCATTGTAGTATCCCACAAAAAAGGTTTTCTTGGGAGGGCCGAAGGATATTGGTAACTCTTTTAACGGTTTCGCTTTTTTTTTTTTGACCATCTGAGAGAACAGAACCACCATCTGTGATCGATCAACTAATGGACAGTCTCCCCTTGCTCTACCCCACCCATTTACTGACTATCACACATTCTGTGCAAGAAACAGTGAGAGGGAAACATTTTACGGTATTTTGTTCCCAAAGCAGCTGCATTGGTTGTAGTGTGACCTCTTTCTTCTAATGTGGGCCTACTCAAAGAAAGTCTAGCTGAAAGGAAAAAACAAGGTGCGCAGATTTAAGTGTATTGTGAATGAAAATGAGTCATGGGATGCAGCAGAATTAAAATGGGAAAGAGGAGAAGAAGAGAAATAAGGGCTTGTTCTTGCTTTAACTACAGACATTTGCTCCTAAACACATACATGGATACATGTGCACCATGGTGAATAAGTGGTAAGGCCTTGCAACAAGAAGGACCAGGGTTCAGTTCCCAGGTGACACTGAGGGTGTTTCTATGCAGAGTTTGCATGTTCTCCATGTGTTTGTGGGCCTGGGTACTTCCTGGGATTTCCTCTCACCCTCCCAAAACATGTTTAGGTTGAATGGAGATGCTAAATTACCCCTCAGTGTGAGAGTAAATGGTGTGTGTGCCATGTGATGGGCCTGTCCAGGGTGTATTAGTTGTCAGCCCATATGAGCCGGAATAGGCTCCAGTAGACCCTGGTGACACTGTTGAGGTAGAAAGTGATGAATAATGGATGGCCATTTGTTCATATATTAGGATGTGTGATGATAAGAGAAACACAGCAAATACGTTTATTTTTTGAATATGTATAAATCATAATTTAGATGAACCAAAAACTTAGTTGATTTAAAAATGTGTTTGTTGATGAAAGTTAATTTTTAAGAATGACAAGGACTGGGTTGGAAAAAGGGGGTATCTTCTGCATAATGATTTACTAACAATCACAGACAATAGGTAATGAAGGAAGAAACTACAGTATTGACTAACTACTATTATAGGCAGACAGCATGCATATAAAGATGCCATGATCATCTGTATCTAATGTAGCTTCCTTTAATCGTCCCACAACAGGGAAATTTCAAGAAATATTCAGTGTTTGATAAATGTTTGTGTTTTTCCTAAATGTCTGCAATCAAAGTGTGTATATGACTCAAGAGTGGATAGTCTGCCACGAGTCCCTGCAAATCCTTAGATTATGACGGAATCTGTTGACTTGTCATTCACAAAGCCGCGACTTGTTTTATTCAAAATGTGTTTAAGACAAGAGGGTTGTAAATGATAATCCCTCTGCTTTGTGGTCATGCTGCAGTTCCTCAGTTCATACATTCTCTAAAATAGATTAAAGCTGTGAAATGCGCCTTGCGTTTTGTGTTTACATGTGCAACATGATTGAATTGAATTGTTGACAACGGCATCCAATCGCATTATTTTAATAATTTTTTTGAACAAAAGGTTGTTTTTGGTGGAGGGGAATGAAATCACTGGAACAAACTTATTTTTACATATTTGGCTCCATTTTTTCAAGGTGTGTGACTATTGAACTATTTTAAGCTCATATTATGACAGTCCCTTGAGACTAACAGACAGAGACATCAGATGTCAGTTCTTTATCAACATTTCATGATGGTGACAAACGTATTTGAGAGAATGTAGCTAACAAACACACAGCTGGTATAAGACAAAGTGAAGTACAAGAAAACAAAAAAAGATGCTTTTGCAAACGACCGTGAGTGAGAAAAGTTCTGGGCAGGTCGACAGTTTGTTACTGCATAACTTTATACTATGTTGCCCATCATCTTGCCTTTGTACCCATCAGTCTCCTAGGGGTCTGCAGGTGTCTATCTCTATTGCACAAATGTTGAAAGCATTGAATACATCCCGGACAGGTCACCGGCCTATTGCAGGCCCCACACACTATTCACTCTCACACTGGTCCCAAGGGGAAATTTCCAACCAGCATAAACATGCATGTGTTTGGACTATGGAAGGAGACTAGTAGAATCAGTAGAAACTCTTCACAGACATGGTGAGAACATGCAAACTCCACACAGAAAGGACCTTGATCCAACAGGGACTGGAACCAGAGACTTTCTTAATGTTGATGTTGTCTCTACATTGCACTTCTCTGTACATAATAATGGCATTGTGAGAGGACCACGGGGGCAGCAAACGTGGAAACAGTTGCTTTGTTCACTTGATAAAAGAATACAATGATGCATTCACTACTCAACACTTACTTTTTCCTTTGTTATTGTCCCTCACAGTCACACACTCATATATATATATACACCACAGTGTACAGTAGACTTTTGATCTCTTGAAATTCTATCCATGAAATGATTTCACCCAATCCCAGAGACTGTATCCTAAGGCATGCAAGAAGACTGCATCAAAACAGAGAGATAATCAAAAATAATTTACTGTATACATCCTCTCTGGATCATCCATACTCAACAAGGTGATGCGCCTTCTCTCTCTCCATTCTTTACGAGAGGAGAAAATTGCACATGTAATAAAATCCAATTTTGTATTTCATTCAGAGAACTACAATAAACACAAAACAAGCAGTAAATAAGCTTTTCAAAAAGCTGATTACCAAAGCAATTTATTGCCAAGTCCAGGACTGTGTTAAAGCAGAGCAGTGGTGGAAAGTGGAGGGGCCCTCATACAAAGTCGTCTTTCCCTCTAGCTCTTAGCTTTCCATGTTATTAACCGGGCTGCTTGGTAAGGAGCCAATCTGATCAACTTATTTTACTTTATTATGCTCCAGCTCCCGCTTAAAGCAGTTTCTGTAAGAAAGGATTGTGATTGAGGTCATCCTTGCATCCATCTCGGCGGTAAACGCTGCTGTACGTATGTTATCAAGGCCTTTTATTTCCAGTGTTTGGGTTAGCGTCAGCTAGAGGCCACATGGACCTTGGTTCTTTGCCATTGTGTAGACACTGCTGAATGTGATCCCTGTGGTTAAGTGAAGGCTTGCACTCTCCTCACCAGAGAAATACTGTGCACTAATGGCACAACATTCCTCCTATCAGTGCTCCTATCAGATAAAGCCCCAATAGTGCCAAGGTATTGCCAAAATAAATCCATCTATGCCTATTATTGTTTACTTCCCGCACTCCGGTGTTGTTGGTTCACGAACACTGATACAGCACAGGAATAATGGGAAAAAATGTTAAAGGGTTTTTGTCCACAGCATTGTATTGAAGATATCTCAAATTAGCCCAAACTTAAGGTCGGGTTTGAGAAATGAGTGAAAGTCTGCATGATATTTTTGAATATAAATTGAAGCAGTGATTGCGCAGGAGAAAATGCTATGTGGGGATTATTCACAGTTATATAATGTTAGGAAGAAAACCAGGCGCTTCTCATTTTGGTCACTTATCCCTCATTGTAAAGGTCTGTATATTTCATTGCTGGTGCAGCAGCTTAGGGGATACATTTCAAAGCAGCAAATAAAAATTGGCTAAACTTCCAAAATTAGCACTTCAAAGTCAAACATGATTTGCAGCGAAGGAAGGGTGGAAGCAGTGTGACTGTGAAAGTGCGTTTGTAAAGGCGAACTGTGTGTGTGCGCGCGTGTCTCTTTGTGTGCGAGTGTGTGTGTGGTGGAGCTGATGTACAGAGTTCAGCATTAGGCCTTAGAACCAATTTCTAGGCAAATTGGTTTCATTTAAGAATGAGATCACAGAGTAAGCAAACCTCTTTCAGGGCAAGTTCATGCATCTGTAGCCATTTATTTCAGTTTTATATGCATTGCTTGGCACAGGCTGTTTGTAGGTAGAATATGCATAATCTTGGCCATGGGCATCATACTATAGTAAATGTCTTTGCGTTTACCTGTTATTACCATGAAATTTAATAGTTTCTTCCATTTCATTGCATTCTGTCTAAAAGAGCTTTGGCAGTAATTTAGTATTTTGTTTTCTGTATTCCTTCAAGCACTATTGGAGAATCAGTGTTAATCAAACCCACATGCAACTAATTGCCCTCTCCAGTCGCTTGCAAATAGCATGAGCAAGCCCATTAGGCATCAGTAGAACATATGTTGGAGTTTTTGAGTGGGTGTGAAATTCATTTTATTTTCAAGAGGAATAATAGTCACTTGACCACAGTTAGCATCTCTGCTCATATTTTCATTTATTTAAGATGAGTGTATTCACTACATTTAAGAACAGATGCTGCAGCTTTGTCTCTGAGGCTGCAAGGTCACAGCTGTCTGTTTGAAGGACAGCATAATGGCCCATGAGTTGAAAACATTTATTCAGATTGTTATATAATAAGCATTATGCACACACAGATAAAAATACATCAACCAACCTCATTGGCATCCACATCACTTATTTTTTAAATGAGTAGTTTCTTTTTGATTTTCAAACAATAAGAGGTTAAATCTTTCAAACACCCACTTAATGACACGGCTCTTCATCAAGTATTGTCCTCATACAACCATCCATCTGACCACCCCTTTGGTTGATACTGAAATGTCTCAACAAATATCTGAAGATTATCAGTCATCCAGGTCAGGAGCAACAAGCATGACCATGACCTCTGTGGGGCTGGAATATGGTTGTTGAAATGGTGCGAGTGTGATTGTGTGATCTACAATCGTTGAGGCTGTCACATCAGGACAACTGTGAAAATGTGTCATATTTCTTGGAAATGAACAAAAATGCCAGAATATAGAGGTGTCAGAGACATCTTCCATCACTGAGGGGTCTTTCTTTTAAGCTTGTGACTTATATCCAAATCCTTTATCCTCTAGCCACCTTCTCCCTCTTAAAATGGCATTGCAGCCTGCCAGTTGTCTTAACGTGAGACGTCCCTCTGGTTAGATCATAGCATTTAATTACTATACAATACCCAACACTTGCAATAGATTTGGACATCTAGCACCCAAGTATTGCACAGTGTACAGCCTGGCTGTAGGCTACACTGTATGGACTAAAGAAAAATTTCCATGCAATGGACAATAATTCAGATTCTCCCTTGTGGAAAATAGAATACTGGTCTAGGTCCTTCAACCTGCCCAGGGTGTGTTCCCTGCCTTCACCCTTTATGCGCTGTAATAGTCTCCTGCAGACCCCTGTGACACTATTTAGATACAAAGTGGATAAGATAATGGACGGATGGATGGATGGATGGTCTAGGTTCTTCTTTTTACCATGCAGCCCAGTATCCTAGAAATATGCAGTTTGTGAGTTACAGTTTTTTGTGTGTCTTCAGTGTGTCATGTGGCACTTCAGTCCCAGTGGTGTGTCCTTTTCTTTTTGTGGTCTAGCAAAGTGGAAAGTAAGAGTGTGGAGCTCTGTGTGGTGAATGGGTGTCATGCATGTACGTCAAACAAGTCTTTGCCACAACAGCCAATTGACCATCCAACCGCGATCACATCTTTCATCACAATTAGTCGACCATAACCATGAGACTTTTCCTATTCAAACTTTTTGTAGTTGTCATGAAAAAATGTCGTAAAAGCAATAAAAAAGTTTGTCACTGAATGTAACAAAAAAGCCGTTGTTGTTGAGTTGGGCCACAAAACGAAATGTCCACGTAAGGTTCCTATTGGTAACAAACTTCGGCATAATGTGATCTTTTCATTTGTCGTAAAGCCACATTTCCTATCTACACACTCTCTGGCCCATCAAGAAAATAGTGCATTTTGGGATTGCAATGATTGTCTAGAGCTGTTATGCAGATAATGATTAGAATTTCCCACATGGCAATAATGAGGTTGATTCCTTGCCAAGAGTTGGACACCGCACCAATTTAGAAAACACACTGGCAGGAGGTTACTTTGAATTTTACCTGCAGTAATCAAAATGCATGGCCAACTATCAGTTCCTTCTCCCAAAAAACTCTCATCCATAAAATTAAATTCAGCACAGCGTAATTAGAACTGTTGCGGTGTCGATGGATCCAGAATGAAACACAGAATCACTCGTTTCACTTATCTGCCTTCCTTATGGTTTTTATTCGATGTGCACCCTTTATGACCACACGCTGCTGACAGCTGTCCCTATGTCAATATGAATGTCTGTCAAGAGAGATTATACATCACATGAATCGAGGCAGATAATGAGCAAGAGGGAAGGGCACTTTTTAACACCCCCCCGTGTGCAACATATGACACAAGCCAAGCTAATTAAGCAGATGCCATAATGCAGTAATCAGGAACACAGAGGAGGTTGGAGAATTCACAAACTTGAATCATAACAGCACAACATTTGGTGCTTAAGAACTTCTCCGCCACCACAAGCAGATGGGAATGCCAAGCTGCAGTGCGTGTGTATTTATGTGTGTGAGCATGCCCGCGTGTGCGCTCATGTTTTCTAATTCTAGGTGAGTGTCTGTGCGTCTCGGCGTGCACACGTCTGTTTGTTACCTTACTCCTCACGTGCATGTGTTTTATCGCGTGTTTGTGGGCAAGTGCGCTTATGTATATTAGCTCGTGCGTGTGCGTGCATACCGGAACACGCACATGCAGCTCTTAATCTCTATGCGTGTACGAATTTACAGCTGGGAACTGTGTTACCTGGCGAGGTGTATTCCTCATTATTTTTCCGGAAAATGAGCAATCAGCCATATTGCATGGAGCCTGATTGTTTCCCTCTGTAAATCAATCCAGGAATTGCAATTAAAATGTTCTCTTATGTGGTATAATTGATGTCTACCTAATCCTTTATTTGCACACCTGCCGGTGAGTCTGAATTTTTAATGAATTTCTAATTAATGCTCTTTGTATACTTGATTTATGTGCAGGCAAATTATATTGCTGCTCCGTGTCCTGCTAGCAAAAAAAGTGCCAACATAATGACATGCATGAATTGAAATCTTTGACCAAAAAGGAAGAATACTGTGTTGAATACTAATAGATAAATCCCACGTAAATGGAGGTTAAATAATTACTTTATAGCTGTTGAGGTGTTTTGAGGTGAATTTAGGTAACATTCAGCTGTATTTTCCAACTTACCCATATGTCTCTTTGAACTTTCTACTTACCATGACAAACTCTTTACCTCTGTTGTGATATTTGCACAGATTTGATCCGCGCCGTGCACTGGCATGTGAAGCTATGTTACGACACTGCAGTGAATCAAAGCTGATGACGTGAGATGACCGACTGCATGTCGTTTTGGTTTTGATGGTCCAACAAGTCATCCATGAGGTAATGTGACGTCACTACAGGCCGCTGTCCAGACGGACGTATGGCATGTTACTTACGACTGAACTTGAGCCTCAATTAAATCAATGATGTCATCTAAGAATTATTCATTTCGCTGCGCCGTGCCAGTTTACCAAGGTTCTTGTAAGGAAAAAGAAAATCCTCCCCCTGGTCTTTTGATTTCTTTGCCATTATTTCACTGTGTAACATGACAGCAGCATTAATTGAAGTTGACCTTTAAGTGACTCTGAAAAATAACTTATAATAAATGATATGTCATTTAGTCAAAATATTTATCACCATCCGTAGAAATAGTTATTTTTTTCAAGATACAATTACAAAACATTCACTTCATTACGATTATTTTTTGTTCTACATCATAATTTTGAACTTTTTAAATAAGTAATCTGAAGATCTCATCATCATCTCATCAAACATTATACTCTAAGCTAAAAGATAATGTAAAGAAATAAGGAGTTTTAGTGTTATAATAAACTTTTTGACCCAAAAGAGCTACACTAAAGGATAAGATAAATATCTTATAGACAGTTATCAAGAATTATGTGGTCTTAAAAAGCATGCAACAAACTCTCTTCCACAGTAGAGAATTTGGGAATAGGTACTGGAAACAGGTCTCTGTTTGATCATTTGAAGTTATATTTCCCAAAAATCAATGATGCTGATAAAGTAGTACACTAAGTAGTATCTTAAAAAGGATTATGAAGTTTAGCTTTTTGCTGTTTTAATTCTGCATTACACAGCATCCTAACTGTGCAGGAAACCAAGCTCTATTGGAATCATCCAGTTGTTCGACAGCTCCACCAGACTCATATTGTGGGCTCGGTGTGTATCAGATAAACAGAGTCACACGGCTCTATTAACAGAGCCCTCTGGGAAAGGTACTTTTTATACCGCTCTGCACCTTTGTCGCTGATGAGTTTGAATGAGCCCAAACTCAATGAGCATTCATTCTCTCTCTAAATTATTTGCTGTTGTATTTCATTTCCAGGCCAATTCACCCTCATAATCAGCTGCCAATTAGTGAAGCATGAATCGCAGCGAGCAGCTCAGCTTTAACTCACTCCCTTTCATGACACCTGCACGTTCACAACAACACAGTTTGGAGAAGCAGTCTTTTATTCCAAATAAAATCTTATTTAGTTCATTTTAAACAGCATTTCTATTTCCATCAGAGCACTGAAAAATGTAATAAAATGTGTTTTGTTGCATCATGTTTTGAAGGACTTCAAATATATTTTCTCTCGAAAGCCTTTTTTTTTCATAGCATTGCAATTTCTGGAGACATGATTACATATCAACATGTGGGCCAACCTCCTCCAACAACTTTGGTTTTGGTACAAGAAAAAAAAACTCACTATGAACATTTAAGAATCTTTAATTCACACTAGTAATAAAATTGCATTACATTTCATAAAATAAATGTTCCAGTTTATATATACAGAGAAAACAGACTGTACATACCCTCCAATGAACCATTTCTAAAAGGAAAAAAAAACAAACTGGAAACAAATTTCACAAAACATACAAGCAATACAGTGCTCAGCTAAGCAGGCACAACTGTACATCAAAATTTGTAACTGCTCAGTGTTGGGGTGTGGGAGGGGCAAAAAGTTGACATTTACAATAGAGTCCTTAGGGACTGATAAAGGGGTTTTAAAAAGTATTGCAGGCAAGCAGACAGACGCTTGTCTTTTTCCAAGTGCAGCAGAACATCCATCTCGTGTGTAAAGTGTGGAGCCGATTGTTGCTGCCACCAGGTTCCAACTATTGGACCTGTGTCTCGAAGCTCCCATTCAGCTGGCCCTCCTCATAGTCCATTTGACACAAAATCATGTTGTTTTTTAGGAAAAACTTGTCCCCCACGCAAAACCTGCCGGCAGAGAACAACAAACAAAGGCAGAACTGTTAAAAACAGGGATGATGATTGTTGGCATTATGACACGGTGCTGTTTTTGTGTGAGCGTATTGACAGACTCGCTGTGTGTGTCTCTGGCAGTGAAAATGTCACACTCGAGATCAGCAGGTAATGATGATTCTGTTTGATTGCACACATTTCGGGCTGGAGATGTTCAATCTGACACCGCGCCTCGTCAGATTCAAAGCCTGTCTTGATGGTCATTATAAATGTGCGGCTTCAAATAAAAGTAGATTAAAACCCTATCATTTCAAAGCAGGCAGACATGAGCGCTGGCACCCAATGAAAGGCAGGTCAACTCCCCTCGGTCTGGCGAGGGGAAAGAAAAAAAGAAAAAAAAAGGCACTGGCACCACAAGAGTTTCCAAGGAAACTCTGCCACAGGATTAGCTTTTAACACACCAGTTTGGTTCCAGTGCTCCAGAATGTTTTTTTCCTCTAAAGTCTCAAAGTCAGTTGAAGAGGGAAAATAACACATAGCAGCCTGCCCTACTGATGTTCTTCTCTTTGCTGCTGTTTGTTTGTGTGACACAGTGGAGACAGCTCCATAATGCGACTGAAGGGGAGTGCAGATAAGAATATAACCGAGCATAGCTAGGCTGTGGTAATGAGCCAGGCTGGTGAAACAGCCATGGCAATAGTGTGCCAGATGAGACCTGGCTTCATGTCTGCCAGCTGAGAAGAGAGACTGCAGTCATAATTCCCTTACAGCAGGTGTTCACTATGGTAACTGAATCTGGCCTGCAGAAGGTTAATGGGCTTGTGCTGTGTGGAGGACAGGGTCACAGCACCCCTGACAAGCATGCAAAGGACGTTCTGCTCCCAGAGTGGTGCCATTACCGGCAGTATATTAATGGGAAAAAGCAATATTTGGGTATGTCATATTCTATGCGGATCATACCATAGGCTTCGTGCTCACTCCAATTTCATAATGGCTCCCATCATTAAGGAAACATCATTTCACACCTGTGTAGGTCCGCGCTCTCCTATGCAGTAGTGCATCTCTGGAGGTCTTTGCTTTTGCGGCAAATAACTCTTCGCGCACGTTACAGCTAATTTTACATCCTTGTGGCTCAACGGATCTATAGAGCTATAGAGCAAGACTGGAACAAGGGCAGAGCACTGGCAGTGTGTCACAATAAAAAGTAATTAGCAGACCCGATGCGATGCAGCAATCTCTATTCTCACAACACAGGAAAGCCAACTTTTTTTACGGCCTTGTTCGGTAGTCTGTAATGATATAATAAGACAGAGAAACTCTTCTGCACCTCAATATTGTCTGATATTGAAGCTATTGGCCATTTCAACACACCATTCATGTTTTTTTTAAAAGGCGATGATGTTGTGCAGTTATGAGCCCCCTTCTTACCTCTGGTTACAAAGCTGACAGGCAAAACAGTCCAAATGGTAAACATTATCTCTGGCTCTCATCACCATTTCAAAGGCTGGGATCAGTTTACTGCAGGCTGCGCAGTTCCCCGTTGTACCAAAGAGCCTGAAAGACAGAGGAGCACAGACAGAGATTAACCCACCTTCCCTTTACCTTGATGCAATAAAAGAGCAAACAAAAACCTACCGACAGCAAGAACAATAGCAGAAAAATGCTGCAGTGGAGGGGGGGGGCAGACAGAATGGAAATACATTGGATGTAACACACAAATCTCTCTTGGCACCCACTTGGTATTTTTGTTAATGAGAGCCACAAACATAGATCTTAATTCGTGGCTAATGATCTAATTAAAATGATCACATGGTTTTAATCTCCTTCTTCAAAGAATTTCCCCCTCGCACATTACAAAAGCAATGAAAACAGATCAGAGGCAAAGCATTTGAATTGTTGAAACTTTTCTTCCCTCATAACTAAAATACCTAATGAGTCTTTCTCCAACCAAAGCTAGCAGGAGTTTTACACAAGAGGATACGTGCTGTAATGTAGTCGTGAGTTCAAAAGATTTCTGTTACAAGGATTCAGGCTCGATCTCCTCTCTCTCTCTCTCTCTCTCTCTCTCTCTCTCTCTCTCTGTCTCTCTCTCTCACACTGTGTTCTGCTTTTATTCAGGAGGGAGCCTGAGACAATGATGGGAGACGTAACCCTGAAGAGTTAACTAAATGTTTCGCAGTGAACACGCTCGCTGCTCAAACTCGGCTGCTGCTTGTTTAGGCTTATTAAATAGGAGCCAAATGATAAAGGTCACAAACAGAGCAAGGAGGCACTGGTGTAGATCTCTTTTTCTGCTCAAAGCAAAGGAACCTCAGATGCTTCTTCTCAGTCAGATTTACATTTTCATTTTCCAAGTGCCTGCCCCTATGTTTAATTTGGAGATTCCGGAGCACAGATAGATTTATATATTCTGCAGAAGGAGAAGGGCTGTTTCACAGCTTTGCAAGAGGGGATAAGGCAACGGAAGATTGCCAATTCAACAGTTAAACACTCCTCCCGGAAACTTGTGGGGCTCAGACAGAGGAGTCGCAGTGTTGATATTCTGCCTCGATTATGTTAGTCCCATTCAGTTGCTTTCACCTTGTTAAAGAAAACGTCTATCCAGCAGGCCTGCTTCTAATAAGAGGCCACTGCCCCGGAGGAGCAGGAGAGACAGAAAGCGAGGGAGAGAGGTTGTTATGTTCCATGAGAGGGATTTGCTCAGTGTTAAACAGAGACACTGAAACAACTGGTTACTGTGGCAGTAAATACCCCATGTTGTCGTCTGCCACCCACTGGGCTCTCAATCACACCAATACATTGTTCTTGTCTCACAATTGTTATCTTTTTCCAAACATCTAGAAAATGTGTACCCACTTAGCATTGATCCAAAAATTGACCACACATCTGTGCTACAGAACTTGGCCTTGTGTATAGCTTTTCCAGCCTATACTAGCAGCCTCGAATTCTTGTTTTTTTCTAACACGATGAAATGAAGATTGATTTGTTTATCTTTGCTTTATTAATCATCTAACTCTTCTAGCGCAACGACTACCACACACCTCCTGTGCCGTCGTGGCGGTCAACACACCTGAGCTCTGCTCAGACTGAAGGTCCACCGATTCCTTTTCCCTTTTTCCCCCTCAAGGAACCGAGGCTACAAAGGAGCCTGGAGAGCCCTGGCCACTTACATAGTCTGACATGCACATTCCTGTAACAGCTTGCAGGGTTATGCTAACCCATCTCCATTACACCCCGCCAGGCTGCGGACATGGCACTCACTTGATACATTCAGGTTGTGAAAAGGCTTGATGGGGGAGCCCAGCTTGCTATCGACGCTAAGCACTACCTTCAGTCAAAGCAGTGTGTGACACCTGTGGCTAGTTTTCACCTTCCAGCTACATCTGTATTCTAACCTCTTTCCACTCTGTTATGAAGTGTATCATATTGTCAGGCATCTTCCATTTGCACTGTTTACGCCCTCAACCCCCAGCTACTTTAAGAATTTCAACTTCAACTTTCAACTATAGGGATGAGACGTGACCACTCTTCTTTGGCAGAAAAAAAATCAATTAACTGACTTAACCTCTCGTGCTTTATTTTAACGCACCAGCATACATCAGAGTGGTGCAGTATCTTCTGTGAGTTAATTGTTAAGTCTGAGAAATGAGCCCTGTTGATGTCACTTTTATTTCATTTTAGGATTGGAGACAAATTTATAGCAAAAGGCCTCTGTCACCCACACCTTCAAACCCTGTATGAACTTTCCATAATGAGTAAACTGACATGCGTGTCTGTGCTGTAGTCTGTGGGTACGTTTTGCTGCAATTCCCCTTAAGATTTCTTCCGGATCTTTGGGATCTACAAAAGGAATGGTGCAGCAGACAGTGTCACCTTGGGCCAGACTCAGTAAAGCTTCAGCTGCTCTCTTTCAGCTGTAGATGAGATGCATCCCACCTCAAACATGTGCTCCATACTGTTTGTCAAACAGGAATACCGGGCGGGAGCTTCAGTTTGCGTGTCATTTGTGCGAGGGTTTGCAAATAAGATGCAGGAGAAGTGTTACAAGAGGACGATTGTGTATTTGCAGGATTTACTGAGGTACCACAATTTGCGAGGAAAATTTACGGGGAAAATTCTGCACTTCTGAAAATGAGGCATAAACATGTCACCCATGGTATTTCCAAGAGCCACGAGGAAGGTTGCTGTGGTGGAATTAAATATAGGTTTGTGTCTATTGCATAAGGAACCGCTGTCATAGGGAATCAGACTCTGAAAACACTGGGATTAAGTTTGCAAACAGAGTTCCATACTATATCATATGTGATTATGTGATCAGTTTTTACAAGGATTAGAAAAAGAATCACGCTACGATAATGGTGACACGGTGAAACGATTTCACAGCTAGTGTAGCTTCGCTGTTTTGCATTTTGTCATAGGTGAAAATTGAATTATTCCAGGGATACCATGAAAAACTGCCAAAAATTGCAGTTCTTTTGTTTTCTTTACGTAATGTGGCTCTTATTATTAGCTGAGGCTGTACTCTTCATACAATAGTTGGTTATTCTTTTGATTGGCTGGCCATCTTAGCTGGAACATGGAAATGTAGTAAAACTGAAGCCACAGCACCACAACATGTTCCCTTGACTCACCCTGCAGCCAACTACACACCAGGTCTCATCAAATCATAAAGAGATCATCTTCCTCCGTCATAACTCAACAGCCACATGTGCTGTGTGATTTACTTCTCACAGGCTGAAATGTGGCGCTTCTATCTTCTCTCAACACAACATGAAGAGTTGGAGTGCAAGAAAGTGCACCGGTCAGGGCTGCATCCTCTTCGCACAGTTCTTCAGCCAACAATTGATGTGTCTGGGGTTATAGCGTGGCATCAACACATGGTTTAATTGGGCTCCTCATGCTAAGAGGAGATTACAGCATGAGAGAACTGTTCAAACGCATTACGCTCCTCTCTTCCTGCTCCTCTGAAGCTAAAAGCAACTGGAGCCCAACCACCACCGCCACAGCCGCAGCAGTACGAGTCACAGCTGAAGTGGAGCTGTGCATGACAAGCGCTGAGTGTTTCCCACCAAAACGTAATCAAGAGGCAAATGCAAAGGTGAAGGCATTTGATTTCAGCTGGGAGAGTGGGGAATTTTAACCACAAAAATGCGGCAGGAAGTGACAGGGTAAGTAAAATAGTTTGAGCACAGTGAGGTCCATCCCGGCTCTGAAAGGAAAGTGTCCAATGGACACTGTGTTACTGTCTGAGTGTAATTACGACTTCTCTAAGAAACTATTCTCAGTGTGAACAGTGCATTGTATATACACGCACACATGAGGAAACCATGATAAAACGCTTCACGGCGTTGAAACAGTGCCTTCAAAGAACACACCTCGTGGATTACCTTTGAAAAATATTAATTCTTTTCATTTACAACTGACTTTTTTTTGTTTGAAAAGACTATTTTTCTGCCGAATTCCCACGTATTGTTCTGACACATGTCCTGCATTGTGGGAGTGCAGTGGCTCATGCACTTCAATTTCCCTGGTCATTTGGATTAAATAAATCAATATTCTCAGAAGGGAAAAAAGGGGGGAAAAAAATTCAACATCAACACAGTTTTTCCCCCAGTATTTCTATTTAAATAGAGAGCGAATGGTGAGTTTCTGGGCAAGTGTAACAGTATTGTTCAGAGCTGCTCGTAATACTCAGAGCCCATCAGGATTTGTCGATCAGTCATCACCATTATAACAGGGTTTGAAGTACAAAGAGAGTCTTTAAAAATAGACGCTCCTGTGGTCCATTTAAATGGATTAGAGGGTTAGAAGTGCTGATTTGGGCTGCTCCCTGCAACCTGTGAGACATACGGGCATGGATCTGAACACGATAATGCCATGTAGAGCAAAAGCAAGCTGGCTATTTATTGGTTTGGAGTATGTGTTTTGAAGAAATTCATTTCATTTGCACAGGTATTTTTAGCCCCTATTATACTTAGAGGGCTGCAACTTCTATGGTAACTGCAGTGATATCCCCGTAAAATTTGTCAATATTCATCATCACAGTCAATGCATTTAGTTTACTGGATCCAGTATCTGAGAAGCTGAAATGAGAAAATATTGCAAAACAGTCAAGTGATCACTTAAATAACAACTGTTCCATGTTATTTTGATTAATTGTGAAAACGTTGGGCGTTTATGAGTAAGTGAATTCTTACTAGTGTTGAATAGCATGAATTGTACTTCATTTTATTTATTTAAAGTTCTTCCAAGTTTGAGACATAAATATTTAATTGCTCATCGTAACATCTGGAAATAATTGATATCTCATGGCAGCAACTTGCATGCATTATATGACAACCCATTTGCCTCCTTGAGGGAGCACTTATTTTGAAGCTAAAACTCTAACTTTGTGTGCTGTTGTGGTTTGTTGGGTGCTGGGTTGGATGGCACGAATGCATCACAAAAAAAAAAAAAGTTTGGCTCTCCTTCCTCTGTTATTGAGTTATTACAATGGGTCTTTAGAGAAAAGAGGGCCTTCTTTAGTTCAACTTTCAACTTGCTGCTTTGCTTACTTCAAAACCTTAAAGCTCCAACGGTGCATCATCTGCCTCTCTGAATCGCTTCCCTCAGATTGGACCGCGGCTCTTGAAGTTTTCTACCTGTTCTCTGAGCTCTTTGAGATTCCCCGGCCTGCACAGGGGTTTGTCATATTTCATAAAGGAGAAGGCTGTTAATGCATGCATTGCATGTTGTGACCCTCCCCAACAGTTGCGTCTTTTTGAAAGTTTAAACAGGCCCGTTCAGATCTTTATCTTGCCCAGGGAGGAAGAGCAACTGTCATGCAAGGAGAGCGATTGTTTTACTTATGAAAGTAGTAAAGAGAGGACAGCTTTGAAAAACAGTCACATCCAGATGGAGCTATCATCTTCCCCCTGCTATTTCACCGGTTTGTGGATAACTTATAATTATTATCTTGAAAACGTTTTTCCTCTTACTGTTAATTATATCCCATTTTGATAAGTGGATGACTATTATGTCCTCTCTAATATGTGAAATAGAAGATTAAATGATTTCAGGCTTCAAGTCCCGATGATCACACCATGACTAGATTGTCAACCCTCTGATTAAGTCTTACGATCCTGGGTCCTAGACATAAAGGCAATGCCTAATTAATCTATTATTCTCATTCATAATGAAAAAGCGTGGCCAAGTGGCTAAAAAAAGCACTTGTGATCCAGGGAAATGATTGTCAGGGACATAAAAATTGAGCAATTTTTGGTGCAATGCTCTTGAAGGCAGGATTTGATGCTGTTTGAGGTCTTTGTGCCTTTTAGTGTTTGTGTGTGCTGAAGTGTAAGATTCAGGAAAGCGTGAGTGCATTCAATAAGTTGCTAATGCCACTGAAGGACAATCACAGATGGAGCTCCTATAATAATTAATGTGAGCATGGCAGGGTTCCAAACCCTGGGAAATAACCAAAGTGTGTTTGATCCACCCGCCTGTCTTTAATGAAGTGCAGGAGGCTAATTCAGTGCACAGATTTAACTTCATTACTGCAGGTGAGAAATGAAGGAATGAAAAGAAAACTGGTGCCGGATGGAGACTGCATCACCTACTTTCATATACTCTCAAACTGCCTCTTCTCTATACGCAAGGCAAGGTTTTTAATTTGTTCCATAATAGAATTCATCTCAAGCATCTCTAGCCATTAAGTGTTCCGCATTTGTCGCAGGCTGAAGAGCAGGCGAGTGGGATGGATTTCATTAGGCAATCCGGGGCAACAGAGGAGCACCAGAAAGCTCTCTCCTCCTCTTTCCTCTTTATTCTTATTTTAGTATTCCTAACTCTTGATTTCATATGTCATTTTCAGTTTTTCATCCCTTCCCTGACCTCTACATCTTAGAGGCCTAATGTGCAAGAAAGCTTTTCCTCCTCTCCGCAGTGCCAGTTAGGCACTTATGGCTTGGGGGTTGGGGGTTGCTGTCCTTTCAGCAGATGTATTTTACCAAGTAAAACTCTGAGCTTCATCATTTTTGCCTTCTCTTGGTCATTTGCCCATTTATTATTACCTCATCTGCACCATCTGCCCCTTCTGGGGGCAACATCAGGTCTTAACGGACCTCTCACTGCATCTTAAAAGCATTAACTGTGGGTGGGAACTGATGGATGGTAATGGCCTATCTCAAAGTAACGTCCCTAAGCGGTACTCAACTGTGCTGCATGCTTCTTCCAGGTCAGAGGAAGAGCTGAGATATAAGACGTCACAGAGAACCACGAATGAGGTGTGAAGGAAACCAAGTTGATTAAGCTTCTCCTTTGGACTGTTTGGAAGTGGTAAAAAAATGACAACCGCTGTTTTAAATTTCTTTTTTGACATTAGAATAATGGGCCGACATAAAGATAGAGGGGACTAATAAAGGCTGGAAATATTGTTGTGGGGATGAAGGGACCAGTAGGCAGAAGGCGAATGGAGAAAGGGAAAGGGGGAGGACAGTGCAGGACAGGGAGTTTTAGGAGAGGGGGGAGCCTAGGGCACTAGTATCCCTAAGTCAGCCCCGGGGGGATTCCCACTCATACAAATGCTAGGATCTCATTGGGAATGTGACTTAACGCCCAGGAAATGGTCATGTTTAATTTAACAAGCAGATGGCAGGGGCATCTGAAGGGGGTTACCCCGCGCCAAAGACACTGATGAAGCAACAAGGCTGCCTGGAGGTTTCTCACAGCCTACAGCTCTGGTGCTACTGAGAACCAGCCTGCGCCATGACAGAAGTCCTCCGTGTTCATGTAAACAGAGAGCAAAAGATGAAAATATGAAAAATGAATGCTGCAAAAACAAATGCGAAGTAGTGTAAGCTGAGTGTAATGCACGTTGCCGGAATATGAAATCCCTGGAAAGTAAAACAAATTGATCCAAAACAAAACTAGCAGCGAATGACATCTGAGACTGTTACAGTGGTGCATGAAATGTGTAGATTCAGTGCAGATGCTGGCAGGTCCAGTGTTAGACTGGGTTTTGATCCATAATGAAATTGTTTTTAAATTTTAATTATTTTGATTTTCAGCCATCTTGCAGATTGGGTAAATCGATCCACCAGCGCAGCTTCTAAAGTGATCACGATTCGTCAGCAACACAGTGGAAGTTATTTCCCGTGCTAAACTGTCTCTGTTAAAATGTATAATTAAGTGAAACATTTGCAGAAAACATTCACATTCACAACAGCAGTCTCAGATAAAAACAAGTTAAGATAATAGGCTGTTTTGCATGTCATGTCGAGACTTATCCAGATGTTAAATATTAAGTATGCTGTGACTACATATTTTGTACTTGCGATGCAGCAATACAGAAATGTCAGAGCGTGTGACTCATGTTTTGTGCGACTTCTACAGTATTCAGAGTTAAAATCAAGGAGATGTGCCGCTCCTAAAAAGCCTGAAATGCTGTTTTTTTTCCCCCGCCTGTGCACCAAGCTTGTGTTGCTGCCTCCCAAAAACCAGCGTTACTCAGTGCTGTATGCACGCCGTCAAAGAAAATGACACCAAACCAGCAACATATTGGGTTTCGCCATGATGACTCTCTAACAGTGAGGAATCTTGATTGATTTTAGCAGCGTTTCTGTGAATGGGCGCCACAGGATACGCGCACCGAGAAACCAAAGCAAACGGCACCAGCGGGTGAAAAAAAAACCAAAAACCTTTGTGATCTTTTCATGTCCTACAGCTCCCGGAATGGCATGGCTTTTGTGTTTGTTGCGAGTGGAGAGAGGTGATTGTGTGTCTTTCTTGCCTCAGGTAGTCCCTGCGACAGAGGATGAGGTTGGCTTTCGTATAGAGGGTGGAGCCCACCTCCCCCAGGCGGCAGTCACAGCAGGCACATTTGAGACAGTCCTCATGCCAGTATTTGTCCAGGGCCTTGAGCAGGTAGCGGTCTTTAATCTTGCGATTGCAGCCAGCACACCCCTTCTGTTTCCCTTTGGGCTGGACGGAGAGCATCGGCACACCTGTAGTGATAAGGAGACAAACAGCCATGCGTGATTTACGGCCCAGGAACACGAGTGACTTTTCATGTTCTCTTTTTGATAAGCCGGCTGCTTCTCGAGGCGTCTAAGCCCGGCCTTGCGCGCGGCCACAGCACACTGCCTAGCTGCTTCATATGCATTAAAGAAAACATTCTTCCATGTAGATAGGCACAGGTCACATTGGACTACAAAGCCCTGGCTTGCTTGTTCCGCTCAGAACATGCTGTAATGCGAAAGTTACATGATCACATGCGGCAGGTTTCACAAGACGTGCAATGTCTTTTGTGTTTCTGGATCGACACTATGTTTATTTTGCTTACTGCGGTATTTACAGCAGTGTAGTGCGTTAGCTACCTACCATTTCATCAAAGCCCATTTCACTCAACTGTCCACAGCTGTAAAAGCTCCTCATGGGCTTTGTTTGGTATAGATTAATGTTAACCTTTTAAAAAGCCTCTGACCACAAAAACGTTGCTACCAGACCCCAGTGAGATATGTTATGGCCTAAGTGCCTTTTAGCATACACTCACTCTCTGTGTTTCCTACAGACACACACAGGGACACGCACGCACACACTGACACACACATGCATTTGTGCACACAGACCACAAACACACACTCAGTGTTCCCCACTCAGAGCATTACAGCCTTTCCTCCTTTTACACTTATCTGTACTCATGTGTCTGCAACGAGCGAGCCTAGGTTACCAAACTCGCAAATTGCCCTGCTGTCACGCAGGTCCTTTTAAGCACGCCTTTTAGCCTCCTAAAGGACAAATAAAGTCTATTTAATAACTGCACTAAACACTAATAGTCTATGTGTGGTTGACATTTGTGTTTGGACTAAAAGCCCCCCTCAGGCCACTGGTGGTAGAGAGGCAGGGGCGTGCAGCTCCCCTCTGTAGCACTAACAGGTCTGCCACAGCTGAAAGCACAAGACAACAGCTCTTAAGACACTCTCTCACACACTGAGCTATTGATCCGTCTAAAAGAACACACAGTGGACGCCACTTGCCACTCTACTTTCAAAACACATTTCTCTCTCCCTCTCAAAAAAAGACTGGACACTCTGCATCACAGGGGGTCAGGGCAACATTTTGTATGTGTGGGCCTGACAAGTTATCGGGAGTTTTATATGAAATGTCACTGTTTCACCGCTGCGCTGTGCGGATGTGAGCCGGTACATTTATGTCCGGTACAGATAGTTTTTATTTTCATTTCTTTGGAGGGAAGTGATGTCAAGTATGAATGGGGTCATTCTGCAGTTAGAACTGCCATTTTACAGTAACTTCTGTGGTTGGCTGAGTGATCAACACAACCTCAGCTGGTAACAAGGGACCGCTTCACTCTGTGCTCTGTTTTTCTCCGCTAAGCCTGTCAGGTTCGCTCTCTTTCACTAAAACCTTCTACCACTTTTCAAAGGACTTCTTTGGAATAGAAAAGCACATTTTCTCTCCCTCTCGCACGCGCCTTCACATTCACACGCACACATATCTGCACACCGAAATGGACTCACACAGCACCTTATTGGATCCAGATTTGCTCTGCAACTTTTGGCCGTCCACACATCAATGAGCTATGAATGTTACATAATTAGTTTCCCCTCTTAAAAAAGAGGTGAAAGAAATAGGAGAGCTTGTTAGTCAAATTTAGAGGTTTGGTTTATATGTCAGTAAGTGCTCCGGTGCTGTTGAGCCATCTTATTTCTTTATCAGAAGTGGAAAGGAGAGGCTTATTGGTTCAGCGCTGGTGATGGGAGCCATCAATTAGTGTTCTGCCTGCCCTCCAGCTCCCTCTCCTCCCTCCCTCCCCAAAACAGGCCCCTTGAAGTTGGCACATTAGGATCACAAAACCTGCTATAAATACCAATGTTCAGTGTAAATGAAGCTAAAAAGCTTCAAATTCAAGCCACACTGGCTAAGGGTGGACTCCTCTACCTGCATTTCATGGCTTGTTAGGGGAGCTCTCTGCAGGTATGCCAACAGTGCTCGCCTGACAGACTTCCACAGAACTAAAAACAGTCTTAATGAGGAGAGAGAAAATGCCTGTACGTGTGTGTGTGTGTGTGTGTGTGCATGTGTGTGTGTGTGTGCGTGCGTGTGTGTGCACGTCTATGTACATGTGTATGTGTGCCTGCTTTAGAGCTTGTACAAAGGAAAAGCGTTGCAGCAATTCCCTCTGGGATCACAAAAATCTTTAATTTGCCTTTTATGACACCTAATTAGTTATTCTACTCAAAATCTTTGCTTTAAATAAGGGAACTAATTATACAAAAAGGTCGTTCCTCCACCTCCAGAGAACCACTCCTAATTGGTTGAGACCACCACACGCCATACACTCCTTAAACATATCACGTGTGTTTTACATCACGTTTGCAAAGGCCAAAGCTTAACCTATCCCAGAACTGCTGTGTGCTGCTCACCCCTTCTGTTGCATGCACGGCTTTGTTTCAAAGCTCGCTCTGGATCATCAAAGTGATGACACCATGTGCATCTTAGTCCAACCCAGGGTTTCTATTAGCAGTTCATCTGACATTCATGTCTACATGTGCACATTCTGGTCCTTCAGGCCTGTCTGCAAGAGAGACGTCTGCCAGCGATCCAGTATGCACATTCGACAGATGCCTCCGTCTTGAATCCATTGCAGAGGAAACAAAGACGAGTCGGATGTCTTCCACCAAAGCAGCCTCTGGAAAATGGCTTAAATAGTAGTCTAGCAAACACTGGCTGAACTCTACTAAACAAAGAGCAGTGACAGAAAATAAATAGTGTGTAAAGAAGGGTGGCAAAGGAGTTGAACATTTCTCGAAAGTTCGTGGAAAATTTCCATGGAAACGTTTTTGTAAGTTTTTGTTGTTAATTTAAGCTCAGGAATTTGGTAAGCAAGTCAAAAGTAAGTAATCTTTAGAACCAGGAGCAAATAAGAGGACGCGTGGGGACCAGGAACTTCTTAATTCAGTATTCAGTCAACCTGATGTACAAGTATACCCCCTGGTCATGATGCTATTGTGAAGTAATGAACATATTTTATTCACATATTTATTGATGCTTTGTATCATAGCACAAAGCCATAACTTTGAACCAATAAAACAGATGTCAGCATCAACCATTTGGTACATTTTTGGTATGACTTGGTTGGAGATGGACTCCCCCAATCTCTGAGCCAGTATAAAATCATTATCCTCACCTATCAATATAAAATAAAACTTAAATATAAATCATAAACTTTAATGTACTTTGGGAGAAACAAATAGAATTTGAAATCTTTCTCTTTGCTTTAATCCAAATTCAACAGGATCCCTTGATCACATGTGCAGATAATTCCCAGCAAATTGTCATCAATCACTAGGCCTACAACAGTAAGACCACATTTTTGGATTTGGAGTCTAGTCATCCAGTCAGGTTAGTTTTGATGAATAGATTGATTTACTGGGGTAAATATATTTGATGATATTTAAGCTTAATTTAATTATATTTTAAGTTAGGGTCAAATTTATGGACTCAAGTTTAACTATGACTGCTTTGTTTCTTCTGTTAGGTAGCCAGTTTTCTGTTAGCTAGCTACACTTGTGCCAGACGGAGTAATGTCATTTATAAATACTGCAACAGAAATGTTGTTTGATTATGACAAAAATAATCAAAACATTTATGCCTGCATACATGACAAGTTGGACTCAGTTAGCATAATTTCCAATAACTTCCGTTAATTTCCGAATATTTGAATGGAAAGTTTCCAACTTTCCAACAAATTTACAGAATTTTACAACCCTTGTGTCGAGTAAATGTCTTTTCAATTCCCTTAATGCTGCAAGACATTTTCTTGCACCTGTCACCACTGCCGGCGCCATGTGAAACTGTGGAGGAGAACAGCACCTCCCATGCTTGCCACCTCCCAGAAAGAAAAGCTGCATTATGAAAGGAAGGAGCAGACTAGGAGGCAGCCTCCACTTAATCCAATCCATTTAACAGATACAAGTGCCACTGACCTTCCAGTGTCATTTGATGTCACCAAAAGCATGCCTCTCCACATCACGATCCATTCTCCAACAAGGGATGCATTTTACCCCTCAAAGTGGAGAGACAGCACTTGCCCTGCCAAATATCCTTCCTGGGAAGGAATTTAATTTGCCATTAGTACTGCGTGTAAAGGTCTGTCATCTCCCCGTTCTTCCATCCATCTACTTTCTTTAAGATGGTATCTTTCAAGAATATGTACAGTTAGTTTTTCCCGGCCCATGCCGTCTGTCAGAGCATGTATTTTCCATTATAGAGATAGCATCCGATTTCTATGTTACCCCATTTAGACTTCCGTCTTTACAGCTATCAAAAGATTGCACAAGTCTGCTAACCTTTTTTTTTATTATTTTTTGATATATTTAAGGCCTCAAAGAAATGAATATGCTGTTAGGAGCACTAAAGGAAACGTTTCATATTAGAGAAATACAACTATCACATGGATCCGCATTCCTCCAACTGGACAAGTGTGACTGAAGAGACAGATGACTCACCCAGTCACCAGAATAAACGTTGGCATTTTGCATTCCTGTTAACCATGGATGTGTGGAAACTTAATGCCTCTTTATGCTTGGGTTTCCACTTTTAGGATTTTTCATTGCTTTGGTGAAGGTCAGAGAAGGTTTATGCACAAAACACACTTGGTAAATTGGGTTTTGGCAAAAAAACCCCAAAAAAAACAACCTGATTTTGCTGCCATATCTTGGCTGGAAAATGTCCCATCATGATGTTAAAATTATCCGGTTTAGTCACGACAAAAACACTGCTTCAACAGTGTCTGCTGCCTGCCAGTCTTCTTGCCAAATAGAAACTTGTGAAAATGGCCAGTGCTAACTTTGAACTCTCTGGACTGGGCTTACTCTTGTCCCAATATTAGCAGTGGACACTTGGGTCAGTGTTAATAGGTTTGCTATGAGTCCCTCAAAAATCGGCCATGTTACGTCACATCTTCTCAGTAGATTGGAAAGTAGATTGGTTATTGCCTTTGTGTCAATTGCAAAGGTGAAATTGTACTAAACACTAGTTTGACACTGTTAAACACTGATTTATTTGATCCATTATTTGGTCCAAAACCAAATAATGGTTTATCACTACATACGACAAAGATGTGGCACAAATCATTGCCTGATTTACTTAATAGTTCGGTAATTTTATCATCCACATCATCAATCATTTCTGCACTGCTCGATAATTTCCAGAATTTACGTTGTCCTTTAATAACGACAATTCACAGATATTTAATGTATATTCCGGGTAATTTGTGAAAATCTAGTGAGCTCATCCATTTTCAAAATAGCTGTCAAATATTTTTTGTGTTGAACAATAAATCAGTTAATCGACTCATCTCTCCAGTTCCACTTTCAGGTGCATGCACCAAAATCCAGCGTTTCCATCAGTGCACCACAACACACTTGATCCCAGCGGAGCAGCTGCTTTCACAGGCACTCAGCCTTAATGGCAGAAGGGACATTAACATCTGATTCTGTGTTTTTCTTAGCTTTTTTTTTTTTTGATCAATTAAAAGCTCTGACGCCATAGTGTGATGCAGTCTTTGCTGGTTCACGGGGAGGTAAAGGATCTTGATGAGAATCACTCAGCCTTCTTGACACATGGCGAAGGGAGGTGGGCTTTCAAGGAGGTGGAAGCTGGCCCTGGGTGGGCCCTCTCACAGGGGCACCCGATAATTCCAGCTCTCAGCTGTGGCAAATAAGAGAGTGTTAACCACCAGTGTGGTGGAAACACACGCACACACACGCACTCACACACACACACTCTGGATGCTCAGGAAATTGAGGTAGCACACTACCAAAAGAGTGCATTTGCCCGAAACAAATGTTTTTGTTATTATCATTATCATCGAATCACTTAATTCAAAGCTGCCCTGCACAAGGCATCGACCTACTATGAGTGAATCACCTTGAAAATATAAAGTTATATGATAATCTATTATACGCCTTCATGAAAGCTAAGGCAGTATTGCATGGAAGGGTGAGAAATTAAAAAAATACAGTGTCTCGACAATAAACCTGAACAAAAAATTCTGCAGTTTTAAAGTTACAGGGGCTGATTGAAATGTCCCACTCTTAGTTTTCAGCCCGCACTGTAAATGCCGTGACCATGGCAATCCCAAATAAAATGTGTCCTCAGGCCAAGGTGTCTGCCACTAAGGTTAATAGGGATCTCATGCAGATGTCTTGCCATTGTGTGCGCATGAATCAGCCCCTTTCATTCAGCTTCCGTCATTGCTGTAATTGAGCCCATAGATTCGTTTCTCTATTGCCAAGACAAAACACAAGACATCTGGTAATAATATCAGCTGGAATACACATGGCAAATGAAAGCAGACTGATGAGTGTATTCTGAATGATAAGCAAAATAAAGACCACTGATTCTCTGTGTGATTCATGTGCCTGTGCTTCACTGAAGCATATGCAAAGTGTAAAAGAAAAGATATGCATGAACACACACACTCACACAGAGAACAGAGAACAGACACGTACTCACACATACACACACACACACTTAAATAAGGTAGTTTTCTTACAAGGCCCAAGTCAATATTACATTTCATACTGGCTCTGTTTTTTTCTTCTCATGGTTGGCTGTAAGAGCCTTCTATGTTACTGTATGGCATGCTAGATTTCCAGATGGCTGTGTATGAATGCTGGGTTCTGTGAGGTGATTTCTGGGACTGTATGCGTGCTATGATTATGACATAATTAACACCCACAGTAAGTGGGAGAGAGAGAGCAGACAGGGCTGGTGTGGATGAGGAGGGGACTGTTCATTAACAAGATGCACTCTCTCAAACTTTGCAGCTTGCTGTGGCTAATAAGCCCCGGTGAAACGGAGCCCAGCCGTCCCTTGCATTGACCCTGGCACTGCCCAGGATAAGGGAGGGTTTTGTCTCCTGGAATAATTGCTCTTTTCACATGTTACAAGTGTCCTGACCCCCACGGTCGGCAGCCACTTTCCCTACCATAATTACTCCTGATCCGCTCCAAATGAGTCAGCCGCATTAGGGCTGCAATAACACTGGCCCAGCTTCAAGCGCGGCATGGGGAGTCTCAGCAGAGCAGCCTGGAACAGGACTGCCTTTTCTCCCGGCCCACGGTCATTTCCATCACGTCAGAGGTGCATTTCTTACACTTGAAGTCAGCACGAAGGCCCAGGGCCCTTTTCTGAGGCTTACAGAAGGCATTGTTAGCTCCTGGTGCTCACTACTCACTGTGGTTTGGCAGCAGTCTCCATCCCAATTAACGGAAAACTTCATTAGGGTGTTTTTCCACACTTTTCAGCCCCCTATTATTTTTAATTTATTCACATGGGGTTAATTAAAAGAAATGTATCACAGAGATATGCAACAGCTTTCTAATTAAATTCATTGCCGCTTTTTTTTTTTAAGACATGAAACTGGCAGAGTTTCCAAATTATTACAGAAGACGACTTGTTCCAACACTTGGTTGCTCAGTAGTGGGTTGAGATTAGAGCTCTGCAAGGTAAGCTGTCAACAGCAGAGTGAGAGAGCGAGAGAGAGAGAGAGAGAGAGATGGGGCAAGAAAATGAGAGCGAGGGAATAGGGTGAATGGGGAGGAGGAGAAAAGACACAAACATTCATGGTTTTATCGTGCCCCAAATAAACCCATGAGAGCTCTTAAAGAGGGAGGACTGGCAGAGTGTTGACAGAGCAAGGGGAAGGTTTGATACTGCAACGTGCTACGTAAACGTAGCCGTAATGTTGGGCTTTGTCTGCTGCTGGGCTGAGATGTGTAGTTCTCAAAACCTTCCATTTCATACTTTTTCATTTGAGCACAAGCTGTCAATAAAGCCAAGAATGTGTGTGTCCTCATTCTCAAGCCTCTAAAGTTGTCGCAAGATCTTCCTAAAAAGAAAAAAAAAACTAAATTTCTTTTAAACTTTGATGGATCGGGCAATCTCATGTGCCACTTCATCATTTGATGCAAAAAAAAAAAAAAAAGCAAACCATTAGACTTGTCACAGCCACCTTCCGCAATCTGGAACAGAATAATGCACAAACACTTTTAGTCCACATTAAAAATGCATTTGGAGAGGAATAAATGTAGCCCTCTAAAGTTTGTGTCACTCATGAGGTCAGGAAGTGATGTACCAAATCCTCCCCACTCCCCGGCAATTACTGCACTCTTATTTTTTCAAAGGATATGCCAGGAGACAGGTGTGCCATTCAGGGTCCTCAGTGTGTTGAAAATGGAGGGGAAGAAGGAACACCATACTGTGGCGCACTGTGTGAGGCTCTTTAATCTTGAATAATGCAAATTCCCCACAGGGGGCAGTTATTTGGCAGCACGGGCCTCTAATGTCATTCAGCTCCCACACCTGATGGGGTAAGTAATGAGGGAGGTTGGGTGGGTGCAGTTAAAGCAGGGGTCTTGGTGCAGATTGGCTGTGACGTCATGCGAGATGGAAAACTGAACAGTGTGTAGTGCACGATGAATCTCACCAGAGAGGAATACTGTTGATGACGCTGACTGTTTCATTATGAAGACGGCTTGTGTTTAATGAATTCCTTTTATATTACCTCATCATATAAAGACTGGCCCTCGCTCTTCAGGGAGTAATTCTCGTTACTTGATAAAATCAAATGGCAATTCAGCTACGACTGGTCAAATGAAATGAAATAAAAATGAGATGAAAGAGGTGTGAATGGAATGAGAAGGGGGATGTAAAGACTTAGTTTTAGTCTTAAGTTCATTGTGAATTTGCATCTGTAGTGGCTGTCTTTTTTCCCCCCTCTTTTCTGAGTCTAGTCGATGCAGCACATCATAGTTAAGAACAGATTAAATCCTGAACTTCAATATCCAAAAACCTCATCTACTGGCTTTAAGAGTGGAAAAACTATCGGCCTTAATCGCAGACTTTAATTAGCTATTTAAGGTTTGATTTACTGAAGGTCATCCAATAAGAGATTAGTTCGCAGCAAGTTGCCTCTTATTTAAGAGGCGGCACCCCAGGCTTCTGTGTTTACCAACAAGATAGCTGCAATCTCGTTCATTGTGGCGCCTCTATCCTCCTTCCCCCCCACCGCATTCTTGTACTAAAAAGCATTGCTTAGAAGGATTTTAATTCTGTGGTGTTTGACCCAATTAAATACATGTGACATTATGTTTTTGCCTGGAAACAGCCAAGTAAAGGTCATATTAAGTTATACATATTTAAATCTATAGGTCAATAAAATAGTTGTCCAGTAACATAAAGAGTGCTTGTGGTGTAATTGCTTTAAAGTGGATGCTTGTTGTTAGTCTGAAAGCCATTTTCATCTTCTGACTGAATTTGCAGATTCGGTATGAGGGAGAAAAGCGGTTCACAAATGAGAGATGTTCATATACATATATATATATACATACATATATATATATATGAGATGTAGAAAAGATCAGCGAGCGGTCACTTGAGGCCTTAAAGAAGCAGAATAATGGAAAAACAGTGGCATATGAGAGACATTCACAGTGGAACCAGACTTAAAGTCTCAAAGCCTCGCTAGCAGCCCCTAGAGGTGCTGCTGCTCCCTACACCCACAAGAACAAAGTGCCTTTCACTGACCAATCCACACTGCCATTCACCGACTCACCAACTCACACAGGCACGGCCAAAAACAAAATACCCGGCGAGAGATCGGCACTTACGTAAATGAGCAGCATGGCATTGGCCAGACCTGCTGTGAGAACCCCTGATTAATATTATAGGTTACTTCTGATTTCTAAAACTGTAAAACTGTAATCCTTCCATAGGTGTCCACAGCCCCGCATTTAACATAAACCGGAGTGGAAATTTTCAGCCATTGCTCTCAGATTGAGATGTGACATCGCTCCACATGATTGCCTCTAAAAGCGAGACGGTATGAAAAGCTATTGAAACGGCATAATTTTCATCTAACACATTTTACTCTTGCGTGCCACCTAAAACCCTGCACGGATCTTGAGAAGTTTCTCAAATCTCTGCCACAACAAACACACACAGGCAGTGGAGCCACAGCGAATTACTGCCTATTATCTTGTTGCAGATATGTTAATGCTGGTGTGTGGTTTTGATGATTGATGTCCAGAGATTTCTTTTAAAATAATAAAATAAAAGAAGGTTTGAGGTGATTAAAAAACCATTACCACGTCTCAGTTACATGAGGCCCGCCCACTGCGAGGGCTGTGACAAGGTTATTTATCAATAGTCAGACCATGTCAAGGTTTGCAATACGTTCCAATGTAAAAAAAAAAACGGAAAACAACAACAAATGTTAGTATATACTGCACCAGATATTCTCCAGAAATATCATTATTATCTTTAAATATCCAGTGTCATGTCAGACAGTTCTGCCTGCAAAGGCACAAGTATGTACAGTTGTGTTTTTCATTTAAACAAATATGCACCAGGGGACTATTTCAGGGGGGATTTAACAAGACCTGCTTAATGGTGAGTGAATAACATTAGGTTTTGCTTTTAGACACAAGAAAGCATTAAGAGACATCAGTGCAATTATGATCTGAGATACAGTTGACACATGAATAATGCACTATAGACATTAAATAAACATAGTGTTTCTTCTGGGTCTAAATCCCCTCGAATATGTCATTTACGCCATTTTTATTGCAATAAAAAAGCATGAGGCTTTTTCGTTATGATACTGTTTGACTGAATCTGTGTGGAAAATTCCTCATAATGTAATTAAACGAGCATTATTGCACATGAGATTGTGCAATAATATGCACTGAAATATGTAAGGATTGCCTTTAAGCGTGGCAGGTTTGATTTCCGCTGAGACCTAACTACACACGGCGCCGCTGTGTCCTATAACTGCAGGTAGAATATTAGAGCTTTTCGTCACCAACATTTTCAGAGCATCTCCAACACTTCAGAGCTGCCAGAGCACCACACTTGGTGACATTGTAGTTTTGACGTCTGTTCGTCTCAGGAACTTTGCTGCGTGTCACGCCACTTTCCCATCTTCCCTGTCTTCCTTTCTAAGCCCATGGTGACAGAATAAAGGGAAAGTGATTTTCCAGAGAGCAAAGAATAAGCTTTGCAGAGTGCATCAGAATGCCAAACAAGTAGGAACAGAGCGCGCACAATAGGTAAACAGGCGAATAAATAACTATATATGAAAAAAAAAAAAACTGACGAGACGTTGCAGAGAGTGTGCTCGTGTGTGTTTGTAGAGACATCAATGTATGAACTCTTTTTTTATTTTTCCACGTAGTCGGGAGTGTAGTCAACTTCTCAGAGACAAGTGACAGTGAGAGCTGCTTCCAATAGCTCCGCACTGACGAATAGCTCGCTACATAGTATGTACTTAAATGGCGGATCATTAGCATTAAGGCTGGGTTACACGTTGCTGAGGAATGATAAATGATCATTTACAGCGGCTCAACACTATTTCGAGATTATTATTATCTTCTGCTGGCGAGCACATGTCACGTTCCTCCTGTGCATGTTTGTGTTTGTCTCAGTGCCTGCGATAAAACATTTTGTTTCTCCAAGGTGGTTTGCGAGATGGTTTAAAGTAATGATTCATCTCAACGTGTCAAAACATTTGCGGAGCTCGTGAAAAGGCGTCATTGTAACATTTGGACTGATGTGTATGTGCCCTTGTGGCTTTCTTATTTCTACATTTAATTTTCAGCGTGGTGCATCTATCTCTGTAACCTTCGCTATCCGCTGTTCTCAATCCAACAACATGCCACAAATGTTTCTTGGCATTGGAAAAGAACAAAATAAATTCTTGTGAAAAAAAAAACAAAAAAAAAAACAGAGTGCGTGTCTCCGGACAGTGGAACCAGGACTGTCCGTTCCCAGTTGATGCATCTGGCAGCCAGATCTTGTTGCAAGAATTTGTATGATAACATGGATAGCATGTGGCCTCCGGCAATAATAAAAGGGATGCTCTTACAGCTCAAGAGTGCATAATTGAGTTTGTGCGCCACACTGATGAGTGCAGCCATTTACATCGAAGGCAGGTGGGCGCACTCGCTAACACGTGTCTCTTAAGTCTCAATTCAGTCCCTTTGAATTCTGCTAAAATTACAGAAAATGATCCACATCTTGAGCTCCTCGCAGATGTGAAACAATCGGGACTGAAAGGCTTTTGGAGACAGAAGAAAATGTCTGCAGCGAAAATTCTGTACCTGTAAGATCAGACACATGTTAGATGCACTTAACGGCTCGCTGCTGAAAATGGCACATATGCGATTTTTACTTTTTCCTGTCCTTTCCTCTCTCTTTTTTTGAGTCTTATCTTTATTTAACTGGGTAATGGGAACAGCTTTGGTGTATTATGGATGATCAAAGCACTGAGGATGCAAAACGTGACATGTCGATACAGATTGTATCCCACCACATCTGCACAGGAGAAGATTCATACTACAAGGTTATGTGTATGCAAATAAAAAACGACATATTCTTGTATTCCTCTGTATGCAGGTTACACACCATTTAGAGGACTGAAGACAGCTTTGACAATCTACATTCAAGGGAAAATTGGAAAAGTACTGGAAAGGCGATTGCAGGTGCCTGTAATAACGCTTAAAAAAAACAGCAGGACTTATCAAACAAAGCAATGTGTTTGTAATATTGTTCAGGGCCCAGAGCACAAAAACCAGACGTAATTTCAATATTTGAAATGGGCAAGTTTAATTTTGAAGTAAGAGCAAACCAATAAGCTGAGAAAATAGCAAATACAGGAGAGCAAATTGCATTCCTTTGGAAAAGTGAAAAGACTTAAAGAACATATAAAAGTAATCTCCAACTGGAAATTAGAAATCAACCCTCAGAAACCAAATAACAGAAAAGAAATATTACTGTCCACTTTCTAAATCAATATAACATTGCTACAAGACAGTATTACCATGGTAACACCAGTAAAGAATGAAGCAATTCTTATTATTTCAAAATAAAAATCGGAGCCTGAAGCTCAAGTTTTATTACAGCAGCCGACAGATCACCAGTCTGTATTCATGTGAAGCATTGCTTTTCAATCACATGCTTTATGAATGTACAAATTTCACTGGACAGGATGATAACAGGGTCATAAATTAACAAGCAAAGGTAACCAGACATTTATCTGTAGCTGGAGGTCTTTTCCTCTGCTGAGGTGTGTGTGTGAGTGTGTGTGTGTGTGTGTGTGTGTGTGTGTGTTCTAGGATGCTCTAGTTGTGTTAATGTTCAGCGCAAATATGCCTTCAATGAGCCCACTTTCCTCTCCTGCAGTGGGTGTGAAGACAGAGAGAAAATGGCTGAGTTTCTTATTTTATTTAATTCTTTTTTTCCTTTTTTTTTTAAAGCATTAAATTAGACACAAATTGGAAACCTTCATATCACCGGGTGAAATAAAATGTTGACACAGATCTGGTACATGTGTTGCTATTCATTAGTCACTATGAACTGCATATTAGGTCATTTCACAGAGCGGTGCCTGTATTCCTTCAGCAGTCCTCCTCTGTGCTCGCACAGACTCCGGGCTGGACCACAGAGTCTATAACTTAATGACTGCCTCGTGTGAGACCGTGGTGATTAGCACACGACGGGCGAGACAGACAGTAATAGGCAGGTGGTCACATAACTTGAAACCAACATAATTAATACTCCGGGTTTGATCCTCGCGAGTTCCTCTGAAAGTTGCGACTGACGGCAGGGATTTAAACGTCGTATTTTTAATGGAGTGATCCGCTGCAAAAAAAAAAGGGCACGTTTTCTCGGTGGTGCCAAGATGTGGGTGCAGGGGCACGCGGTGTCGTTTCTTTCTTCATTATTGCTTTTGTAGCACAATTCGTTGAAGACTTTTCAAAAAGAAGTCAGAGTTCAAAAACTGTCAACTGCCAAACAAGCGGCCGCATTACTGTGTTGCCAGCTGGGACTGCAGGCTTTGAACACGAGACCAGACACACTGATGATCTGTTTTAAAGGCCACATAAGGACTGAAATATGAACGCTCGAGCAGCACAGACACGCTCACGCACACACACATACACACACACACACACGTACAGGAAAACCAGACAGGAGTCATACACGTACACCCATGTGGCCACCCAAAACGCAGACCCACACTTCCCTCTGTGCATAAACACGCGTTTATTTGTGCAGGCACTGAGTGGATACATTAGACAGGAAGGTTTGAATTGACAAGCCTATAACCTGAGAGCCAATAAACGCTAAGAGGCACCACAATGACAGAGACCAGATCCAGGCAGCTCTGTTGACAACCTGGCCAAAATGCTGGAGCTGCTGGTCGGGACCAGCAAATAAAGGGTGAAGCTTTTAGGCAATGAGCAGCAGGTGATCTCAGCTTTTCTGCAAGTCCTAATGCTCCTAAAAGCCACTCTCCCTGGTTCTGTAATTGGGCATCAGTAGTTAATGTAGTATTGACTGCATTACATGCTCCTGTGCATCCTTTCCCACTAATGCCATTTGCATCACCTTGTACATTTACCATATTGCTTAGCCAATAACTGTTAAAAGCAATCTGAATCATGAATCATATAGAGAACTTTCAGCTAGACAGACATCCAAAGGAGACAATTTACGGTTGAGTTAATTTAGGTACATTTGCAGCACAACATGGATTCAGCCAGACAGACCAATTTATGTCTGTGCCGCAATCCTTTTATTGGTTTTTAGACGCGTAAGTGAAAGGATGCTCCACTAAGAGATGTGAAATATCCATTTTCAAACATAAATAATGGGTTAGAAATGCATCCATTACGTTGAGAGGAGCAGGAACTCTAAATAAACTGTGCAAAAGCCATATAATGTTCTTTGAGATAGAACACTCGCACGGTAAAAGACACTGTGGCAGGTCAGCACAGGTTGTCATTGTGCGTGTTAGCAGGTGGGCTATATTGCCAGTCGTCAGCACAGTCATAAAGAAGTGTCAGAAGAAAGGAAACATTCGGGGAAACTTCGCCTCGCAGACCTGTCCTCTGCTCTATGCTGCCTGTTTTTATTGTCACCTTCATGAACGCATTGAGATGCACATGCACTGGGGCACCGTGCACCGCACATCTCTACATCAGTTTAATCCAAAATGGGACGTCATTAGAGGCGAGTTTGATTTAAATTAAAATTAATTAGATTGCCTCACCCATTAACCTAAATACATTGAAATAGATAAGTAATGCAAGTAGGCCTATTTGGATGGAAAGTGAGCGAGCGGTGCACGGCGCTATCCATAATTTGCAATCAAGTTAAAAGCACTCTGCTGTCATCTCCCATCCCGTGGTGATGTCAAAGGCTGCCTCGCTAACTTCACAGACGCAAAAAGCACTTAGAGGAAGAAGAGAGAGGGAGAGAGAGAGAGAGAGAGAGAGAGAGAGAGAGAGAGATGAAGAGAGAGATGGAGAGAGAGAGTAAGAGAAAGCGAGGGAGAGAGAGAGGCAGGCAGGAGCCACATGCACTGCAGCGTCTGTGGAGCATCTCCCGGAGAAACGCTGCAGACACGTCCCCTCTGTGTATATACACACACTGTATACACACACACACATACACACTCACAGCGAACTCATGCAACCCTCCGAAACTGCAGTTTTTGAAGGTATTTGCAACTTCACGGTACAGAAAGCAAGGCTCGGGCTTCCTGGTGAGATGAAAACACACATACACACCCACACACACACACGCCAACAGACTGGCTGGCTGGCTGGCTGAATGGGAGGGATGCGGGGATGCTTAACGTGTAAAATGTGAGTAGTTTGGTGAGCCCGGGTCGCAGGGCCGGGGGGGAGATGTTACTCACCCTCTTCCTTGTCCAACACCATGGTCCTGAGGAGAGAGGAGTCCTTCCCCGGGCGGTCCTCCGTGCTGGGCTCCGGCAGCTGCAGCTCGGAGCTCTCTCCTGGAAACGGGGCTTTGAAACTAGACTAGACTACGCCTCGATAAATCAAAACCCTGGAAAGATGAATAGCCGTCTGCACGTTTTTTTCCCCGCTCTCCCTCGTTTTCTCTCCCTCTCTCTCTCTCTTTCTCTCTCGTATCAATAATAATTCACGCACGGAGCACGGCGGCGAAAGCGGACTGAGCTGCGATCAAAGCGCGCTGGACGCTCCGGATGAATTCCATGCGAATCGGGGAAAAAAAGAGAGGCAAAACAATGAGAAGCGACGTAAATAAATCTGCTGCCTATCTGTAACACAGACAGAAAAGACAGCGAGAGAGAGAGAGACGGAGACGCGTGGTCGGAGTCTCAGCCTGGCTCTTAATACTCTCTCTGCCTCGGTCTCATTTGCTTCTCACCACCAAACAGCAACTATATTCAAACAAATCCAATCGCAAAATGTGACAAGTGCTGAGAGCAGAAACTCACGCCTCCTCTCCTCCTCTCTCTCTCTCTCTCTCTCTCTCTCTCTCTCTCTCCCTCTCTCTCCGAGTGTGTGTGTGTGCTGCTCTCTCCTCTGCCGCCGCTGAATAAATGCGCGCAGTTTCCAGAGACCCTCGGATTCCCCTGTTAATTAAATCAATTCATTATGCTCAGATCTGATTAGCAGCCCTTCCCCCCTCTTTGAATCAATTATTCAATACACAAACATAATTGCTTGTGCCAGAGGTGTCTAAGTATTAGCTTATTTAACTCCAAGGACACTAATTACCCCTAGGGCAAGGGAACTTTTCTCATTAATTCTGACAAAACACAAAAGCACAGCTAAGGGAAAGTGTGCGTGCGCGTGCGCCTGCGTACGTGCGCGGGCGTGCACGTGAATGGTCTGCCTGCCAGTCTGAGCGTGCGTGTGACACAGAGAGAGAGAGAGAGAGAGATCCTGCTCCATCCCTGCCTGGTACAGTTGGAGTAAACACAAAATCTGCTTATTGTTTTTCTTGTCCATACTTTTTTCCCCCCTCCTCCCATCCTTTGCAGAATTTAATAGAAATAACATCTCATTGTGGTCTATTTAGCAGTTAATTAGTGTCCAGACACAGTTATCATACAGGCTTGCAGATAAACAGTGGTTTCAGAAGAGACAGCACAACAGATGGGCTGCGTTTTTGATTAGTGGCGAGATAGAAGGTTCAGTTTCGAATCTGGTAATATAATTGTTGCCTGTTATTGCCGAGATGAAAGTGTTGCTGTTTCATGGTGGAGCCTTAAATAGCAGCACTTTCACTTGCCCTGCGGAGACTGTTAACCAATTAAGGGTGAGATCCAACAAAGATTAGCCATTTAGGAGAGTGGAGTGGAGTATAGCTTCAGCGGTGCTGGTTCGTCAGCAGCCAGAAGGCTGTCGGTGGTGTGAGCTCGCTCAGTCTGTCCTTGCCTTCTGTTACATTTTGCACTAGATATTACAACCCCAGCCAAAGCACATTATCTCCGGCTATACTGTAATCAAATAGTAATTACTCTCAAACTATTGCAGATCAAGTGCCTTTTAAAGATCTGCATTAGACCACGACTTAGCCGAGGAACCTGCTCTGATTAGGTATTTGCCAGCCTGGAGGTTACATCGAGTACAACCACATAGAAATGCATTTATTTTGAGATTTTATAGGTGGTGTTATCGCTGCACCGTATATGCGCTACACATGCTTCCCTGTTTAATAATTATGCTGTGCCCTGCATCTGAAATAACTTTTTTTTATAGGCCCTGCTAATGCAACCATGCGCCACAAATCTAAGGTAGTATAAAGCTCACTGTACATAGCCCATAGGGATAATTTCAGTTCTCGGGGCAGCGTGCTGTGGTGAGATTGGGTTGGCCCTGAAATCAATGGGCTGATCCCTCTCTGTCCAGCTTCCTGGCTGACATGCTTGACTTTTCATCTCCACGGTCACATAGATTGATGACTTATGACCGAGAATGTATGTTTGCTGACCTCTAGCAAAGTGAGTGACACATAATTAATCCAATCACACAGAAAACTGGAAAGGGAAAGGGGAAAGAATGGTTCGGTATCATCGGGTCTTGACTTCGAATCGCCATTTGACATTTTAATGTGGGGAAAAAAAAACAATAAATGTAGGCCGTTCAGAGAGAGGTTGAAAATAGTGTGTGTAAGGAGTAATGGATGGAGTTAACCACCGTTACCTCACTAAAACACAGGGCATTGAAGGGTACGTGACATATAAAGCCATGTAGCAGAAGAGGTTTCCTTTATATGAAACTGATATTTGATCCTCGTTTGGAAGTGAAACAGCAGCAGAGACCTCTTTTTTTTAACTCTGATTATAATGTGAAGACATGGACGTGTTGCACAGTGGCCCATCAAGTTCTTCCTCATCAACATAAGTGGCTCCCAATGATGCAACACGTTGTGCACGTCAGTGATACATGGCTCGTTGAGGCCATGGTGTACCCTTCAGACCCTCCGGTAGTGTCTTGGGTGGGGACCCCTTCGCTCTCTACATCCATCCACGGGGTCAGTGCATGCTAGAAACAAGCCCCTGAGTGGGCTTCTCTGATACACAGTTAATTAAAATTCATTTCTGAACATGCATTAACCATGCCCATCTATTTATGGGCGGCCCTCGAATGCAGCCACTACAAAACAGTGCTCTGTAATTAACCCCACCTAATCAGATACTGCGCCTAGTGTTGTGTTTCTATTCGTCCTCAGGCACACAGGCATTGGACAGGGGTTTCACAGAGAGGATGAGCCCATTCTATAGTTCAGAATGGCTAAGCAGATTAAAACCTCATATCAAACATGATATTTACAGGCGAGGCTCAGTGGAGAGTGCTCCTTTTATGTGGGATGGGGAGAGGCTTCGGGGCTGGGCTTTTAAAGCCATGTCCCTTAATTGTATTCTGGGTAAGTGGGATGAATGGTGCTTTTTAATCAGACTACTGACGAGGCTCAGTGTTGTAAAAGTATAGAGATGGTGCCTGATAGTTAAGATGCGGGATGATATGCTTTTAGCGCAGGTTTCCCAGCTTCTAGCAATATTCAAATGCATTCTCGCATTAAGCTGGCACCTGTGAACCACAGCCTGGTGTGTGTGTAAATGTAGCAGTTTGCTATGTTATTGTACAATGTCATTAACAACAATGTCCTGTCAGCACTCCAGACTGTAGCAGTGCGGCTTATAGGCAGACATTCAGCCACTGTTGTGACAGTGTGACTGTTGACACTGGTGAATATGCAGCTCTGTGCTAAGCCTACTACTTAAATGAAGTTTGGACAGTGAGACCTACTTTGTTGCTCTGAGAATCAAGGTTCTGCTCCTCCTAGTGGCTGATCAAGGCTATGTTTTCCTCTACACAGAGATACACAAATGGGTTTGATAGCAGAGCTCTAACACACCACGTCATAAATTAAAACCACTTTTTTTTATTCGTTACTCTCTTTTTTTTAAATTCTCTTCCTTGTGGAGCCTTTGAAGAGGTGAGTGGGAATGGGGAATTATTGGAATCTTTTTTATGTATCCTGACAGGCTCACCATATAGAAAGTAATAGGAACAGCATAAGCCGTGCTGTTAACCTAGTCAATTTGAATTTCATGACCAATCAAATGTAGACAAGGTGTCATTTGGTGGGTAGGGAAGAGGGGAGAGTGAATCCCTTTCCCAAACAGTTAATCCAACTTTAATCCTAGTCATTAGGAATTAGACATGCCGAGCTGTCCGGCCGTGCCTCTAAATTACAATCAAACGGTTACCAATTACACAAATTATTGATGGTAGATTCTCTTTTCAACTGCAAATTAAGGCTATTAAGGAAGGCTCCTTTTTAATGCAAAAGTGACTAATTAACCAGCGGATGGGAAATCTGCTGCCCAGATATCAAAAAAGTTCTCAGCACACATTGCAGAAACACAAGGGAACCAATTAGTTTAATTATCAAAACAGCTAATTAAAATTGCACAGTTCCTAATTAGTTCTTTGCTTTTGCCTCTAATTGACAGCATGGAGATAAATGGGCTGCCGATGAAAATGGGGAGAGGAGAAAAACAGGAGAAACTTCGGCAGAATATTTATGCTGACTTTATCTCCGTCTGTGTGGCAGCCCTTGAAAGTGGAAAATTAATGACCTTAATTCCCAAACTGTTTTTCCTCTAACGGTGCTCCCCTCTGTGCTCCTGGTGCACGCTCCTTTGTATGGGCCTGCCACCCTGCCAACTGCTGGAATGGGAAAAAAGGGGTACTTGGGGGTGGGAAGGAGCCACGATTCTCCTCCTAATGTGACAGCTCCCACCTAACAATGGAGAAAGATGAAAGAATGGAGCAGATGTAACCACTGGGAGCATTGCATCATGGGACTGCAACTCTGTTGCACTTTCTTTAAAGCGCCTCTGTCATCTACTGGGGCACTAATTTGTCCCATGAAAAAGAGGGAACTCTGCTGGGACAGAGATAAAAGACATTTGACGGCCCAGAAATACTTTTAATAAGTTTTGAAATTTGAATTTTAGATTGATTAATGTCACGTCTGGCAAGGGAAATTGACTCGCGCAAACACACATTTGTAGATGCTACTGAGAGATCTGAGGACTGCAGGCGCCGCTGAGAACTTAGAGTTGTGTCCTTCAGATTTATTGTTATGTTCTCGTTCTTATTGGTATGATCTCTTTAAAGGTCCTTGAAAGTAAAGAAGAAAGATGGATCCTTTGAGACAGAAGTGCTACACTAGCAAACCTGAACGACAACCATTTCGCTCACAAGTTTCTGCTACACTTTGTGTGCGTGCGCGTGTCTTTGTATGTGTGTGTGTGTGCATGTGCGTGCATGCATGTGTACGTGCATGTGTGTGTGTGGTGTCTATCCTTCTGGCAGGCTTTGTCTCTTTGTCTGTGTTTCTGCAAAGCCAACCTTGTCATGTGTAATCCCGTCCCTCTGCCTGCATGCAAGTGACATGTGGGTCCTCTTGGCACATTAGGAGATAACTATCAACTAATCAGTTTACTTTTGGGACTATGTTAAAATGTAAATTGCATTAATGTTGAAATTATGCATCAAACCACACAGATAGGCCAGGCCAGAGGCCGCATAATGCTAGGATCATTCAGTTAGTGCCTTCTACATGCAGTGTTAATGCACCCTGATTTCCCCTGCTCTGGTTCAAATCAAGTGTGAGACGTCAGCCAGTTGGTGTCTGGGAAACTGGGAAAGCTTTGCATGAAGTGGAGGAGAAAGCTGTTTTGCAAAGCTCCATTAAGAAGCAGAGAGATGATAGCCGCCTGTTGGATTTTCTTTTGTCTAATTCAGTGGAAAGGACTTTCCGCTTCACGTGCATTTTAACGCTTTGCTCACCTCTAGCTCGGAACCGTGCAGATAATAATTTTTGTGTAATCTGTATGAGTACGAATGGATCGCCCGAAGTGCTTGCAGTAACATTCAGATGTGATTTATCTCAACTCATCCTATCCATTTTAAAATTACACCCTGAAGAGGCAGGTCTGAGCAAAGCCTTGGCCTGGAGGAACTTGCTGCCCATGACTAACAAACACACGTCTACCACTAATTGATTGTCTTGTGTTTTATTTATGGTGCAGTAGTAATTAGCGGACAGCATAATGTAAGCCATTCATTAGCACCTGGCTACCGCTATGGATTTCACTGCTTTGTCTCAGATGCACACATCATTAGGGAGAAACAAAGACTGGAATTTATTAGCATGGCTTCTTATAAATATTCTTAAAGTCGGTGTGCCTTTAAGGAAGAACACAGGCCTGTAAAACTTTTGTCAGCATTTGCTCACTGACTCCATTTGCTGCAGAATATGTTAAGGAAGAGCAGTATAAATTTAATTTTAATTGTTTTGTACACACGCCAGTGAAAAGGAACTGATTGGATACAGTTCAGAGACAGTATATTAATACGTTATTTTCATATGTTAATTGGTTTGCATAATCTCTCCCTTTGCTTGGTGTGGAAGTACCTGGCATTGAGAAGGAGACGGAAGAGAATAGAAGACTCCAATTTACATAAAATCAGCTCCTCTGAACATTAAATAATAATGCATCTGCAAGCTGAAGGTGTGTTCAGTTAGCAGAAAGCACATTTTTATAATTTATAGTCCAGCTGTTTTAGTGCTTTCGAGTCCATTTTCCTCCCTGCTTGCTTTTAATGAAATCTTGTTACTGGAGAATTGACTGGAGTGAATTGAGATTTTAATCCCATTGACGTTCTTCCATGGAAATGCACACTGGTGGGAACTTTTAATGGTGGGCCCCGTAATCAGAAGACACTTGTATTCAGCTCCCTACAATAATGAATCTCATCAAATGTTAAAGCCTGGGCCGCATGCGAGGGGCTCAAATTTCAAGGTTTTTGACCATCCCCATTTGAGAAATTCCTCAGGGAGTGTGTGATTACTCAAGTTTAGCAGTTTATTGCCTCATCTTTCAATAGCCACTGAAGCACAAAATTCTCATCTAGGTTGCTCCTTTTTTTTCTCCACTTGAAGAACAGGCCAATATAGACTGCAGAACAGCTGCTCAGATCCCGAGGAACTGCTGTTGGCACTGCAGTGTTATTAGCTGCCACCATCATTGTCCACTCACTGTGTCATTTGAAGAATGAAAACTAAATTCCATGACAAAAATAACTAGTGTGATTTTAATTGTGAACGCTGTGTGTTTGTTGCAGCGTTTGCAGCTTTTGCCTGCAGTAACCCCCATGCACAGCACGTTAAATTGATTTATTCCATCACACGCGTGTATATGAAGGTCAATGTAACTCAACATGTACTGTAAGATGTGGAAGTTTTGTGAGAGACTAAAATAAACATTCGAATAGAAACACTGACGGACGTGTTGTGTTAGGTTTCGTTGTAAACCCCTGTTCCCCGCTTCTGCCAAACCCTTGACATTGGTGCGATGTTGAAACAACGTTTCCGCAGAATACAAAGTTGCTACCAAGTGTTTGCACAATTCACGGCCGTCATTATGACGCCGTGCAAGGACAAACCCTCATCCAGCTTCTTAATGAGGATTATTGTCTGTATTTGGTACAGTGCCTCAGAATTTTAATTGAATATTTAAATAACATTACTCACTAGTCTAGATTAAATATCAACAGGGTCATCACCATAATTTTGGGCACCTTAGAGGCTAATTATTGCTGAAGGATAAGCCGCAGTTTGTTCTGCATGTTTCATGCGGGCGGTAGGTTTTCCATTCTTCACGGAGCTGTTTTGTTTATCGGCCGCTCCTGCACTTGGACTCTGGAGAAGACTCCCCAGCAGGTCACATGGGTGCGATGGATGTGATGCTGTTTTATATTTGAATGACTAAATGTGACCTTTGAGATTAGAGGAGGAGTTGCTTCTCAGGGGGCTGAAGAGAGCCCCCGCTGCTATGAAGCTCATGTCCCTTTGATCCCTCTGTAATGAGACTAACACCAGGCGTTGTGGTCACTGAACACATTGACACACCACTGGAGAGCCGACAGCTCTGCTGCCTGATACTAGAGGCAGCTGTGTGTGTGTGTGAGTGTGTGTGTGTGTGCACACGCATATGTGTGTCCTCAGGTATACAATAGTGCCGGGAGACATGCAATATATCCACTGGGATTTACTGTTTGGCTATAACATACTGCTTCACGCAGTAATTTGCGGTGTAGATACCGTATGAATGATGCATGCAAATACACACAATTTGTCATGCCAATTAACATGCCTCGTAGGGCAGGGCCATTTATGTTTTGACACACAAGACGTGTCATATTCTCCAAACGAGGAAAGTTAAGTCAGGAAAAAATGGCCTTCGGCATTGTTTTTCGTAAAGGTTCCAATTGATGTGATGCCACACAATTGAGACTAGGGGTACTCACTCTGACCTGAACATGATTTTGGTGAAGCCCTGTTCTTGGAGACAACTTCAGAGATCTGCTGAAGATCAATCATGACCGGACCCGTCCCCACGAGACCCTTAGTAACAGCCACTGATTGCTTTCTGCTGTGCAGGCCGTTAAGTGGAGTCTGGCAATGGGCTCCTGGACAACACTTAACAATCAATCAGAGGGCACAACCACTTCTCATTGCAAGCTGGATCTTCCCCTGCATTACACACAAACAATAATTCAGGTGGACACAAGTGACACTTAAGAATCACGGCCGGAGTATGCCCCGTGATTTAGCCTGAGAGGGATATACTGGACTGCAGACAGGAACTTGAGTTGCAGGATTTACATAAACCCGCTGATTGAGGGATCTGGTGAGTACCCCCCATTGTCACTTGGACAATACTCTGAGGATATGACGGTACGCTTTGATGCTCCTGTGTCTTTATCCTTTGTCTTTGACTATCAAAGATTGCCAGTGGTTTGACTTTGAGAGTGAAACAAGAAATTATTGCTCACCAATATTTCCCAGTTTCCTTTGTTTCAAAGTCTCATTGCAGCTCCAAGGTTGTGAAACATATTCGTTCTGTAAATGTCTCTCAGAAACTCTGTTGCACCGTTAAACAAACACATTTTCAGCTGTTTGAAGTATCGTGTTACAAACGACTAGCTTTTCACCAAGGACAAAATACATAAAACTTGGAAAATAAAATGTAAATATCATGAATGATGTTTACTGCTTTCAGTCTTACCCGTGTAACTAGATATGCAGTCAAAACCCTGCCACAAAAGCTTAGACTTAAAGTTTGCCTATTGATTAAGGATTCCATTGACTTAATGAACCTTAAACCCTCCATCAGATGACTCGCCAATATATGCTCTAATCTCTAAAACGGATGTCTGGCTGTGGTTCCTTTTAAATGAATTGATCTACTCAGCTCTCTCCAAATGGGGAAATGGGCAAGTATTGATATGATTCCTGACTCAGTGATGGATGTGTGTGATGGTAAAACACAAGCTACATGGCCCAGTGTGTGCTGTAGGGTAAGCAGAAATTGAGAAAACAGCTTTTCCAGGGCACTTCGAAGACAAAGCAATATCATTTGTGTCACTGCCAATACTAAGCTCACCTGTTTGTTGCTTAATTTTTCACAAAGTAAAAATGGCAAGTAAAAACTCCTCCATACATTGCTTTGTGCTTTTCGAGGGGTTTTTTTTTGCCTCCCCTCAAATGTTTTCACGTCAAAATTAATTATATAGGTTTATGTGTTTGTGAAATTATTCAAGATGCATTTTTGTATTGATTTTGCAGAATTGATTTACATTCCACTTTCAGCCGCATATCATGCCTGGTCCTAGATATTTTAGCAAAGCAAGGCCATTTAAAGTGAAAGTCACTTGAAGGCTAAAATCCATCTCTGCGGTGGAGTAAAGCAATCACAGCAAGCTTCACAAGAGCATCACAGTGGCTTTGTGTGATGTTCAGACTGCATGGCAAATATTTATCTAAGTCAGATTACACCCAAGGGAGACTGAGATGTCTGCATCCCTCTAGCCATCCGTTGTTTCACTGCTGAGAGGAATGCATAGGGCGATTGTTTTGGCAGGGGTTAGAACTTCTAACTGTTCACTTCCCACAACAGAAAAACCATTGTTCCCTCTTTCGGGGATAATAAGCGTGAGTGCAATGAATAATCACCAGTGTGTCAACTAGCTGTATTGTGATCCTCAACACTGGTAAGCCTCAGACGGCATCAAATAATTTTGTCTGTCTTCTGTGTGAAAGCTGCGCTGCCACAAATGTTTGATGTCCCTGTAGTTCATTTCAATAGCAAAAAGGCATTTGGAGAAAATTGAAACCGATTTCTTCCTCCAATCTCCCTTTTCTCTGCATGGTTGTCAGAAATGTTCAGCTTGTCTTTGACATACAATAATGATTCAGCTGCACAGGTCAAAGACCTTATAATTTTGCTCTTATTATATAAACTCATTTCTTGTCACTAACTACTGTGATAAAGGCAGAAATAATACATTAAGAACACTTTTCCAAAGATCTGAAGATCACATTGTAAATGTCACTGTGGAAGGAAATTGTAATTAGGGTGAGGAAATTGTTTCAGTGATGCACTTGAATTTTTAAATGAACCAAAATGAACCATCAAATTATGTAAACATTTAATTATAGAGCAATTTTTGACGACTGTCCCCTGTCTTTGTTGTCAGACCCTTGTTCTCTGCTTGTCATCGGGAAACACACAAGCAATTATCATATTTAATATAAATCTCCTTCTGTCTCTGACATTACCTACACTTGTCACTGTAAAACTATTCAACAAACTGATTAGATTTTATTATTGTTCTGCAGTTGTTTTGTTTTTTTTACCAAGGTAATACAGGAAAGTCATAATTGCATCAAATGTTCCAGATAATCATGGATGATGTAAAGGTTGTGTATAGCCTGGTGTCATGACCGCAGGTTAAATCCACCAAGACCACCAGAGAGCTAACTTATCCTTAAAGGAGAAAGACGTCAACAGACATTTCATTTTATATTTGTGGATATTTTGTGAATGTTTTAAGGAAGTGAAAGTAGTGTGAAGGATTTAAAGAGGATACATCGGAGAGGAGGCAGATTGCAATCAAGTGATTGCAATCATTCCTCCCTCACCAGGAGTGTAGGAAGACCTAAGGTGGCCTTCACTTCAACATGAAAACATGAAAGGCCCTCAAACGGTGTTTGGTTTGTCAGTTCTGGGCTACTCTATAAATGTAGCACTGCAAGACGTGTGAGAACATTCTCTCTATAGATAAGACGGCTTTTTTTCATTTAATGAAAACAAAGTTATTTATATTTTCAAGTAATTATACTCTAATGAAAACATAATTAATGTTGTGTTTCATCTCTTTGATTTTTTTTCCCCCTCAAATCTCCGAGGCAGGTCCTGCACAATAGTAACATTACTCACACCTTTTCTTAGTGGAACAAACAAAAAGTTTTTTACCACCTATATTAGGGATCCACTTATCATTGACCCTATATGAAGGGTAGTGTGACCCAAGCGCTGAACAAATCAGCAGTTTGTGCAGTGGATAGGCATGTCATCGTAGACCTTCAGTTAGAGTGAACAGGTTCATTAAGACTTAAGGAGGTAAAATGTGACAAGTGCACGTCTTGCTGTGACACCAGCATGGCACAAAATCAACATGAGCTCATTACAAAAGAACAGATGCCTTTCCGGTCCCTGTTGTGATGGAGGTCAGGAAGGCAAAATACTACTCTCTAAGCTTGGTTGACTGTAACTAGTACAAGAGGAAAAGACCTGTAGTCTAGCATTAGAAATTAGCTATAGTGCAATGATGGACTTTGAAAGCTATTCTTGAAAACCACAGGATTAGCAATGGTTCCCCAATCTCATCCAGGGTCAGACTAATTGTGTATCAAATGTTTATACAATACCATGATTTCTAGCTGCACCTCAGTGTTCAGACAGTAGAGTATCCTAAGAGGATTGAATTGAGGGTTGCTGGAGATGCTAAAAAAACATCTTGCCTCCCGTCCACATCACAGACAGGACTGGTCAATAATAACTCGAACACTTTCATATATTGGCCAGGCACTGAGCACATTACTGCCTGCAACATTTTGATTATCACAACTTTCCCTAATCCACTAATGCATCACAGTATGTGTCTGCCTGCCAAAGGTGACACTGAATCAAAACACTGTGCCATGTTACAGCCTCCATTAGATCAGTGCAGTAGGTTTTAGCCTTTGGTTTCAGGGGGTTCAAACACTTCAGGCTAAATGGAAAAAGTCTCTTGCAAGTCTAAACCCTGTCCATCAAGGGCCTGTCTGTGAACACAGATGTAGAGGTGGGCACCCTCCCAGTGGACCAGACTTGGCTGAGTGCTGAGGATAAGGTCAGCTGACTGAAGAGGAACTGGTCAGACGGTGAGACACGTGACATTTTGGATCCAGCCCCAGATGCTTAAAATATATGCGCATGCAGGTGAGATGCTGGCAAGGAACCTAAAAGATACATGTGAATCAAAGCTGCTGGGCTTTGAAGATTGGGCATTCAGGCACAATAGGTTCATCTGTCCAGTACCACCAGTGTTTGCTGGTGGAACGCAGACAGCTCTTGCTTTCTTACCTGGTGAGGTGTGGCATCCACTGACCCTGGAGACCAGGCCAAAAATAACCTTGTGGTTATTTAGGTAGAAGACAACTCTAGTACCCTGGCAGAAACCTTGGCACCCAGAGTGTAGCTGAAAGCCTGCTGTATTTGTGAGCCACTCCCCAGAGAACTACACACAGGAACTTTTCATCTCAGGGCACCTCTGCAACACAAAAATAAACATCTTTTACGTCCATAGTGGCGGACTACAAGGCCTTTTGCAGAGCTTTTAGCTTTGACTTTAGCCTCTTTTATTGTGAGATAGCAGAAAGACTTGGCCTGCGAGTGGTCACCCAATGCAAATCCAGAGCAGGTAATTTAAGATCATTAATTTCTTCCTGATAAAGTCCTTTCAACATTTAAATTATGTGGGACCCACTTCAGCAAGATGTAACAATCACAACATTCAGATATTAACTGTTCCAATATTATTTCCAATGGAAGTCGTGAACAGGTGGAACAGGGAAGGCCCAGCAGGCCCATTGTTTCTCAGCAGACCATGGCGAGCATCTTCAATTACAGCTAATGTGATGCCAGCTGTAAATAAGCAAATAAATCAAATAATAACTCTATTAAGAGATAAGACAGCAGTGTCGCCAAAATGCCATCATCAAAGCAAAGAATCCAGAAGCCATTTATTTTAGCTTAAACCACAGAATCAAGCATTTGATTGTTAATATACGAAGAGTATAGAAAGTACTAGGTTATATACACACTGTACATGTCCCAAGCAGCTGTGTATCTATATATGTGTGTGTGTGTGTGAGTGTGAGTGTGTGTGTGTGTGCGTGCGTGCATGTGTTTTCCAGTGGGGGTATGGGGAGGTACAAGCCCTGTTCACAGTGATGTCACGCAGCCTCTCTGCAGACTGGCTGAGTAAGAGGAACAACAGAATTTCAACTGGAGAGATCAATTATAGATAGAAGAAAATGAATGGGAAAAGTAATTTAATAAATTATTGACTTGATGTCTTATATCATGTACAAAAGCAAATGAAAAATTAGATTGTGCATTTGGATGAAGTTGGATTTAAAGAGCTTCAAAATTATATTTAATTATACAAAGAAAAAATGTGTCATGGGTATATGAAGTTTCACTGGGACGGGTAAATTAATGATTGCATTTTGCGGCAGTAGTAAATGATGTGCCAACGAGGAGTGTGACTGTCTGAAAAGGCAAGGACTGGCTGGGGTTTGAAAGAGCCAACGCCACAGCAGTCTCCTGTCTTTCCTTTTTCTCATTAGATGGACAGATTGGACAGAGTGTTTTGCTTCTCTGTGGAGTCTCTACTGTTTAACACCCATCTGACAGCTAATACAATGAGTCCACCTCTAATGCAAGCCCAGCATGTTGAGTATACAAGTGCAGTGATAAATGTGAGGACAAACCAGCATAAAATGTCACAATGTCACTGGACTGGCTTTGATAGATTTTCTCCAGCCCCAAACTCCACCTGAATGGTGAGGAGCAAAATGCATTTCCTAATCTGTCTTGTGTTTTGCAGTCAATCCTAACACAGACACAATGAATGCCCAATGTGTTATCCCTAAGTTATGGTATGAATTCACATGCTAAGCTAAGAGGCAAACGTCCATGCGGGAAAATTAAAACAATGCCAGCGTTGTCTATAGTATTGAGGGGAAGAAAGTTCATTATGTACATACAAAATATGGGATATAGAATGAAGAATTGAACTTTGTGACTTTGGATTTGACTTGAACTTTATTTTACACTGTTGTTTTATTATTCCAAAGGACTTGTTCAATGCTGAATTAAACATTGGTTCCAGGACTTAAAAAGCCGATATGCTGGCTCACACAGCAGCCCCAGGAAAGTAAATACAGATTGTAATTAGATGGAGAAACTTTAAAGTTGGATTTCTCTCCCTCTCCTTTGCATGAACTGTGATGTGCAGAAGCCATGGGACAAATAAAGGGGGAGAGGGGAGGAGCAGCTGTGGGAGAAGACTTAGGGGTGGGGGAGTGGAGGGGGGGCTAATTTATGTGTGAGCTTCCAATGCCGTCTCTGGGACGCCGTATCCCCTCAGACTCTGTGGCCTTGTGTCTGGAGAGGCAGAATGCAAATGGAGCAGGTTTCTAGGTGAGGCTGGGCACAGTCGCAGGCTCATGTTGGGACCCGCTTATGCAGTTGCTAAACAAGTGTTCTTTGTCATGCCGGGCCCCTGGGGTTGAGCCAAACGAATCCTATCATCTGCAGCGTTGTGTTACTTAAGCAAAAATACTCAAGTTTGCAGCCACTATTTATAAGATGAAAGACCTTCTTCAGGGAACATCAGAATTAGTTATTTTCCCCCCAATTAATTTGTGTTGAGAGTATAGTTTCATGGTCCCTGCATGGACTCCCCAGTGGATTGGTTTGGTGTGTTGTGCCTGGGCTCGATAGTCAATGTGTCAGGACTCAAGAAATAAGGGCCGTGTTAGCAGCTTTGTTTTGTTTGCCGCTGTGAACCCTCTTCGAGAAGCTGGGACGGTTCCCAAATAACAGAAAACTGTCTTCAGTAAAATGTGGATAGTTCATTAAGTAGTGGATTTATTTAAAGAAAAAACATCCCTGTTATCTAATGTGTTTTCCCTTTCTCCCTTTCCCTCTCCCTTTCCTAATCTAATAACTGCTTACACGCGGGCTCACACCAGTCCGGAGTCCTTGATGAATTAAGAAACACTGTGTTGACTAATTGACAAAATCATTGAAAAGTAAAGATAAAATCCTCACTGTAATTGAATGTGAAGCATCATTTATCTATAGATTTGTACCAGACTGCTTTATTGGATTGCTTTCCTGCGCCTGAAATATGCTTCAGCAATTTGCCCTCAATTCTCAGGGGGAACGTAAAAATCAGTTAAATTAACTTTAAATATACTTTATTCAAATCCATGATGTGCAGTCTCACAATACGCCTTCTGTAATCATGGAGGTTCAGTGCTTAAACCTCCAGTCCTCACTGTGGAGAGGAGGAAAGCTGTGTGTTGTCAGGCATCGCTGCAGCCCTGGAACAGAATAAGGTGCTAATAAAAAATGTGTGACTGTACTAATGAATCTGATTCTGCAATTCTGCAACTCAAGCTCTTAATTATCATAAGACATTCGCTAATGTGCTCATTCAAATGGGAAACGCTTTGCTTGGAATAAACTGCATGGCTTAATGACTTGAGAAAAGAGCTTGATGACATCCTGCTCTCTTATCAACACTTCCCAAAGGCTGGCACAAGAGATGGTGGGTGGATATGATCAAACTGGCTTCTAAATGAAACCTCTAAGTATTCATTGGCATCTAATGTGGTCACAGAGTCAGAGGATGCACCATTTCTCAGTCAACTCTTCATAATTTCATACACTGATCTGAATTTGAGGGGAGACCAAGAAAACCAGAAGTCTAAATGGGAGTCACACTCGAGATCTAAGGGTGAGGAAGTGATGCCATCGCTCTTTGTTCTAACATCTGCTTGTAAAAAGAGATAAAAAGAATGGAGGCATTACAGCACATTTGCGAGCGCCTTTTGCTCTGAGTCTAAAATAGGTCTACTTTGACAACCAACATCAAAGTAAGTCATTATGGCTGTATATGATCCATCCATTAGCTGCATACTCCACTTCCATGGCATTAATTGCTTTTTACGTCTGTGTCTACGCCTTCATGCCTGTTAGAGTGTGCACATGCATACGTGTATGTGTGTGTGCGTGTGTGTGTGCATACGTGCACATTTGTTGACCCGTGTGTGTGAACGCCGTGCGTGTGTGCCCACACTCTGACAGCCTGTTCAGACAAGTAGAGGTGTAAAATTAAATCCCCCAGTGCAGTTGCATGCAGATGATGTGCCTCAATGGCCTAGCTGCTCTTTGCACCATTGTAATTGAATAACCTACAGAAAAGTCATCACATTCCCACTTTGCTATTCCCTTTCTGTGTAACATGTAAAAAGTCCTCTTGTAACTACCTGGTAGAGCAACCCATCAACAGCTGTTAGAGCTGACTTGAAGGTTAAATATTAGGAAGGAATCCAATTTCTCTTGTCTATTCAGCTCAGCGGTGTGTTAGATTGCAGCTGGACTGTGCTTACGGAGTGTGGGATATGAAGTGGGCTAATCAATCCCCTCTGCTTCATTCTCAAATTCCTCTCATATCAGGTCCCTGCCCCCCGGGCAGGCCTTCTGCTTTCCGAAAGCCAATTCCACACGAAATAAGAACTGTGACCTGCAGCTAGAGGGTGAAGTTGAGTTTTCCCTTCATGATTAATCTCTTCTTGGGTGGTTTTCAGAAAAAAAAGGAGAGGGGGAGGATAGAGCGAGAGGGTGAAAAAAAATAAGAAAACATGCAAGTCGCTGCCTTGTGACCTGCAAGTTTTTTTCCTCTGAATGAGTCCGGTGCACTGGAGCCTGCTTATCTCCCGAGAGAAAGACAGAATTCATTTTTTGACAAGGTTTCATGTTGACATTGAGAAAATGAACTACCTGATTCTATGATTAAACCTGGGCTGTCATAATTGTCATCTGAACTGTGGTGACAATGAAAGTTTTTTTTTCCACATCGCCTCCTGTTTGGTGGAGAAGAATGAAAAAATGGAGCTATGATTCAGACTTTCAGAAATGATATTGTCTCAGAAGGAGGATCCTGATAGATTCTGTTGTTAAAAGATGATGTTCCTACTGTAATGTGAATGAAACAGAAACTCAAACTCATTTTATGCAAGAGAAGATACACACTGTACATTTGGTCCCTAAAATCCCACTCAAAAAGGGTTTAGAATGTATTTATACTAAGCAGTGGGAAAGTAATGGATGTTGAGTGAACACATTGGCTATAAGACCTAAAACAAAGGAGCGTACCCTTATTATGGAGCAGATGGGCTGCCAGAGCAGAAGGGGAAAATGATATAACCTTAAAGTGACAGTATCACATTTTACAGGTTATAATGGCATCTGTCGCCAAGAGTGAACCTGTCAGACGCTACTTTCATGCAGTTGAATTGCTCCTAATGGCTGTTTCTCCCGGTTCAGGCCCACTTTTAGGCGTGAGGTGATGTCTGTCAGAGGAACAGTGACGTTAAAAGCATTGAGCTAGAATGAGATGGACTGGCGGGCCATTTCTGCTCTGCCATTGTCGTTTGGTCGACGTTTTTGAACTGGGTTATCCTCTTTGTTAAAGGAGACCTCCCTTGAGGACGGTTATGACTTCAGCGTTAAATGGTCAACATTGAAAGCATCAGCGTAGAAGAAATGCGCTCACACAGGGACTCTAAAAGGCCCCTAGAAATGTTTGCATTTTTAATGCCATAATGATGATCCCGCATTCAATGTACATGTTTTGCTCACCCACCTTGTAAATTTTTTAAGTGTGTTAAACATTCCATTTGGAAAAAAACAGCCCATTTGCCCACTACCACCTACCAAACAAATTGGTTGAGAACAACAAAGTTCAATCTATGTCTGAATATTTCTTTGTTTGTGTGTTTTCCCTCTCCAGTGGGGCGCTTATGAAAGTGCTCTTTTGCATCAGAGATAAGGTATGCTGGCCCACTGGGAAGCAAGTGAAAGTGGGTTTTGGAATATGTGGGAGACCAATTCCTACAGCTAGAAGTACCTCTGTGCCAGGCTAAACAGTGGGCACAGACCTCAACACACACCCTAATGGAAGAGTGAAGTAGCATACGGTGTCGGAGTGCAGGTTTGAGCTGGAGTAAACAAGAATGTACCCACGGCAGGTCCAAAAGCCTGTAACTTATTCATTAATGTTGTTAGTACAGGTCTCTCTCCCTATTCTTACTGGTCTGTTTACCAATCAGAAAAATTTAGTCTCTGAGGATTTCAAATGGAAAAAGGAGTTATATGTACTTAAAGGGACTGCATGTACTTCAGCAAGTCTCTGACTCTTGTAGTGGTATTTTATAGTGTTTAGATCAGGTCAGAGTCTTTTGCCCTTTTTGCACCAAGAGAAACTATTGTGAAATGTAGCATTGAGGGATTTACTTCAGATCATGTCAATAACTCACTACCTGGTTATTATTTATTTTATTTTTACACTCATTTCTTCAGAAAGTTTCCTCCATTCCTCATGTATTATTATACCTCAATTGCAGCATGTTTGTATGGTGTATCTATAAGGTGGTTTGTTTTTTCCATCCATTCATGCATCCATCTGTCCATCTATCCATCTGTCTTATCAGCTTTGCCTATCCCAGCGCACAGAGGGGGAGGGCAGGGAATACAGCCTGGACAGGTCAATGACAGGACTCACACAGACACACACCGCTCACTGTCACACTTGTACCTAATGACAATTAATCAAAATCCAATCAAGTTAAACATGCATAATTTTTGGCTGTGTGAGGAAACCAGAGTACCCGGAGAAAACCCATGCAGACAGTGGGCGAACATGCAAACTGCAAACATGCAAAAGAACCTTTGTCTATATCCAGAGTCAAACTCAGGACTTTCTTGTTGTGAGATAACACTGTTATCCACCATGCGGCCCAACACATTCCAATGTAATTCCATTAATATTATGTGTAATACTATTTTAACCAGACCAGCAATTAATGAAAATCATTACATAATGCATTACTCTGTACTCTGTGTATTTGTAAAACTCAATATCAGTATGATGTTTATATCAATACATTGTTTCAATTACCTTGAAAAAGCCCATAATAGAGCTGTTCCCACTGAAGGCCTGAGGACAAGAAAGGAAAGCATACATGTATGCTGGTGAAAAATGCCCTTAAGTGACCTGAACAAGACCTGCACCTGTGCGCAAGTGGTTAATGTAAACAAAACAGGAAGTGATAGCTTGCTAGTCCTTTCTGATATAGTCACGAACAATGCAAATGTTTTACGTCACCAACTTCAGGGAATTTCATGCAACAATATATAGTATTTCAAACACATTGAGACAAAGGCAACAAAGCAAGAAAAAACAAAACATGGGTGCGCCATTCCACATGTTCACAAGTTCATTCACTGCTTAGTGAATCACACACCTCCCACTTCATGAGTTTGGGAATACTCAGTCGTAAACACAGTTGGTACAAGTGATGACATCATCACAGTGTTGGTGTGACTTTTTCATAACGCTGTCTGTTCTGGTAGGGAAGTGCGCTAACTGAGTGAAGAAGTGGACTTTGCACAGATTTCACAAGCAGGACACACAGCATTAAAGTTTAGTCTCTTCCCTTAATAATGCGAATGATGATGTGATAGACTGACAGTTTGTCAGATGCTTTTATGGTGAAGGTGAGGGTGCGGGGTGAGGAATGCTGCCAGAGTCCTCCTCACCTCATTGTCCTCCTGCAGGAGGGAGGATGGAGTGCTGATGCCCTCTCTATGCGCTGACTGCAACTGTCATCTCAGGCTCATTCAGAGCTCCGCAGCACTTAGGCCCCATTTGCTTTTAAGGATGTCTGACAGGACAGCAGCCACGTATGATCAAACTTTACTTTCACTGTGCACTTGTGACAGTTCATTGAGAGAGGCTCTAATGTGCTGTCAGCAGGGCTCTCCACTCAGCTGCCTTGATTTACCTTCCCCATCTGTCTCAGTCAAACAGCACTAAGTTGAGGATGAAAGGAAGAAAGGTGGCCTGTTAATTCCATGTTGTTGTATTCAACTATGAATGCACTTCACATAAGGCAAAACTGTATTTCTTGGAACACTTACTGCAATCATCCACATTTCCTATGAAACGCTCTACTATAAGGTCCAGCCCGGAGCCAATACAGTTAAAATATTTCAGAAATCTGTGACCACCTTGCAAGTGTCCATTAACATTACACAGCTGCAGGGCTCAGAGTGACTTAGCATCTGCAGTATGCTATTAGTATCAGAGCTCCCAGCAGATCAGTAGAATATTTCATAACTGGAAATTTACTGCTGCACAAGTCAATATTTCTATCAACATTTCCAATATTTTCTATCCAAATGATTATATAAATAATAGTCAGCATGATTCTGTGGGCTGTCACAGTTCTTGCTCAGAGTGATTGAATACCACCCAACTTGAGCCACTTGCACCACTCCTCTGTTTTGTGGTCGAGTGTGGTCGGACAGATGTGGCTTCTCCAGAGTTTCTGTGAGCTCCTTGGCTGAAGCAGTTCAATTTGCAGAGAAAGCCAAAACATTTAGAGTAACCATTGGCTTGTGGAAGTCAAGGCACCTTTTCTCCATCCATGGCCACAGGAACTGCGGGCCAAAGTTTTCTGCCAGGAAAGTGCTGCGCTTGTGAGATCTTTTGGCTTCCTAAGTCGGAAATGTGGCCAGGAAAATGGCTTGCATATTTATAGGCAGAGGTAGTTGAGGTAACCATATAAGGTTCCTTCATCTCCTTCACTCTGAACACTCCCTTTGAAAACCTGCTCCACACTGAACCTGTCACCAAGGTGCTGTCCCATCATCATAATGTAAGCCAATATAAACAATTTTTCTTCATCATTGTTGCTGCTTTTTTCCTCCTAGCTCCAATGGGAGAACAGCACCTCCTTCAGGGCAACGGGACAACACGGTAATCACAATTAAGAAACATTCAAGGCCATAAATCTTTCAGGGGAAGACATTGAAAAATAAGGTTTTCTTGTTTTTGACATTTTTGGCAGGGAAACATTGTTAATAAAAAATGTAGCCATAGAGTTGAATGATTTGAGTGCTTACCTGAAAGGAATGGATAAATTAGACAGGGTGTAATTTAGTCTGAAGGCCATCAGAGGTATGCATCTGCACAGATTTTCTTTTTAATAAGCATACATGTCTCCCACTTGTTTCATGCATTTAGCTCTTGGATTGATATTGAAATAATACAAAATGTGTGCCATTCCATCCCACAGTGGCACTCCATCAATTTTAGTCTTTCTGGATCACAGGATGTGAATACATAAATCTTCTGCTCTGTCATTATGCCAATGATTACTGTGTCCAAAGCCATTCAATGCAAGACATAGAAAGTAACAGTGACTGTAACCCCTTTTAAATATTTCTCGCATAATGATTGGCTGCCCTTGATGAACTGAACCAGGGGGAAGGGAGCCAGAGATCAGTCACTGTTTGGAGGCGTCAAGATCTCTCTGTCACATTATCTCCGTGGAGTGCTCATCAAAAGATGTTAGTGTGTCTGTTCATTTCAGTCTAAGGTCTTCATTTTGCCTTTTTTTAAGATTTAAGCAGCATTTTTTTCTGGAAGTGGCTGCGTTTACAAGCTGTAATACAAGTCTCTTGAAGGCCTAATAAATATGAAACTGAATGAGATTCCTTTCTCTCTCTGTTTCGCTTTAGCTATCTGCTTTGATCATACCATCCCATGACATATCCATCGTCAGCTTTTCAACTCCTCCAGGAGTAGGCCAAGCCTAATTGGTGCTACGAGGAATAAATCAAAGCAGAGAACAGGACTTGTTCCAAACAGAGCTCATAATGCACTAAAAACCTCTGTTTCCCGGGACTGTCCACTGAGTTTACATGTCACCTCATGTAACTCCTTTTCCAGTGCTTCCTCAGCTGATGTATAGCTGTTAAAGAGTAACTATGGTTTGACATTACACAGCCATCCTGTGAGGTACCTGTGCTGCTCTCTTGGTCCTTATTCTAATCTTATTTAACAGTCTCTGCCTGACACGCAATTCAATGCAGGCCCCCAGATTGGAGAGTTTCCAAACAATCCTGAGCTCACCCAAGCTTGGAATTGGTTTTCCGTGGAACATCTCCCTCCTCCCTTTGGGCACTTTACCAATTTGACCAAATTTGTTCCATCACTGGTTCTAAGTACCAGAAGTGTTTTCTGCCCACACTTGGACTCGTTTCTGCAATTTGCACATTCTTTGCAGAACATTAACAGCTTTGTCAGGGACTGAGCTACCAGGCTGCCGTAGTGTGGGGGCCCATGTTTAAGGGGACACCCAATGGAAAATTACCACAAAACATAAAGATCATTTTAGATGACTCACCATCATATAAGCACATTGGATATATAGGGCAATTCATTATGTTAACATTACAATTGAGCATTTATAAGCAGTATATAAACACTTAATAAATAGCTTAGAAACACATTCATTCATTTGGTGGTGTTGAATATCATTGGACAGGTTACCGGTTCACTGCTCACACCCACACCATTCGCTCTCATACTCACACCAAGGAACAATTTTAGAGTTTAAACATGCATGTTTTGGGACAGTGGGAGGAAACTGGAGTATGTGGTGAAAATCCTCACAGACACTGGGAGAACATGTAAACTCCTCACAGAAAGCACCTCGCTCCTATCGGGATTCAAACCAGGGCTGTTCTTCCTGTGAGGTGACTGTCCACTTTCTACTGTGTCACTAAGAATAAGACATTGATTAATTTGTACTTAATGCCATCTTTAAGTCTGATATTTATCAGCTGAACTGTACACGCATTGTACAATTCAATCATTGTCACTTTAAATTGTATGTGTTCAAAATTGATGAATCTGTACCTGTTATATAATCGGTCGTTTCTATTTGAGCTATCTTAATAGTAAAATGATGTGTCGATTATTGGAATGACTATTGTGCTACCAGGTATGTGAATTGTGCCATTATTTCTAGTTCTCAGTTCAGGTTAGTGTGAGTTTTTATATGGTTTTTCAGATTTGCTTTTACACCCAGTTCCTTATCAAGTCAGAAATTATTAAAGATGTGAAACCTGCTATTTCTTAACACAACTTGCTAACTATCTAGCAAACACACTGATTTCATCATCTGCAGTCTGAGCATCACTGATGTGATCCTGTGCCAGTGAAGGCCAGTTACTTGGGAGGTTTTTGTTTGGGATGTTCTCTCCTTGGTGCTGCATTCCTGACTAGATTTGCAGCTTATTTAGTCATCCATTTTCCAGTTATTTAATATTTTTCTTCTTTCCGTTTTTTAATCACGTTAACTATGATTTATTGTCTACTTGTGCACTAGTTGCAGAGATGAAGTTAGTATTGTGCTTTCTGATACAACTGTTACACAATTTGTTTCAAACATGTCATTGTTTAATGCATACTTTATATATCTTAACTAGGAAGGATGTAAATAAAGTGTTGCCTTCTGGATCTGACCCATTGCCATATTACTAATTTAATTGGTGTATTAATTTAGTAATACAGATAAAACATAGAAAGGGTCACTTTTTGATAGTTGCTGCCCTCATGTTCAGGCTGCCCACTGTATAAATAGTGTAAAAAGCTTTCACTCTACAGTTATGTTTCTGTATTAATGCACTTAAAATATCAGTATACAATGGTCATTACTATGCAGGCATGAAACTCTGCATCCAACACAAGTTTAGTCTTTATGCCTGATAATATGAGATGAATATTCTATGCCACAAAGGCATCTGTCCAACTGATGCATATTGTGACTACAATGGACCACTAAAAGTTGATATACTGTAATGGGCTAAGATAATTAGAGTTATAAAACCCTCCATAAATGCCCCATTGAGATCAGGAGTATAAGATTATGCCCAGAGAAATGCACGCCCACTGCTTTTTTTAATTTAAGGGATGAGTGTAAGCAGAAATATCATTTAGCCATGTGATCACACTGTAGGTGTACATGCAGATAAAGACTGGGTTGCTTCATAAAGCACTGCTTTAGAGTTGGGTGATAAGTACTTGAATTACAAGTCAGCTAATGTGGCCGAGTGACTGTAAACTTTCCGGCAGTTCAGAGGCTTTAGCTGCTGCACTGAACAGCTCCAGGCACCAAATGTAATTAACAAAACTTAAAATAATTTGAGCTAATTCTTCTTTTGCTATCTGGTAGAAAATGATGCATTACTGTATACGTTGATTATGAGTGGAAAGAACGCCTTTATCTGCAAAGTGAATACCTTATGCTGAGCCGGCTTCTTTAGAGGGACGGCTTCGGGGGACATTTGCAATGTGCATTTTTCTCTCCTCATTTTCATTTGGGACAATCCTCTTTACATCCACAATTCAAGCTAAAGCATTTTGTCACTGCATGTCAATCTACACCTACGGGAAGCACTGGCCTCCACTTCTGTTTGTGAGTAAAATCAAGCCTGGCAGATAAAAAAGACAACAATATGATGCATTTTGACACTGGTATTAGAGCAAATTGCTCTCAAAATAAGCCTCAACTCCTACCTTAAATAGATATGATCTTCTTAATTTCAAAACTTGAAAGTGGATTCCAGATAGCTCATAAAAACCCATTTAGATAATGGGGGAAGTATAAAAATTGGCAAGTATAACTCATTGTGTGAATTGTTTTTGTTTTTATTTCCAGAAAATAATTTATCTTCACTCAGACTTTGTTTATTGTTTGATCCTAGCACAGTCATATTATGTACACAACTGCATATGAGTTTAGTAGCAATTTATTTGTATAATTCTGCAGGCCTCGGGTGATCCAGGCCTGCTGCTCTGTGGCAGCCTCGACTCTGCTGGACTCCCTGTGAAAGAGAGCTGGTCCCATTTAATGTCTTGTGATGGGCCAAGCCTGTCCTTTATCTCTCTCTGCTCTCTCTCTCATTCTGAGTGGCTGTAATAGGATCATAGATTCATCTGTATGTGTTTTCAGCCTAATTACTTCAACTCTCATGCATTAATTTCAGCAAATGAAAATAGTATCTATCTAACTATCTGTCAAACTATCTGATCAAGTCTGATGTTTCAATATTTTGGTGTCATGTGTTAAAAACTGTCCATAAATACTTGAAATAGAATTATGGTATGTTATTTGCTGTTTGCTTCAGTGTGTCATTTGCTGTCTTGGTGTTGTCCTGCGTGTTTGGTACCATTGTTTAGAAACAATGACTGAAGAAATGATGGCATAATTTGCAGATTTCCATTAATCTGCTGTCTGTCTGTTGTCTGTCTGTGTTAATCAGTTAAGCTCCACCGTTGGGGTGGTGCATTTTCAATGAGCAAGTGCTGCTACCTGCAGTTTCATGAGGGATAGAGGAGATTAGACAGCAGGAAATGGACACCAGCAAATTGTTCATACTTTGAAAAATATTTTGGTTTGAGCTTTTCCTCTGTTCGGTTTAGTTAAGTCCTCTAGTCAGTTCTACAAACATGCCCACACTGTTGTGGCTACAGCCTATGGTGAAGTCTATAGAAATGCTCCATTATCATCTATTTTGAAGTAGTAGTAGCGCATGCTGTCTCTAAAGCTGACCAAATGTGGCACTTGGCACCTTTAACGCTCAGGAATTTACATATTGTGTTTCATTTGTTTGATCTGTGCAACAACTGAAGCACCTTAACAACGTGGCTGTGGTCTTTCATGGCATGATGTGCTGGGCTATATCTTGGCCAGGAACACTGACTTCCTGGAATCTGCGCTGGTTGCCTAGCAACTGCTCCCAGCCATGGAATATCCTGGGACATGACCTGTTGTAAACCGTAGAAGGATCATTTTTGCACTTAGTTTGGTTATTGGTGTTTCGATGTAAAAATGTAAGAAAAAGAGGTGTAGGCTGTAAAGATGTTATTTTTGTTACAGAGCCAGGCTAGCTGTTTCCCTCATTCTTAATGCTAAGCTAACACACGATTTTCATCCCGATTTCATATTTAATAGCGTTGCCTCGAGGGACTCGAGGCTGGTTGCAATATCTTCAGCAAATGTTACTATGTTACATATTGTTTCTAGAGATCATCACTCTGACTGTCAAACATAATTAGATTTACAATACATCACAGATGTTTGGGCAGACTGATGACTATTTGGCCACTCTTACCACTATGAAAATTGAGTGATTGCTTCCTACCAGTTCCAGAGCAGCAGGTGATATGAAAAGGTTTTGGTTTCATACAGCAGGAGTCATCTGGCATCAATGGCTTTATGGACTAAAAGTCAAGACATGCCGATTCAGTGCATTGTTGAAGTTTCATGCTGCTGAAAAGGGGAAGTGACTGTGGAGGTTTTCAGTTTTTTATCAAAATGTATAAAATAGCAGCGCAATGACACTCTGTTCTGAATAGGACTTGACTTATTATTTATTTAAATTCAACCTATTGGTCACTCTAGAAGCAGTTCATTTATACACAATGGGACACATAAATATGTTAGCAAATGCAAGTCAAACTCACCCTCAAACATATGGAGAAATAAAGGCATCATATCGCATCACATCGGTTGATGATGATGCAGTCATCTTCGTGATCATGTGTTGCTGTATCCAGTGGGAGGGGGCTGTATAAACACTGCAAATGCATATGCAGGTAACTGCTGCTCCAAGTTGCCAAGCCCAGTGTCCCTGCAGCCTTTTAGTGGCGTTGTCATGTTTGCTTCCTGGGGGTGTAGACGCCCAACTCAATACAGCAAACCCTACTTAAAATCTGAGCATATTCAGGCCAGTAGAAGATAACAGGATTGCACATGAGACCTGTACAAATGTCTTCTGAAGGGCATTGGGATAAACAGCACTTGTATGTGCAGGGGGGGGTTGGAGTTGGGTAGAGGAAAAGTGGGGACTTGGGATGGGAGATAGCCAGACTGTTCCAGGCAGATGGCCTCCCCAGCTACAATACAGCTGAATTCCCTCCAACCCCCCACCCCTTTGTCCACCCAACTTTGGGGCCTCATTCCCTCTCATATTGTTTTGTATGAAGGCCAATGTCCTTATTTATGATTTTTTTTCCCGTTCAATGTGTGCGCTTAGAGACTCCACCGGTGGTGAAGTTGCCATGACTTTCATTAAAGCCGAGGCCGAATGAAATATGGATGCACAGGGAGTGAATTAGAGTGATGGAATGGGCCAAATATTGCCTTTGTGGTGTCTCGGCAATACTGTCTTGAGGGGATAGATACTCTAGGCCTGAGGAAAGTAAAAACCCCTCTCCAAGTTCAGTGCATTCATCAGCAGGCCAGAGAAGTTTGCCTCCATGCAATGTTGATGACTGTTGTGCAGCTGAGTATTTTGGTGCATGAGGAAAAACGGGAATGGCTGGGAATATCCGTAACCTTTACCTGTGAAGACGGTTTGACCTTAAGAAAAGGATTCTGTTACTTCAACAAATCTATTGTGCTTCTGACATTCAAATACCAATGGTGCTTAAAATGCAATTTGCTTCTAATAATTTAATGAAATGACTCAGAACAGGAGAAGGTACAGTAATTCATATAATCTTTTTTCTCTCTTCCACACAGGATGAATATATTATATTGGGTTAGTAGTCAAAGAACCCTATAGACAAAACTTCTCCATATTCTAAGTTGTTATAAATTAATGATTAAACCTACTGCATAAGAAATATGTCAAGTTCTACCAATAGAGACAAAACTGGCATCGTATTTCACCCTCTAAAACCACCGATCTGGACATTAATTACTATATTAAATGTTAAATACAAGCAAGCTTCTATTTTATTCTATTGCATCAGAATGTATTAGCCTGTCTCAGCTTCCACATGGACTGCAACTCATCCAACCTTAAATAAGAACATTTTTTTTGCAAATATTGTACAGATGGAAGCTCAAAAGCACCATTTCAGCACGCTGAATAATTGCCTATTGACACCAAGTTGTCACGACCCTGAGTTGGATCCAGTTGGTCCTTGCTTGGCGTTATGCTGCATAAATGAAATGCAGCACAGTCAACAATATGAATTCAGTTCATTCAGCTCAAAATAATCCCAAATAGGCCTTCGTGTGGAAAGTTTGCTGTGTGAAGTGAGTTCACCTCATGAGTTTATTCAACAGCACCAGCGGACGACTGCTTCCTCAAGAGTCTTACAGTACAATGTAAAATGAAAATTAATCCACCCCTTGTTGTTTTGTTTTTGGCTTTTTTTAATCGCACTTCTCCTTTCAAGGACTTTCCACATAGCGGCTCTAAATCTTGTTGGGGTCAGATGCAAATTGACGGAGCTGTCAAAGACTTCCACCTTTACTGCGGTGTGTACACAGAAAGTCTGCTCAAGGGGAGCAACTTTCGCCGTTCCAAAAAGTAGATTCTCGTCGCTGCAGTGCAGTGGGGAGGGCAGGCCGAAGTGGGAAAAGAAAGCTTAATTGAACAAACTAATGAGTAGTTCTTATTTCCATTGGGGATGTGCCAGTGAGATTGCTGGACAGTTTATCTGTGATAAATAAATGCTTTAGGAGCTAATTAGCTCCAAGGCCCTCAGGGGAGGGGGCTGTTGAGTGTCCGAGGCAGTGTGTGTGAGTTTGTGTGAGTGAGTGTGTGTGTGTGTGTTTTGTATATTACCATATCTTCAAGTCGACACTATTCCACTTCCTGTTCTTTCTCACTCCACCCCCTCAATCACACAACCACATTCACTCCAAACTGTTCCCCATGTTCGCTTCCCCTAAAGAGACACTCTACTGAACACGATGAAACTCAAGTGGTGAAATGCAAAGAAGAGACAAGACACTTTCTTCTTGAAGTGAGAATAGCTTCGTAAAATGATGCTCCGTCATCCTCACTCTGTGATAAATGTTATGAAACGGGCATCTGCAACAAAATCTAGTTAATTTTTTTCAATTTAAAGATGTATTTCATTACATTTTCTCATCTTCATGTTCAATGTCGGATGTGAAGATTGATTCTGCAAAGATCCATCAGCAGGATTAAATGATTGATGAGTGTCGTGTGAGCCAAAGCTCTGCTTTAATCTCTGACTTATTATTATAAATGCTAATTTATGCTTTGCATGAAGTAGGATTAAAGAAATAGTTTGACATTTTTGCTGAGAAGACTCTCATATCTGTCAGTTCAATATGAGGCTACTGCCAGCAGCTAATTAGCTTAGCGCAACACAAGTTGGCCTTGGCTCTGTCTGATGGATGTATAATCTGCCTGACAACACTCTAAAAGTAGACAATAATTAAGACGCTGTGTGACATTTGTTTTTTTTTTCACCAAATGCAACATATCAATATTTTACCAGGTCATTTTACTATGCTAAACTAGCTTTAAAAGAATATTTGCAGTCGTCTTGTCTGCACTTCAGTGAATCAAATACAACCTGCACGTGTTCAGGATTTCACCTTTCACACCATTTAGGGCCCCATTTCTATATCTGTGTTTGGTTGTTGGAAGATGTATGCTACAGCTTGCCCTGATAAGAGCATATCTGCTACTGGGACCACACTGAAGAGTCGGGGGTTGGCCGTATCTCAGTCTGTGGGAAGGCGTCGCATCAGGGTCCGGGGTCCCCACAGTGAAGCGCACTCTGATAGACAACATCAAGCCATCAGTCACTGATTGAATGTTGCCTCCTTGGGCTCTTCTTTTGTGGCAATATTTAACACTGGCATGTGTGCATGTCTTGGTCGAGCACATTTTCCCTGTCATATTACTACCGGTGACAGTCGAGTAGGTTCCACTTCATGTAAAATGTCATCTAGCAGGTTCCCTCAAGATGTATGAAAATAACTTTTCCTGATGAGTTTAATAAATTCTGTGGAGGTTTGACATTCTAGGAAAGTCCTCTTTCAGCTTGTTGTTGAGGTTGTCCGGGTAACTTCATTAAATGTGGAAACCTTTTGGACTTCACCATAATTCATAGATATATCAGTGGCAATATAGAACGTCAGCCCGGAGAATAATGCCAACCGTTCTTTAATTAAAGCTGTCATAATCTCGAGCCTTAATGGGAAAAAACGAACCATATGTAATATCAGTAATATGGGTCTTTGAACAGAACTGAAATACTTTTTATTAGCAGCTAATTGACTCTTTTCAGACATCAGCATCAGCGCAGAAGAAGCATTAGGAAATGTTGTCAGAAGTCTCTGAATAGCAAGGCATAAATTGACAGAGAAAGTTTTGTTGAAGACTCCAACAAAGCAAAACAGAATGAAAACTTTTCAGTTATACTGCGGCACATTCTTTGTATTGTCAAGGAATCTGCTTTTGTTAATCAATTAAGGAGAAGACTCCCTTTATGCGTCACGGTCAAACATTCAAGGAGGACTATGAATTTCGAAGCAATAAGAATGAATTAAAGTAGAATTTGAAGAATAGAAGGTGGAATACAATATGCACCGGTAGAATAGAATGAACATGATAATTATACTAAATTATAAAGTGTTGCTGACATCTGTCACCCCAGAATTTTCTTTCAACAAATGAAGAGAAATAAACACAGAACATTCCTCTGTTGTGAAGGAGTGTAATCCTCTTGCCTCCCTGTGCTCTTTTCTTTTCTACTGACAATGATAATTACAGTTTTTGTTGGACGGCTTTCAAGGATTTATCTCCTTTTTGTATTAATGGCTTTCTGAAGCTTTTAAATCCAAAAAGTTTAATTTGTTGGTTCTGTGTGGCCGTTGCAAGTTTTCAATTTTCCATACTTTTGTTTGAAATACCTTTATGTTGTGATGTGACATTCTTCTCCATGTTCTGTTGAAAGGGAAACAAAATCCACTGCTCAGCCGCAGCGCTGTCACTACAAATATACGGACACAATGTTCAGCTCTTGATCAGAAATGTGCACAACACTTTAGTTTTGTCCTGGGGTCAATCTGTTTGTGGAACTTCATTACAAAACTGTCCCCCTCTCAACAACTCCTCTAAAATACATAGTTTGTAATTGCCCTCCAGAACAAGGGGAGGTATTTTTCTGCACAGCCTCTATCAGCAGGACGGTGTCATTTGTTAGAGTTCTCTAGATCCAATTTCTGATCTCATACGGCCATGTTAGAGGTTTGGGGAGGTTAGGTTTAGGTAAAAATACAATTTCAGGGTTATAATACAATTTCAAAATACAAGGCTCTATAGTCCATCGTCCCTTTCACACATAATTGCCAGTAAATTGCTTGATAAACCTTTCGGGTTCTGTGAGTGATTGTAGCCATTCATACTTGCCCAACTTACCTGAAAATACACATGTAGTGCCGATTTTCCACATGTGCCACCAACACTAGGAGTACAGGAGCTGTCCAGTGACTGGCAGTCACTGTGGGCCTGGCTGAATGTACATGCACACTATCAAGTCCACTCACACTTCCTGATAGTTGCTGGATAATGTGCTTCTCTGTACGGATAGGGAGGAGCACCAGTATCTCATAATGAGCCCAATTGCCATTTTGACTCATTCTTCTTCCTAAAGACTCTTTGACAAATAGTACATTTAACCAGGAAGGAGCGGGTCCACGTTACAAATCCTGTGATTGGCTCCCCATGACTCCATAAAAATGTAACGACATGACCACCTATGTGTCTCCCCTTTGTATAACCCAGCATGAGTATATCCAGATCTTATCTGTTATCCAGATTAAAATGACCCTGGTAAGAATACCCTGGGTCGCATTCATACTGTATGTCTCCTACCTGGATAAGACCCATGTAAATGCCAGATGACGCTATTTCCTACTCTCGCTCTGAATGAACAGTTATTGCTTGCACTGCCATTTGAGGGCATTGTCACTTAATGGAAGAAAATGGTTTCCTTTTGCTCTGAAATGACAGATTTTTTTTTCCTTGTTCAGAAATTCTCGTTACTTACTGTACATTCATTACCAGCGCTGTGCAATCGGGCTGCCTGCTCGAAACATGTTCACGCTGGTTAACACACCACCACCACCACCACCACCACTAAATCGAAACTAGACCCAAACCAAAAAATGGACCGAAGTGTCACAAGCCATCTGGGTTTAAATCAAAGAAAGCACCCTGCCACCCAACCCTTGTTGGGCTGCCTTTTCAAAATGTCCTCCATGTTGCAGTTTCAGGACAATGACTGACAGACCACATAGTGTATCCCCTCATTCAAAGCCTCGTGCTTATAACCAAGCTGGGTTTTAATCTGACCGAGCCACCTGTGAGGCTCGTCAGAACTTGAGCCCACAGGGGCAGAGCTGGGCTTCATTACTGCGTGGCTGGTTCTGGCCCAGTTCTCTCTTTGCTCTATCTCTCTGTCTCTCTATTCTTCAGTACCTTGCAGGCATGGTGCAGAAATGAGAGCCGGCTGCTTGGTCCTCCACATCACTCCATGGCCGCAATTTGTCATTTTTCACACGAGATGAAGCCTTTTATGAAACGAAATGAGTTTCCCTAAAATGAAGCGCCACAAAAGCTCCGTGATTAATTTGCTTGTTAGGCTATTGCAGCTGTCACCTGTGGAAGACATCTGGACAGCAGATTGACTAATGCCAGCGGTGGGGCTGAAACACGGCTCTGTCGCTCTCTCATAACCTAGCCTACAGTCAGCCTTTCAGTGGGCTTTTAAAGGCGCTACTCACTGTTTGAAATAGCCCCTTTCTGAGGGGCAATTAATAAGCATTACTTGTGATTGACATGGTAATTAGTTGCTTTAATGTGGTCATAAGAGGCTTTGTATGGTTGTGGTGGCAGAGGAGGGGGGTCGCAATGAACTGATGAGGGCTGGGCCGTAGATGGTAGGAAACGAAGAACGAGCACTACGACCTCACTTAAAAACTAATTGTCCATTTTATTATCGCCCCTTTTTTTGACAGTAATTTTGTCGAAAAATGGCAAGTGTAATTTCATCTTTCAGATTATGTACCACTTAATCATGAGAATTCTTTTCCGATCAATGCAGAGTACACTACAAAAATCATTTTTCAGTCAAGGTTTTTATGATGTGTTTTACGAAACCATTGTTGTAATACAGCCAATGCTGATTGTATTATGTGACAGAAAGTCAAAAATTACCTTACTTTCAATTCCATCTTAACTTAGGCAACCTAACTAAAACATGTTCTAAATAATTCAGAATATTGGTTCTGTACGTATTAGTTTGTCACAGGATGCTGAGCTGTTTGTTTTGTTTAAATAAGGATCCTGATAATTTTCTCAGGAGTCGCCAAACCAAGGCTAAGAAGCTATTGAATACGAAACTCACTGATTATGTGTCAGGTGGCTGAGGAAGATAACATAGAATGACCACATTGCTCCGTTTTTCTTCTAAGTGTGTAAGTAGGCAATTACACTTAAGCTGTAAGAAAATGATGAACTGATAAAGACTCGAGTGTGCTTTAGAGCTTTTACTGCCCTCTCGTGATAGCGATGTCTTGGGAATCTACACAAGTCAAATTGCTTCTTTGAAATCAGGAATAGGTGATGTAAGGTATATAAGTGGTTAGCACTGTTAGTGGTCACAGCGTCAAGGTCCCCGGTTGAAATCTGGGTCAGGGTTAAGGGCCTTTTTGTGTGGACCGTGCTTGTTCTCCACATGTCCGTGTCACTTTTCTCTGGTTGCTTAGAGAAAGCATGTATGTAAATTGGAGACTCTGAATTGCCCTTGGGTTTGAGTGTGAGAGTGAGTGGATGAGCAGATCCTGCAACACTGCTGGGTGCAAAGCCGATAAGATGATGGATAAATGAAAGAAACAATGAATGTGCACCCTCGTTCTGCTTTTGTTTTGTGGTGTGCAACGTCTCATCCATGAAAATATCTGACCTTGTCACAACTAAACACTCAGACTAAACGCTATCCTCACCATTTACTGTGTTTGGTGAGGATAGTGGACTGTGTCCGTCTGCTGATTGGTGCTGAGCACATAGCACATAGTTTCAGGCTAAAAACAACAGTGAGAGCTGTGCGGATAAATCAGTACAGGAAAGTTGCATCCTAACAGCCAAACAAGGACTTGGAAACTCTAAATTAATCATAGTGAAGAACTAGGAGTTTGTGAACTTTCTACCCAAGGACCTCAAACAATCAACCTCTTGCTCTTTAGAATAAAGGACTGTTTGAAGGTCTTGTAGCTCTCATTATTCTCTCAAACACTTTCTGATGATGGGATTTACACTGAAAATCCAAACGGTTTCATTTTCTTCTTGTTTGTGAGCCGGCGGAGGCCTTGGAGCCCATCGCAGGACACCGAGTCATGTCATGGTGAGCAGAGGCTTATTTTTTAATTATTGAGGAATTAGAGGGTAGTGTTGGTTTATTTGTATATCCTGTGTAATAAGGAAACTTTTCTTAGAAAACTGAGGCTTTGTTGGAATAACTGGTGTAACAGTAAATTCAAAAACACAACACAATACTCTGAGATTCGCAGACCAGAGATTTCGTCGGGCTATTTTGAATGGCATGGGATGGACCCTATCTTATTACTGTGACCAATTCTTCTCCCCGTATTTGTATGAAATTCCTGAGCGAGAGCGCGGGAGCATGTAAAGGACCCTGCTACTGCAACAATAAACTGCATCACAATGACAACATCACTAAAAGACCTAAGAGAATGCCCAACACACAGCGAGTTTGACTCAGTTTAAAATATAGACCCACCATGGGCTTAGTGGCCAATTAGGGGAGGTCCTCAATTTATGTGCATGACAGAAAATAATTCCATAACTGAGCTTCAGGCCTTGTTTTGTGAGTAAAATTGCTATGACAAACCTGTGCATAAATGTATTTTCCATTAGTTCATTGCTTCAATTCACATACATTGATAGTCAGTGACAATACAACATATGGTGTCTTTTGCAGGAATGTCCTAGCATAAAAATACAGTGTTGTATTAAATCCAGCCTACAGTTTGAGGCGAAAAAGTTATTGTTGGAGACTTAAACTCTGCTGAGGGACAAGGAGATCCAGGTCATGAAACAAAGGCCTGACTGCTGCTCTTTTAATTACATCATCCTGTCACACCCTCTTTCTCTGCCAGGCTTTGACGGCGACCCACAGGAAAATTAGCGCCACCGGCTGCTTAATTTGATGCACATGACTCCTAATGTCAACATGTACTGTAACAGTAATGTATGAATGATAAACTTTATGTCACGTTTTGTCTAGAAAGTCATTTAGACACAGGTGTTATGTGGATGTGCTACTGTTTTATGTCTTCTCAAATACTACACACTGATATTTAGCAGGTGTTTAGTATATAATGTGCTTACTGGTGTTTTTCTAGGTAGTTAAGGAGAGCGTTTGCATGGAAATGCAGCACGCTTTGTTCCAAGCTTCGTTTGAGGCTAAAGCGTGGCGGCGACAAGGAAAGAAAAATACTCTGAGTCATATAATCATTCTTTACCTCACTACGGCAGTCTCACAAACACCAAACCACAAGGGGAATGAAGGGCATTGTTCAGTGTAAATGCACTTAACTCCTTGGCTAAACTTCTGCTGCATCCCTGTAGCTATGGCCTCAAAGTCATTTTAGACAGAACTGACAGGCTAATCTTGCCCCTCCCAGGCACTCAGTGAAATGATGCCTCCTCCTAAGACTTCAGATCGCAGCCTTACTGCCTCTCTGTCCTAATATCTCTCCTCTCATAGCGGCGCGACCAGAAATACAAACACACCGTCTCGTATTGCCGTGACGCCGGTGTTTTTAAAGATCAAATGCCCGGCCACATAAAGGCAGCTTTCCCAGCCAAAACACAGCCCAACAAACACACACACACAGCTGTACTGATAGGCGTGCGCACACACTCAGACACACACATTCTGCACTACAATGGCTGTCGCAGGGCTATTTCAATAATCCCCAGCATGTATGTTTAATGGTGAGGGCCCAACAGGAAATGATCGGCAAATGAAACGAAGCAGCGGGTTATTACGTACCACTCTGGTGTCAGCCCAGGCCTCCCCATTAATTTTATTGTAACTCATTTCTGCGGCCAGAGTGGAGCAGGATTTAATGTTTCCATTCCCCACTCCTGTTCTGCATGACAAATTGTTTTAATAAACATATACTGGGTCATAATAAAGTAATAATAATCCTACCAGTCACCTTATATCACTGCAGTTAAATTTTCCCATAAGCCAACACTGGTTACAATGACAATTACATGGTAGCCAATCCTCAGCAAGGCAAACACAATGGGCAGATTTAATATAGTTTGTAAATATGATTAGTGTGCTATCGTGTTATTGGACTCTTGTATTTACATTTCTCTTCGGGCTTTTTTACACTACAGGATCAACATTAAATAAAGCTTTTGCTCTTTTTCCTTCCTGCCCTTTTTCTTCCACTAGACTGCCTCCCCTCACTCCCCTTCACAACTTAATGAAAAACACTGTTGACCGTTAATATTCCACGGATCAATCACCATTTTTAATTTTGCGGATAAATGTGCTATTGTGAAACCCTCAAAGGTCTCTCCCACCTTGTGTATGCGCGTGTGCCCGTGTGTGTGTGCCTCTGTGTGTGTGTGTGTGTGTGTGTGCTCACGCATGCATGCATACTGTATATCTGAGTGTCTGGGCTCTGGTTTCTTAGCGAGGGGGGAGAGAATGTGTTAACATAATGGCTCATGGTTATTTGCAGGGGCAATTTAATGCTGCAATTCAATTATTGCCCAAATTTGTTATTAGCTTCTGAAGTCATTGCCTCTACCTGCATTTTTTCCCCTGAAAACACAAACATTTACACTACACACAGAATATTAGTGTGTGTGTTGTGTGTGTGTGTTGTGTGTGTGTATATGTGTGTTTTGAATACAGTGAGCTTGCAGCAACCCTTTGAACTTGAACTGAGGTAAACGCGGGCCTGTATGTGCTGCTGATACAGACAGCTTTGATTGAATTGCCTCCTGATACTGCAGAACGTTGTGACAAACTAATTAAAACAGCAGCTGCTCGTTAGTTTTGTGTCGCAGTCTATGCCATGTGGCCAAAAGTATGTGGACAGCATGAGCTTGTGTACATTGCATCTGGGGACTGTTTTTCCAGGGTGGGATGAAGGGAACTTGTAATTTCATGGCAAAGGGTGATGTTATAGACAAAAATGAGCTTAGGGGATGAATCCATTTCTATGCACAAAGACTTTTGATGTAAAAAAAAAAGACTTTAACCTCAACCTCATCCAAAGCCTTTGGGGTGAATTGTGACATGTAAGCTAAAAGGAAGTGGAACATGAATAAAGGTTTTGTTTTGCTTGTGTATATTTGCATATTTTCTCCATCTATATTATTCTCACTTGTGTTAGTATGAGGCTGTGGGCATATATCTATTTGTTTTCTATAGCTGGAAACCAACTGTATCTCCAGGCTGAACATATTTGAATGATGGTGTGTTGTGTTGATATTGTATATGTTTTTGAATGCTTGGTTTGGAGGAGCTTTGTGAATAGCGCTGGCACCTCACAGTGTGAATGTTTCTAGTTTGAATCCCAGTTGGATATTTCTATGTGGAGTTTGCATGTTCTGGCCAGGTCTGCGTATGTTTTCTCCTCTTACTCTGGTTTGCCCCCAGAGTGGAGAACACGCAAATACATGCATGTTTTGGTCACCTGCAGGTTCTCAAATGGCCTGCGATTGACTGTAGACCTGTCCAGGGTGTATTCTCCACATTCACCTAATGTGTACTGTGTATACAGATATGTGTAGTTCACCCCTGTGACATTACAAGGCACAATGAATCAATGGGTGGATGAATGTTTGTTTGTTTGGTTTGGTGCTGATTTCTGTAATCCGATGTGAAATCGGTCGATTAGATAATCAGACACTGTCAAAGCACCACCTTTTTTTATCTGTTTTCTTTTTTCTACTTTCTCTTCAAATCTTTAACTGTTAATTCACACTTTTCATTTTTTCTAACACCAAGATTATGTGAAACGCTCCTGCCTGTGCAGCTCGGGGAAAGCCATTTGCTGTCAAATCAAAACACAGATGCTAGCCGGTGATCCCACATTAGCCTTGTCCTCGCTTCCTTTCACTGGCTTCCTGTACGATTCTGAATAAACTACAAGATCCTGTTGATTACATATAAGGCTCAGCATGACCCTGCCCTCAGTTAGATTTATGATATCCTCATTCCATATTCCACTTCTCAGTCACTCCGATTACTCTAATCTCAGGCTTTTATCCATGCCCCCGCTCCAACCGCAAAACAAAAAGCATTGCTGTTTTAACCCGATCATCTGGAATCATCTTCCTCCATTTATTAGCCTTGTCTTGTCGCTTTTTTCAGTGACCTCTAAAAACTTCATCTGCAAGGTTTTTTTTCTATAGCCAGAACTTTGCTTTGTGTGTTTTATGCCTTCTCTGTCTCCAAATCCCTTTGTAACATGCTTTGTAATTGAAGTGTTTTTTACTTTACCTTTTTCTTTGAGCCTGTCATGATTCTTCCCCACTAACAGGGCTTTGTCACTTGAATGGAGATAAACACATGTCATTCTGGGGCACCGGCTGAAAGGACTGATGCTGACGTTCCTCTTGGGAGGAGTCTGTAAAAGCACAACAACACATGTTTACATACAACTGTCAAAGACTTTTAGCGTCCATGTCAACTGTGGCTGTCAGTCAGTGACAAAGGCAGCGACTGTGTGATGATGTTCTTCCTCTTCGAGGTGCGTAAGTGGAGGACCGCTCTGTAACTATCTCATTGGAAAATGAATCAAGTTAATTCTGTAGAGGTGATCTTCAAGCTGTTCGGATAAACAGTGTTGATGGTACAACGGTCAGATGTTTTAGCCAGTTGAAGCAATAGTTTTGTGTATGTTTTGTTTCAGACTGGACTGGTATGTGAGTTCCCGGCTCTTTCTGGAGACGCCGTCTTGTAGAATCGGTCTGGTGTGGGGTTTTGATGGGGATGGTGTGTGTGGTGTTTTGCTGTGAATTTGGGGACCAGAGTCTTTGTGTTGTACAGTGTACGGGCCTGCTCGTCACCACTCAAAGCAGCGCCACTAATTGTTGTCATATGTCACTCCAGCCCTGCTGGACACCCTCAGCAATGGAATTGGGGTGGGGAGGGGAAAAAGAAAAAGAAAAAGAAAACGTCATTCAAATGGGAGTCTTTTCTGGCTCACTCCTGCCGGTAGCCTTTAGTAGCCTCAATTTTCTCGCACACATACCACCGACCCATCCAAAAACCAGAGTGACATGAAAGGGCTTTCTTCCGCCACATACATGGCATTGACAGTTGAATGAAATATTTATTTATGAAATCTAAAAACATGTATTCACCCTTGACACCAGACTCCGGGAACATTGACTTCTGAAGCACCTCACTGCCACCAGCGCCTGGCCCTCCAGTGAGTCAATTATAATGGCTTAAAGGAATGTCTGCCTCTCTCTTCAAGTGTCTACTTGGCCCTAATTTTTCATCTCAGGCTCTTTTCATCTGATTCTGCGGTGAAAACATGAAAATAGTGGAGGCCGGCTCTTTTTAACCTGCACGGGAAACTGAAGTCAAGATTGACATTTGGTGAGTTTTGATGTACTCGTTTCAGTGCCAATTCCTCCTCGGCTCCTCTGTGGATGGATTGCGCTTCAGTCATCCACACTACAGCCAAGTGATTGTTAAAGATACATATTCCAGCAATCCCTTTAAGATGCCAATTATTCCGCATCTGAAAGTATTGCTTTGGATTATTTGTCCCACAGATGCGAACCTATTTTTACTCACTGTGATAATATTTGCGTTGGCACAGGCGGTTTGTGCTCCCACTGGTTGCTCTCATCACCAAGACCTTTGAAAAGGACACACGACCTTTACAAATGAATTCATATTTCTATAATTGTATTTCATGCTGGCTGCCCAGTGCAGCTTTGGCTTCCTTTTTTTCACCTTTGTAGTGTTTTTGATTAGCAATTTTTGAGAGAGGAAAAAATAAGTCTGTATCATTTGTGGAGGTATGATTACAGTCTCATTTTGTTCTCTGTGTTATTGGTCTGTCTTGTGATATACAGCATGTGTAAGTATCGGGGAGTCGAGCCATATTATGGCTGGAGGGGGCTATATGTCGGAAACTTGATATGTGATTTCATATTGGAAGGTGTTGTATGCATTGGTTTTCTCACAGAAGCTAAATTTTGAGAAATGTCTGAAATAGATATATGGGTTTCTTCCTGCCACTCATTTGTAAGTAACAATTTTTTTCTTTAAAAGATTCGATTTGGCCTGCTGTTTTGATGCAGAGTTTTATTATTTTGCGGCACAGACAGCCCAACGAATAGCCAACAGGACACGCAGCAGACGGATTACTGTTTGACTTTGCAGCTCTCTGGCAGTTGGTGACTGACTTGATAGATGACAGAGAAAGTGGATCGGATCAGCCATCAGATTTGACACTGACCATGAATAGTTTTAGCACTATGAAGCCTTGGTGCTCTCTTGGTGTCACACCTCCACACTCTGGAGGGGGGTCACTCTTCTGGATGGGTCATGTCACAGAGGGAGCATCATCATCCGGGATGATTCTGCCGCAATCAAAAATAGTGAAATCAGTTTCCACCGTCCCAGCGGACAGCAGGAAAATGAGAAGAGCCGGCTGTGGAAGTTGGAGAGCGTCGTGGCATTGAGATCCTCTGCATGAAATTACCTAGTTCTTTCATTAGACGCAGAATAAACTCAACGCTTCCCATTTAATCTGCAGGACTTTAAACTCAGCATCTTGACATTCGTGAAAAGAAGCGGAGGAGAGAGGCTTTAGAGACCTCCCTGAAGGGCAGGCATGAGGAGAGGCAACCAGAGATGGTAATGTAGCTGTGTGAGAGGGGGGTGCAGAGGTACTTGAAGCAGTCGAGAACTCATTTCAGACCCAATCCTAACCCTCTCAGTCACTCAGTCATCTCTCCTTACAACTCAATACTGAGGACCTGTGTGTCTCTCTGACACTCTATGTAACTCTTCATTATCCTCCAGCCAAATTCAACACAACCCCCTCCCTTACACCACAGTGGTGCAGCGGTGAGGGCCCTCTTTGTCAGCCCAGAGTCAAACAAGCTGCCCCCACCATGAGCTTTCCAACATGGCTGGAATGTTTTCCTGTTAGTTTAAGTCTCATCTCAACTAATTAATATTTTTGCTTATAGCTGCTGTGGTTCCCGTGGGAGGCCCCTTAATTAATCATTTATAAATCTACACAGCCTCCCAGTTTATTAGTCTCTGCCTTTGGCGTTGGCTGACTGCATTGGGAAACCGCAAATGATTAGTTACAGGAATGAAAGCCTTTTTTCCCCCCTCTCTCCCCCCCTTGTTTGCAACTGATTAGGGCCTCACACAGAGGTATTTCCACAGCCCTGCTCTGCACTTTAATTCATTCGGAGCACCTGACACATTATTCACTCTCCCAACCCTCTGATCCTCTGCCTATTGTTTGAACCAGTGTTTTTCCTTGGCCATGCAGAGGTATGGCGATCAGTTAAGGCTTCCTCTCGGCACTGTTGTAACAAAAGCCACGGCACCAAACATGGAAAGTGGGGGAATGAGATCACTCAACCACAGGCCGAGTCTGGGCCGGGCCAGCACAGAGGCTGGGTGATTTCTGGCCACCCTTTTGGGATCACGTTGAGGGCAGGGCTGGTGAGGGGAGCAGAGCACATTCACAATTAATTCCATAGAGCGGAGGACTTCAAGCCATGTCATAGTGCTAAAGCTGTCAGGCGTTTATTGGAAAAGAGGCAATATTTCCATCAGTTTAACAGAAAAATAAATTAATTGAATCAACTGAAAGCAGCGTGGGAGGTTTTCATAATGTCTTTGCACTCTCAGGGAAGAAAGCCTCATGCAACAGGGTTCCTTCATCCAATTAGACCTCCGCTGGCTGGCTCAGACCAGCCGCGCTCCGCTCAACATTCCACCTTATCGCCGCCTTTTTATCCCTTTTATCATCAAAGTGACTGCACTTTACTTTGGCATATAGGTAAAGCGAGCAAACCCTCCTAGAGAGATGGACTAATTACGTTATGAGAGTCACACTGTGCAGCTCTGGATAGCCCGCTACAGCACACATCCTCCAGCAGTGGTTGATCCTAATGCCGAAATGATGTGAGAGTAGATGTTCAGTATTAAACCGCTCTGCAAAGGAAACATGGTACGGAAGGTACGAGAGATAGCAAAATAGGCCATTAAGCTGGAAAATTATGAAACTTGATTTGCACTTTATATATTTCTAGAAGGCTTCTGGCCAAAATAGGGCATATCTAGTTTGGAGCTAACTGGACGTTGGCGCGCTCATCACAGTTATTTGTTAATCAGCACAGCAGCACACTTCTCTCACAGATAACACACGCAGAAAAACATAATCATACAAGAGTGCAGGAGGGAGAGAGAGAGAGAGAGAGAGAGAGAGAGAGAGAGAGGGAGAGAGGGAAAGGGGCTTCACAGGCAAGGTAATTACGTTCCCATTCATATACATAGTGACAGCAAATGTGTGGCTGTTTTTGTCTGCATGAGGACCAATTACTTTTATTGAAATGTGTCGCAATTTCCTTTTTTCCACCAGCATTGGGTCTATTACTAATGCCTGGGAGACTAACAAGATCAAAGGAGAGAACTGTAGACTGTATAACTCCATCTGCACCGTCTTGAGCTGTGAATGTAGACATTAGCTACAGGACTGCTGTTATTACTTCTCCAGATGGCTTCAATCTTTCAAGATACAATCAGTGAATGCAAAGGAAAGTCACAAATGCTGAGGGGAATTCATCAGAAACATCATAGCTCTTGACCAAGAAAATATATATAAATACATCGTAAATTACAAATCAAAACTAGTGAAAGATGTATGGCAGGTGTGAGTGAGAAGATGTGTATTTGAGGTGCACAAAACCTTTGCAGTGTCTCAATAATGGATTATATTACCTAAACATTCATCCATTGTGTAAACCACTTATCTATTCTGGGTCACCGGAGCAGCAGAGTGGAATAGAAGAGTAAGCAAACGTCAGGGCAAACGACGGACAGATCACAGTTTGTCAGTCACAGTGCTAACACGTGCTAACACATGGGTAATTCTGGGATTGAAATGTACCTCAAAAACCTCCTCGTCCTGGACAGTGGGAGCTCCGAGTATGTAGAATTTGTAACTGAGCCCAGAACTGGGTCGCACTAACGTTTGCTATGTTTGAACGTTGCCTGAACATCATTCCTGATTTAGCGCGTCACATGTCGAGGCTGGTCCTGGCTGAAACAAGTGTTGTGTTGCCATTGTGTATTGCGCTGAAAGGTGGGAGGATGAGGAGGAGTGAATTGCATGGTCTGTTTTGAGTCAGTAACCTGCTCTTCATCATAGCACATAAACTACTCCCATAAAATCATCATAGCTTTTCACTTTGCTATGTTACTGTTATTATGTTGGCAAGCAAATATACAGTTTAGAGACTGTCAAATCAAACAGCTGCAAATACCTCACAGCATGTGTTTGTTTTATGTTACAGTTTCATTAACTCAATAAAATGGTACTGCTACCATATATTACCTTGTGCTGTAGTTGAAGGTGTCACACCTCTGTATCTTCAAATCATTTATATATATATATTTAACATGTTTTCACAAATCATCACGTTGTTCTAGTGTGCATCCTTCCTAGTGAGAATGGTTAGCTGTTTCAGTTCAGTATGTTCACCCAGAACCATCACACAGGGAAACATGCATATGTATCATGATTTTATTTTACACCAGAATAAGAGCAAACACACTCACACACATAAAACCAAAATACTAACTAAACTGTCCTCATCTTCCAGTGCCACTGCTATGCTATACAGCTGCCACTTTCTCCCAAGCCAGCACTGGATTAACCCAAAATCCACCAGGAAGGCAGATCACAACCTCCCCTGGCTCCCTGTCTCTCAGGCCCCTTTTCCACTGACAGTGTTCCAGGACTGGTTCCGGGCTAGTGCTTAGTTTGGAACAGTTCTCTCTGTTTCCAACTCCAAAGACCTGGCTCTTGGACTAACAACCAGTTATGTCAGATGTTGTGAGGAGGTTTTTTTTTTCTTGCTGAACAAGAGAAGCCACTGACGAGATGAAATGGCAGCTAAAGAAGTTAAAGACAGACTATAGGAACTAAATTGTTGGTCTTTACAGGCACAGTTCGCAATTTGATGCCCTTAACTAAGTCATCAGGGACAGACTAACTGCATCATAACTGACTATGCAATGACTGAACATCTCATTGTACAACTGTTCAACTATAACTTTACATGTAACGGTGTGGATCTTGGTTCTTGTTCACAGTCAGTATTGGCACCAGCACTGGAACCATTTGAATCATGCAGGTCTTGAATCATGGCAGGTCTTCCTGTGCCTTGATTGTTCCTCTGCTAAGTTGACACTGCAAGCCTTTAGGAAGTGTTTTAGCACGAAAAGGTGCAAACCTGTGTGAGAAGCCATTTCCTGTCTGTGACCCACACCTTATACATCTGATACAAAGAAAGAGCAAGGTTAGAAATGCTGTCATAAGAATAGTCCCCAGGAACCAGCTTTTATTGGAATGAATGTGTTGCCATTTTGGAATATGGTATGCGGTTTTCTAAATGTGTCTTTGTTTGAAAAAATGATCTTCTTGCTTTGCTAAACTACTGAACCACCCCATGCGTTGCCTCTGACCAATACACAAATTTCCCTTTGTTCCCAATCGTACTAGAGGCAGCCTTCCTTTTGTGTTTTGTCCGATTGAACTTCTTCAATGCCAACTCGTTAGCAAGCCTCAGTGCTTTGTGCCTTTCATGTGTACAAGGCTGAATGATGAGTGGCAATAGAGCAGGCGTAGTGAAAGAATACAATTTTTACTTGTTATATCAGATGGTTATTCACTTAAGTGCTGTTTGTGTGTTGAAGGCCATGGCTTAATAGGTAAGTGAAACACAGCAGCTGCTGTTGTGGTTTGTGGTTTGTCTGTTTCATCATGCACAGAGGGTGGACACCATTACCGCAACACCTGTGTAATATAATGCCATTTGCTGAAACAATCCACTAATTAAAAAATCATCACTGCTCCTTTCTCTGAAACGGTCTCAAACTTGACGAGCCTAAATCCAGGTATAGCATTTTCGTTCAGTGTTTACCTTTATTTTGCCAGCAACATACATTTAGCTGTCAATCTGCATTGGAACAGGAGCAGTCCTGCAGCACGACATTTTCTTTATTTATTAGGCACTTCTCAGCAAACAACCTTGATAACCTAGTTTTTAACCACATATCAGGATCGTGCTGGATGAGATCTCAACTGTCTTCCCCTCGCTACACTCTTTCTCTGCAAGCTTGAACTGCTGCAAACATGAAAGACGCCCTTTAAAGCCCATGTTTGGTGGTGAAAAGGAAGATAATGGAGCTGCTGCCTAGTGCCATGCTAATGTAAATGTGACTCTTATTTTCAGGTGATTACACACTAATGGAAACATAATTAGGAATATTACATTCTTCTTTTGCTTATGGATCCTCTTGAATACTTTGTGCTTTTAAGATCAGCAAAACAGTCTTTTAGATGTTGCACCGCATTGAAGGGGACCCATTTGCAGAAATTGTGAAATTAGGCAGAGTATGACTGTGCTGTGTAAATGCATTTTCTTTCACTGTTGTAGAAGAGACAAAGGGAAATATTTGACCAGAATTAATCTGAAAATGTCAAAATAAGCACCTGAAAACACACAATAATGAGCAAAATTGCTCCATTATCCCCACAGTTCTTATTGCAGTTTTAAAACTGCCAAAAGTTAACATTAGATATGATTTTAGCCATTGTGGTTAGCTTCTAGACTAAAATAAACATATTGTTTTCAGCTGAAGTGTAAGACAGAGCCTTAGGGCAGGTCTTTTATTCGTGCACTGTTGTTTTGATGAGATGTTATTTTTCAAAATTGCACACAGAGTGTAGACTTAAACACAAAACTAGAATAACTAAAAGCAATATCCTTTGGAGTGCTGGTTTCTTTGTGTATTTATACTCACCTTCTCCATTATTTCTTGCTCCGTCTCCCATCCCACTGTTGCTTTGTTGAACACCCTAAATTAAAACTGGTGAAATATTGAAATCTGTTTTATGAATGATGCTGCTTGTTGCCTTTGATTTGCTCATGCAATAATGAAACTCTTATCACTCCTGCAAGCTATTTGGTTGTGAAATTGCTGCACCACAAACCTGACACATTAGACGCCATGATGTGTTTTGGAGGAGATATACAGTAGCATGTGTGTTTCCATTCTGAGGCTGCTTCTTTCAGCAGTGATAGTAATAGACCTTTGTACTGTTTCATAAAGTAACTTCATCATCATCAGACAATAACAAAAACAAAACACTAATGCTCGTAATTAATAACTGAATTATACACAAGCAACATATTAATTGGATGAAACTATTGATCCCTGTTTGGAAAATAAGACTCCACAGAGAAATACCAGTGAAAAAAAATGTTATGTTAAGATGTCCATGGCAAGTAAGAGCAGTGTGGATTTCTTTTGATCAATCAAAGAGATGTTATTATTCTCAGGCCAGACGTATTTATTCACAGTTTGGCCATAAAGTAATTGAAACCAGAGATGTACTTTTACAACACAATATAACACAAGGACTTATGGTGTGAATATTGCGAAAGTACAATATTTTTTGACCTTCACTTTGGTCTCCACCATGTAGACTATGATTGAAGAGCCATTAACATTTATATTTGAAAAGTAACTGAAGTCTTATGTATTTTAGGCTCAAAATCCCATTATAAAATCCCAGTTATACTCTCTCTCATAGTCTACAACACATATCATTTAATAAATGCTTCGATAAACACAAGAAGATCCAGATCAGTCCACTATATCATCAGTTTGTAGCTTCATTGTGACTGAACCACGACTCACGCTCAGGCGAGGCCTGAGCCGCGAGGCCGTCCACTTGTAACAAGGTCAGCGGTTCAATTGCAGCCTACGTGTCGAAGTATCCTTGGGTAAGATGCTGAACCCCAAACCAATGCTGTCATCAGTGGTCAGAAATGGTTAGAAATCTTGCTTGACCAGATGGACAGTGTTGGGCAGCCTCTGTCACCAGTGTGTTTTATCACCAGTCAAAGTGTTTTATCGGGTGGAAGACTTCAGACTGAAGATAAATCAACATCGAACAAATTTGTTACCCGCTTTAGCTGCTTGCTCTTTAGTGAAGAGATGACCAATGGGATTATCAGAGCAATAAGAATGACCTTACACTCAGAAGTGTGCAGCCATAAAACCAGAGCAACAAGCTGAAAAATGATAGAAGGTGTGTAGAATTGAGGAGTAATGGAGCCGCTTGATGCTCTTTGGGTTTATTACTAAGAGCAGCCCCCTCTTCATTAAAACTCCTCATTTCATCCATTTGTTATAGAAACAAGTGAATTGGAGCAGCATGAATGGTGACTCATTTCCTACCAGCCTGAAGTTACCACGATGAGCCACCCTGGGCTAAAGAGAAAACTGAAGTCTAAACAAAATTAGACCATAGACAGATATCCTACATTTTACATTTTAACACTTGTAACTGTAATATGCAGCTTGCTTCAACACAGAGAGGAGTTTTTGAAAGTAATACCGTCTAATGCTAGGCTTTCTCTATTGTCTGACACTGGTGTATAATTTAAGTATTGTCTCTCACTCGGCACAGAGCACATTCTCACGGCAGTGTGTGAAATGAATTGAGCCACTTGCCACATAAAGATATTATCTGTGAAGTCAACTTTCACAGTAGCAGCAAGGACGGTAGTTACCGACTGAAGTGTGTTCATATCCAAGTCGAAGTTTCTTACAGTGGTGCCGAGGCAACAAGTTCCTACTGCTGCACTCTGAGAAGCGAAGGCAGGAGACGTGAGGGCCGGATGAGTCATTCCACATGGCTGACACTTAGAGAGAGAAGACGGAGAAACTTTAAAGCGGGGGATTTGTGACATGATGTCCAGCGCCGTCGTCATAATCTGCTCTAATAGAATCCTGATTTCTTTCACTTAGAGATGAGAGTGGCTGTGATATAGTGCTCACGCAGGGTTGCTCTGATAGGACCGAGAAATATCAGACAGGTATAAAGACAAAATACTTGTTCTTTTTGAAGGCGTTTGCTGTGAAAGCAGAACAAAGATGTGAATGTTCCATTCGTCTGTAATTTTCCCTTCATTTATGATGAAAGGAGCTAATCGTTTAAAAGGTGCAGGGGTTGGGAAGACTGAAATACTAATACTATTAGCAAAAACAGGACAATGAATTGAGGATAGTATGAAATACATTGTGAACAAGTAATGCTATCCCACAAGGTCATCTAACTGTGTGTTGTTTTTATTGAGAGACCCTGGGTGGCTTTGATACGAGCACATATAGTGAACTTAAAGTATGTGACACTGTACTGATGAAAATTTGTCATCTGCTGAGTTGTTGAACATTATAATCACAAATGATTAAACATCTCTTTCTCTCACGTATGTCCACACTTGTTTCACCACCGCACAGCACATGGGGATGATGGATGAATCAATATTTGAGATGGCTACTTAATTATGCATTTAAAAGGATGGTGAGCCATTTTGCACTCAGAGCTTCTAAGCGCAAAGTGTGGCCCTTTCACAGGACCTTCACTGGTTTTTGCGGTGTCATTGTGCGCCATTACAGTGAAATCAGACCATTTTGATAATGGCTTTCTATTAGTGACCTTGGGTAAAAGAATCACGGGTAATCTACATCTAAACTAATGTATTTTGTCCTCGCAAGGACAAAGAATTTGGTTTAGGTACTGGCACCTCCCCAAACAAAAGCGTCCATTCACTGGTGACGTTCTCACACACACACACACACACACACACACACACACACACACACACACACACACACACACACACACACACAGACATAGACACACACGTACAGTATATACACACTGCAATGTCAGTGAACAGTGAGAGGGCAGCAAATCACCCTGTGACACCAGAGGAATAGAGAGGGAGCCAAGTAACCTTGTAAAAGACAATCACTGGGGCCACAAATTAAATGAAATGGCTAATAAAATTACTTGGCATACTGTCCACTTAATAAGAAACAGGCATGTCCCAACTTTAATGCTATTTACCCACCTGACTAAAGTATAACACCGATTCGGCACCTATGTCCAGATTGAACTGGAAAATGACTTGCTAATCTGTTTAGGTATTTGGAGTAATTGGGTCTGGTGCCAGTGAGGGGGATTTCCTTGACTGTTGAAAGTCTCTGCTAGTAGTCCATTCCCAGCTCCTTGGTATAATTACTCTGACAGAGCTGTGGCCACAGGGCCTGTGAGCAGGGCTGCTTTTTAAACTGTAAATTATGAAGGATTAGCATTTATGAATTTTAAATCAGGACTGTGGTAGGAGACACTAAAGCTGCTTAGTGATTGCAAACGGCAGCGTCTAAGCAGGCGGCTCTACACCCCTCACTCTCCAAGCTGTTCACTGTGTGTGCGTGTGTGCGTGTGTGCGTGTGTGTGTGTTTTGGAGAGAGAGAAAGAGGGAAAGTGTGTGTGGGGCTGTTTATTCAAATGTGGCTCAGCATAAACACAAAATGCTCAGACTGGACTCCCACTATTCGCTTAAAGCAAATAAGGATCTGACATCTTAACATCAGCCACATCCCGGCCTATACCGAGTGTGTGTCTGTGTGTGTGTGTGAGTGTCTATGTGGATGTGTGTGTGTCTATGTGGGTGTGTGGGTGTGTGTGTGTGCGTGGGTGTGGGTGTGTGTTTGCCTACTCATGCGGGTTGCATCTCCCCTGTCACTTTTTCTCAGGCTGGGGCTCTGCTCCTCACTCGCGTGTCACACTATGCAGAATATCCAATGGGTGATTATGTTAATGTGGGACTTGATCCATGTTAAATTATGCATAATGGATTGATGTGGCACAAAGTCATCAATTAGACGGATATCAGCACTAAAACGTGTGACACAGCATAATATTCTTCTTTTCTGCTGTTTTTGGTTTACAGCGAGACATTGAATGACAAGTCCGGGACAGCACATGAGCCCAGACAGAGTGCACCGGGTCACCCACTTTAGCCATTATGTGTCAGTATGGGTTTGTGCACGTTAGTGTCTGTCTCTCTGTGTCAGAGTTGACCTTGCTTTGTTTCAGATTTACAGTCATTGTGCTCTTCAGTGGAGGTGTGAGTCCATGACTGGCATGTAGTGATATTCGGCAGTGGGTGAGGCCGTGGGACAGACACCACCAAAGGCCTCATATCACACCTCCAGGAGCTGTCTGCACCAGGGTCGCTGAGCCATGACCTCAAGCCTGCAGTGTTAACTGGTTTACCAGGTGGCAATAGCAGGGGGCGGAGGATTTGGTGGGCCGAGCATTAAAAACCCCCATGAGCTGATGAACCCCAGAGTATAGAACAACACCTTCTCCTCGCCAGGCTTTCACACACACCTCTCCAAAAAAGACTCACCCATTGTGATGCCTTCAAACACAACACTGGTGGAACAGCAGAGAAACATGTGCACACAAACTGCTTTGGTCAGTGCTGTCAACACCCCCAAAACAGCCCGGCAGAGCTGCGTGCCCGATAGAAGCAACAATTTTCAGGAGATGCGATCCAGCCTGAATTAGCACTCTATTTAGACCTTGTCACCTCCTGCTTTGACCATGTGCAACAACCCTCGAGTATTTTTAATTTTTCTGCGGCTTCAGTTCCTCTGGGGATTTTTTTTTTTCCTTTTCGCTAATTGAGACACTAAGAGAGTAAGATTTTCCACTCAGAATATATGATCAGTTTCCTCAATAAAATGCACAGCTCATTGCCCATAACCATAGTCCTCAATTAATGAAATGAAATGACCAACAGTGTCCCTGTCCTCTTTACCCATAAATCTCCAAAAACAACAATAACCACAGTTCACTCTAGTCCACCATTTGTCTTATTTTGTCAAAATAAAACAGACCTTTTGTTCTACTTATGCTGACCTCCGTCACCAATTAGTGTAAACCCGTAAGCAGACCACCCTAACATGTAGGTGAACAAAGCCTCCGAAATAAACAACAAACAGGTCTATTGTCATTGAACAGACCAATTGTGCTGTTTGGAGGTTTTTTTTTCTACGTCCTCCCTCCTATTAGCTGTGAGTGACTGTCAACCAGCCTCTTCATTGTTGTATTGTTCAAAGAATATTTGTAGCCATACTCTTTTTGAAGCTTTTAGTGTGTCGTGCCATTGAAATCCTTGCATTTCAAAGTGAGATGAGTGCTTTAAATTTTTTGAAAAACAGAAAATGTTGAGCACCCAGCCACCACAAGGACATCCGCGCAGAACGTTTTATCAAATCTCTTGTGTTGATTTTGCAGCTTTGTCCCAGCGCAGGATCTTCTCCTGCACTCTGAGGCATAAGTGGACATGTCTTATTGATTTTCTTTCAAGCCGGATTGCATTGATTGCAGGGAATATGGCAGACGAATCCAGCTGGTTGTGCGTCCATTGGGACAAAGTGGGGAGGCAGACGGGGAGCTGTGACTGGGTGTGCCACAGCAGGGGGCCTGGCTTCATTACACCAACTAAGAGCCCACTGGCCTTACACAGCTCCAACCCGACCCCCACCCCGCACTGCCCATCCTCTACTTACCCCCAAATTAAACTGAGAGCTTTTTAATTATTTATCAATAGCATGCACTCATGGTGGATCAATCAGTGTGAATGGTTTTTAAACATAATGAAGGAGCCTGCTCCAATGGACTTGTGAGGATTGATCGTGATCTTTGCCATTATGCCTTAAGTAAAGATGAGCTGTGGTGACAGCGGTGTTGGTAATTTGGGGTTTGGGCGAGGATGAAGTGGAGCACCCCAGGAGTGCTCCCCTGTCTGAACAGAAGTGTGCTTCAGCAAAGCCAAACAGTATCTGTGCTGAGAGGCCATCTCTTCCTCTGCCATTAATCAAGCTCTTAAAGAGGACACCTCATCTTATCATCACATCACACCATGCTCACAGAAGAGGGCAGGCCTCTTCCTGAGGCCAGAAGTACCACACACCTCCTCAGAGAACACTTCTCACTGCAAATTGCACAGGTCCTCACCACTCCCAAGGTTTAGTGAAGCTTGATTCATTGTGCTTCTAAGGCCTCTGAATGAACCTAAGCAACCTTAACTTTCCCTCTCAGCTTCCATATTTCTCTCTGGGTGCATCATGTCAAGTAGAGTGAGGAGCTATTCCATCTGGAATTATTAGCCAGAGACACACAATGCAATCTAATTTCATACCACCACATTCAATCACCAGGAATTCAGTGTCACAGTGGCACTAAATAAGACATGGAGTGCATGTATTTCAGAATGAATTAATGCACTGGGAGGAATCTCCGTACCTGAATTTTATGAAATTAGAAAAGGATCACCTGTCGTTCACTTAAATTTCTGTCCATTGAAGAGCTGCGAGTAAACACTCTGATATTGAATTCAGAAGATTGTTTGTGAGGGAACAAGCCAACATAAAGCAGGACAGTATAATGAGATTCTTATTTCATCCTTTTTTTCCTGGTGGGGGTGGAATTGGATTATAGGGGGACTTATTTGTATGTGATATTGAGCACTGCAAAATAAATTCACACCTATTCAAATTGAAATCAGACCTAGGTGCATCAGATAATCCTTTTTAAGATAGTATGAACTGACAGTCCAAGCCCACACACTGGAAAGAAATAATCTATCCCTAACAAAACAGATATAAGGCCTACCTTGCCAAAAGCATTCCAAGATTTTTTTTACAAATATTTACCAGTCAAGTATGTGCTTGATTTTTTTTTTCTTCTCCTAGAGGCATAAACAGTTGTATCCATATTCATAGGGACTTTGAGCCTGTCTCCCAATCATCATGTCACAAAGAGTCTTAGCAAAAGCGCCTTCCCAACAGCTCAGTTTGTCGCTGGATCAGGAAACCTGATTTTGTTTTGAATCCCGAAGCCCTTTGAGACGTCAGACTGTATCAGCGAAGAAGCCCGTGATGGCTGCAGTTATACAGCATGGCGGCTCCAGCTGCTCATGAATCTTTTTGAAATGGCTTATTTCTGAGGGAGTGTTGAGACGTAAGCCTGAAAGAAGGACAAGGTTTAGTGTGAAGATGAGCAGTGGGTAGCTGCTGCGAGGATGTGATGTGCTCGTGGTGGTGGTGTCAGCGGTTGTGGTGAGACTGTGAGAGGCTCTAATGTGAGAAGGGATGAAGCAGAGAGAAAGAGAGGGTGGTGTTGGTGGGTGGATGGGTGTAATGCAACCTTGACATGAACTCAAGCTGAATGTGAGCTTCAGACACTTTTCTTCTGATGCTGCTGGCATCCATATGAGCAGCTTAGTGCTTTATCTCCCCACTGGCTGAAAGCAGGTGGACCTGCATGAGGTCCACTCTGGGGTCTTGTGAACTATAAGTCATGGGGTCAGGTAGTCTGAAGCCATGTCTGTGGCACTCTTTCTTGTTTTTGACCCTCCATGTCCTGCCGCAGCATTAACCTCATACACATGTAACAACAGAAGCACACAGGGAGCAAGTGTGGACCCATCGTGAAGGGGAGCCTCTTGATAGAGTCGCCTTCATATTCCTCATGCTTCCGTGCCAGACCTTTGTACATTATGCAGTGTGCTGAATTTTTCAGACCAGCCCAACACCTATTATTTGTCCACAAAGAGCAGCCCTGAAAACACAGGAGGATGTTGTCCGAGAGTTTAAACATCACAGCCCTAACCCTCATTAATATTTCAGTTTATCTGTGTCTTTCATCATCCCAGGTACCCAACACTGTCCTCCTCTCTGACCACTTCTTCTTCTTCTTCTTCTTCTTCTTCTTTCTTTGTCTCTGTTTGGCCTCCTCTCAACACAAATACTGTTTCTAAGTGTTGCATTTGGAAGAACATTGCCGAGAAAATGTCTTTGAGACAATGCCCCTGGAACCTAACTCACCCAGTGGCAATATCCAAACCTGTTCTGTTTGTCTGCACAGTCCTAACTAGCCCAAATCAACGCTGATGTCCCTAATGACTCTTTGTCTGTGCGTTGACCAGTGAAGATAACAAAAGAGTAATTTACGAGGTTGACAGGCAGCACATCCTTTATGATCCACAGTCCCCTCTTTAGAAGGGTATCCTCAAAATGAATGAGATTTCGGAGCAAGTCAAGGACAAGTTAGGAGTAAACAAATAATCATTCATTCAGTAAAATCAATCATTCTTGCGATATTCTAGCAATTATGTAAGTTGTAAATAAATAGCTTAAGCCTTGACTCATTTGCGGAATGAGAAATCGCAACTCAGAAGATCTCATCCCTTCCTCGCAGTCCAACATCACTCATATTGTATCTGTACAATATTTCATGCTTCATCCACTAGAGCTCGCTCACTTTCTGTACGCTAGGAAGTATCAAGCATCATGATTAATGCTTTCATAATTGTTTTGACAACTTTTTGGTTAAGATAAGGGAAAAGGTCATGGTGACAGGAGTAGTGCCTGCTTTTTGGGAGCTGCATTTGTTCACATCTAACAGAGTTAGATGAGAGGTTTGGTGCCACAGCCAGCTGAAGCCATGCTAAATACAGAAGCTAGACTGAGCAGCTGGCTTTCTTAGCCCAGCTTAAAGACTAACAAACAAGTAGAGGTGGGAATCACAAATCACTTTGTTCAGCTCGCTTAGTCGAATCTAGTTTTAGTATTCATCTATTCAGCAGTTTCCATCCTGTCATCTAAGTTTTCGCAAGAGAGCGAGCACATGTATTTCCCCAAATCTTGAACTATTCTTGTAAGGAAGAAAAAGAGGATGATGTGCTATGAAAGTGAAACCAAGAGAGGGAACGACGGTTCATCACATCAGATAGGTGGCGACAACAGTAATCCTCTGGAGCCCTCCGTGAAAACCCTGTTCCATCTCCCAGTGTAAAGTAGCCAACAAACGCTTTGAGGAGCCAACACCGACAGAGAAAAAGTTATTTGGGTTGTAATGAGTGACCTTTCCATGAAGCAGCAAACATGCATTTTTATGCCAGGGCATAAATAGCTGAGCTACATAACAATTAAGGTAACCTTTCTGTTTGAATAAGAGGCAATTGCTCAGAGAACTGAAATAACATGAATGATAAATTATTTTTGTAACCCAGTGCACAGACGGTGGAGAACAAGGAACAATGAAGTGGGGGAGGGAGAAGTGGTGCCTTGTCTCAATTGTAAATCCCAGTTATAATGCCTCGTTAAAAAGATTTGGGAAGGCGAAACAGAAGCAGACACAGTCTCTCTCTTTCTTAAAGGTAGACAGGTCTCAGTGGGATTCATTAATGTGTGTCCCGGTGGTAGTCTTCCTCTTACAGCACAATCGCCTGGGTTAGCACCAATCCTGAAATTACACCTAATTGGACAATTACTCAAACTCAGAAACCTCCTGCAATAAGCCAACAAGGCCCCTAATAAACACCTTGTCTTCTAATAAAAACAAGGAAGTCATTTGCGTCACCCAAGAGGCCCAATTTTTTTTTTATCTGTGCTAAATTTATTTTTAAAATAATTGCGTGTGCTGTGAATGAGAATATTAAAACGGTAGCTGAGAAAGGGGAAAGAAAGTGTGTGTGTGTTTGTGCGTGCATGCGCGTGCGAGTGTGTGTCAGAGAGAAAGACAGCAATGCAAACCCTACCTTAGGCTCAGTGTTGCAGTCTGCTCTCCTGAGGGAGAGCTCATTTGTTCCACAGATAGGCACGCTGCACACTGCACTACTGTAATATTATTGCTGTCATACCATTATGAAATAATTACTGTTTTGTCTTCCTTTCAACCAGCCAAGCCCACTCGATTCACTTAGCTTGACCCCTCCCCCGCACGTTTTGGTCAGGCATATTTCCTCCGCATGCGGAACGTAAATGAAGCAGTAACGGTGATGAAAGATATCAGCTCCAGGCTGCATCCACTGGCTGGTGGTCAATTATGAGGTTCAGTAAATAGTTCCACACTTTGAGACTAACTTTGTTGGTCCCAAAGTTGGTCCCAAAAGGCAATCGTCTAGTTACTGAGGCTTAGCATAAGGCTTCTGCAGGGGCAATAACAGGAAGTTCCTGCAAGGCATTGTTTTTTTACATTTTTGTTTTTATTAATGCAAACAATGAGACATGTACCTCTTCTTTACAAGACAGTATTGCCTCACTTTTTGGTGCCTCACTGGTGCTCGACTCATCTCTGCTTGATGTTGACGTTGGTAGCCTACAATCGTCTTGCCTAGCCTACAATCGTGCTGCAGAAGTGAATATCACTCACTGAAATTATACAGCAGTGGTTAAAAATGCCAGGCCAGTTGTGCATGGGTGTTGCTGGTGATGTCAGCAGCCTACCATACCAGTTTGTCTGACTCAATGTGTTTTGGACCCCAGGGAAGAGATTATGAGAAATCCTGCCTGGTTCTACACCCAAGGACCAGATTTGCCCAACGGAAAGGCAAAAATGGCAGGATTTATTGAGCTGCTCATATGCAGATTAAGAGTGAGCTAGGCTAGCTATTGCTGCACTGCTGTTGTGCTGCAGCAAATAAGCTGGCTCCTGGCTATGAGCTTATATATAACGTAGACAGGCAGAAATATATCATTCCTTCATTCATATTCTTGATTTACTTAAACTCATTTGGTGTACACTGGTGCCTAGCTCTGCGCTCATTTGGCGAAAAACACAACGTACGCCCTGGCTAGGTTGTCAACCTATTGCAGGCACACACACAACATTCACTCTCAAATTCTGAGTTTCCAATCGGCCTCAACATTAAGGTTTTTGTCCTGCAAAAACTGGGGTATTGGGAGAAATCCTATGCAGACATTCAAACTCTATTCGCCCTCGAGTCTCCTCCTCTGGGATCCAACCTGCAACCCTCTTGCTGTAAAACGACATTGCTACCCACTGGACTCCTGAGTTGGCCTTATTGTGGCCTTATTGTGGAACACGTGGAATATATCCTGATACAATAATTCTGGCAGTAGTGAGAGTGCAACCTTTGAACTCGGCGAGTCCTCTCCTTCATCTCACGGCTATCTGACCTTTGTGCGGTGTGCGTCAAACTGGAACGTTAGCAGCCGTTTTCACATCTTGCCACTCACATTAGACAAACAGACAGATGAATAAATAATCCTGGTTGACCTCGCACAACCAGGGACAGCGGTCTAACACTTCCACTGGCAAAGGTTCACCAAAATGCCACTCTCCTGCCATTACAGACGACAGGAAAAAAAGAGAAAAAAAACGACAGGAAGAAGGGATGAGAACCCACAAGAGGTGGACAGTGACAAATGGTGTGGAAAAAACAACACAGGCAGCCATCTGAAGGGAAGACAAGAGTAATACTCACAAATAATTAACTGGGTAAATATTGGAGAGCAGACTGACTAATTACTTCACACGTCTCACTGCGCTCTCATTATTGTTGCTGTCGCAGTTAACCCTTTCCCACAAGGCGTGGCTGTGCAATGAGCTCTTTACAGGAGAGTGGATGAATCACTTACCTCTCTGTTTTTATGTATTCATGCAGTAGGAAAACAGAGCAGAGCACACACAAAAGAAGAATATTTCCAGGAGGGTTTAGGATAAGGCTCTTTAAAGGAATTATAAGAAGAAATGTTTTTAGAGGACCACACTGATACTCTGTGTTTCAGCTTAGTGCCTGGAAATTTTTAGGAAGGTTACATCACCACCAATAATTAATCCCCAAACAATTTAAGTCCAAGACACACAAAGCTTTTCCCAAACAATAAGTGGCATAAAGCAGTAGCTGGGATACGACATTCAAAGCAGCGAGTCTGCAAAAAAAAAAGAAAAAAAAAGCAACTTTTCTGGAGCCTTAACAGACACACACAGAGACCAGCTGGCACACACTTTGCAATCATCATCACCATCTCTATGTTTGCATAGAAAACAGTTTGTAGAGACTTTGCTGTGTTTATTACCAAAACCAAAACCATTTTTGGACTGAAAAACTTCTGTGTACTGACCTGTTTTTAGGGCTTTCAATCACTTCAGTCTCCTGCAGAAAGAAGTAAGTTGAATAGATGAATGGATACATGCAGCTATCTATGGACACTCTTGATTTGATTTGGAACAGGTTATCAGAGTTCAACTATCTTTTCTGACAACATTCAAACAAAATGTTGAATTTCAAGTGAAAATGACATGTCTACAGTGAACCACCTGCAGTGTGCACAGAAGCATAGTATCTGAGCAGCTACCTCTGCATCTCCCTTGCACATTTAGCCATAAACTTGGTGAAACAGTAGCAGTTAGGAGAATACCAAAAACATGAAGAGATTATGCTGTAGAGGTCAGTCGAGAAGTATGTCCACCAAACTGGTCACTTTGGGGATTCATGGAAAGTGATATGAATTCATAGCGTGGTGAAGGTCAGAATCACAAACTTTTTACACCAACTTTCCACTCGTACGTGTGCGACACTAGAAAGGTGGTTGTTGAGTTGAGGTTATGGATGTGAGCCCCTCATTGCTTGTTCGGCTCACAGTGGAGCTCCAGCCTGACAGTCCTCAGGTAAACTGGTGAATCTGCTCACACAAGGACGTTTCTCCAATAATCTGCAAGGCGGTGGTTAATGACAGCAGCTGTGAGGCAGGCATGCACCACTTCCAAGCTGATTTAAGTTTAACGAGCCACTCCAGAGTGCTATTGATTCAAATCTATATTTGACAGGATACACTGTGAGCATATATTAAATGGATAAGAACACCTCTTGGACACCCAGAGAGCATTGCCAAATGGAAGAGAAGACATTAGGCAAAGATAGTGTGTCTTTTGTTGAGTGATTGGAGTGTGTGTATGGATGAGGATCCATGCCATATCTTGTTTGACGTCTTCTTTTCCAAGGGGCGAAGTAAACACATTGAACAGGCATTATAATTCTCTGCCTGAGACCTGCAGGCAGGATGTTTTAAAGGGATTTAGAGTGTGTTTTCATTTTAATTATTCTCGCCATTAAAGAGAGTGATGAGATTTATAATGACTCTACGTTTACAGCCTGCATGTTTCTTTTTAACTGGTTTTACGGAGACTGGTTTCAGATAACAATCATCTTGCGAAAACATAGAATTAGCATTTCACGAGATTCAGAAAATTAACCGGAGGCTAAGCAGCGCAACTTATCGTGATTAATGCGAACTGTGGGGCTCAATATCACGATCAGAGGTTGAAGAACAAACGTCTGCAAGATGTTGAGTTCTCTTACCCAGTGAAATATACTGTAGATAAATGATAGCAGTTAGTAGGTTTATTTTTATTAAGCTCAAATTCAATGGGAAAAAAAAAACTGTTAAAATAGTCCAATAACAGCCTCTTCAGTTAAATGCTATTTGATGGAAGCTGATTGAGTTGATCTTTGGTCGGACGTGCTTCACAGCTTCACATCATTCATGGCACTCTGTGTAATGTTAGGGAGAGAAATAATGAGTCAACAATGCTAATGCAGCTGAGGATGTAACAGCGCAGGGGGTCTGTGGAGATTCTCATTCGTCCAGCTCATTGTTAATGAGTTGAAGCAACTGGTCTTACTGCAGGCCCTTGAAGAAGTTTCCCCTTCATCCAAGAGGCTTCTTCACTTCTGACTGGCTGCTCTTTAAACCCAGGGTTTAAAGCTCTCTGAAGCTGACACCGCAGCAGAGGCTGGAATTGTTTTTAACTTGTTATTGAGGGCAAAAGCACATGAGCAGACCGGAATCTGCAGAAGCACAACGAGAGCTGTAAAGGACAAATTAAATTAACACTAACATAAGCAAATAGTGTTATTAAAGCCTGTGAGAAAATGTTCATTTAGTCATCTCAAAGGTTGGAGCAAGATTGGAGCCAATTTAAAAACGGCTCTTCAACCTTCGCCTGCAGAGCTGCTCTAATTTGCAAAAACTGCAGGAGTCATCTCACCATACTTGTCCCCTATATTATCAGTCATATGCCAGTTGATATCCCTATGATTTCTAGTCACATGTACCTTTGATCATTTTCAGTTTTTGTTGCCCTCATTAGCATATGATAAAATAAATAAATCACGTTTAAAATATAAACAGTGGCGACAGAAGTGTAATGGCCATTAACACATTCTAACTTCCTATCATTCACTGAGCATCTGCGTATAAAAACACAGCGCCTGCTCATATCCCAGCGTTGTTTACACCCTGCAATACTGTACTGTGAACAGAAAACAAAGCTTTGATTAGGAGTACCTGGGTGGGTGAAGACGCTGTAGAGACATGCAAACAACTCTTTGTAGACCTGCCACAGAGGAACATTCACCGGCTTTTTATCGTACAGTAAATATCTTGTTAGAGTAGATGAGGCTCGGGATCGTTGGTTTCATCCCTGGAAGGATGCAGCAGTCTACCGGAAACACTTTCACCACACATTAAGAGAATGTATATCGAGGTCAACGTGAGCCCAACAGTAGTCAGTAGAGTTACAGACTGTTTTTGCAGTTTCCTAGTTTCCTTTCTTCCTTTTTTTGTAAATTGATGGAGACAGTAATCAGTTGTGAATTGTGAAAGTTGTTTTGTGTCTGCAGTCCAGCACTTCAGCATTTGCACAATTCAAGGACTAGTACGCTGTTTGTTGCTTGGTTTTTTTTTGGGGACTTTGGGAAAAATTGTAGATATTTAACTTTTCAATATGATGAAACCGTTTGCTTCAACATAAACAGGCATTGATCTAAACTGATGTTATCTACACTGTAATTGCCATGTGAAAATTATATATGTGTATATATATATATATAGATATGTGTGTGTGTGTGTATAAATATATAAAATAAACAAATTTTAATCTTCTGTTTTAGAGACAAGGGAAGCTTCAGTGTAATTAGCAGCAAAAAAAACATTTATTTCAAGTAGCATTCAGAGAAATAGCTCAGATCGGTCAGTATATAATGCAGAAAACCTCTTTCCTTAGTGCTACCTGAATCACACTGGGAGCTTAACAAAAGGAATTCGCAACCTGCTGCGTTTCTATATGTCAAACCATATGGAGGCAGCGAGGGTTTGAAAGGAGAGAGAGTGGGAGCACGGTAATTTTCTCTTTCAGTATGTGCTCTCGCGTCTATGATCTTTAAACCCATTTTTTCTTCATGGTAAGTCGTGTGAAATGAAATTAAAAATGTTGGCTTGATTGTATACATTTTAAGAAGTGAGGATAACAAATGTTTTCAAAAATCCACGATGAGTTGGGGTCTGTTTTCCCCACCAGCCCAACTGGCAGCTTCCTAATGCTGCCACATTAAAGTGGTTTTCCAGCGCGTGTGATGCAGCTTTAACTAGGTCCCGGGGGCATTGTTAGTTATCATTGCCTACTGCTGGAGTGAGCCCCGGTGAAAGCAATTTTAGCTTTCCTCCCAATCAGTGGTGCAACATGAGAGATGGCCAACGAGAACAAACGGCCCGGCTCACCACTTCCCACCGCCGATCTTATCTGAAATGCTGCTCCTGTCCCGAAAGGGCCTACTAACGCAACAGCCCACCCAACCCCCCCACCCCTTAAAAAGACATGAGATGGTTGGCCCCAGGCCCTCCCAATTCATGCAGATATCCGTAAATTAGACTCATAGAGACAGACCAAAACGTCCTCTGAGGGTATTAGACATGAGCACTTATGCTGCCGAACATGTGAGAGGCTTTCTGGGAGTGCAGAGAGTATGATCAAAATACATGAAAATGCCATCATGAAGTCCCACCACAGCCGAGGGTTTACATGTTTCTATTTTGGCCTGTTGTGCATGCTCCGCTGTGGCATCGATACACCTACAGGCAAGGTAAATTCAAATCAAAATAATGATTTTTCCGCCTGCCACCTGTGATGTATTTATTTCTTGTGATGGTTAAAATGTAAGCAAAGAGGTCAGTGCTGCCGTTATCCCAGTGTAAGTGATTCAGAAAGAGCCCAGGTGATGTTTTCTGAGTGGTCCTCTAAAGGTCCTTTAAAGACGTGTGTTCTTGGATGGACGGCCCCAGTGATTCCTCATAATCACTGTGTGATTATTGACTCCTTTAATACTAATAGACCAAAACAACTGAAGAGGACAAACAATGGCAGAACTGAACATACCATACATGTTAAGGTATTGTGTGTTTACGTGTGTGTGTGTGCGTGTGTGTGTGCGTGTTTGTGTATGTGTGTGTGTCTTTGGTTGAGAGTGAGTGAGTGAGGCCACTGTCAAAACAACCAATTTCTCTGGTTCTCTGAACTGAATCCAAATGTGAAGGAATCAATTAATCTTAGTGAGGACAGTCCTTTATGTGTTTTATCCACCAGCAGGCAGGCAGCAGCAGCTCTGGGTCTGCTGCTGCTGATGTCCTTAACGCCACGACACGAGCAAACATTAAAGGAGCACACCTTTTAAAAAAAAAGAAATCTGCTATTTCTCAAAATCTGTAGTTAATGCAAAGTTCCTGAATTAGTGATTTATGTTTGCAACTCAAGTAAGGTGTTGCTGTGACATGTAACTTTTTAGCTACTTTGTTTCTACTTTCAGTTGCCTCCTTTGGCATTATTGTTAAGCGAAATTAATTAAACCTCATATGTGGGACATTTTCTAGAAATTCAGTGAAATCACATGTGGAAAAAGACTTTTTGATGACTAGACTTTGCATTTTAGCAAAAACTTTACTAATAAACCTCTTCTCCAGTCTCATATTTGATTATTTGAATCATGTATCTATAACAAAATATTGATGTAGAAATGTGCAAATTAAGAAAAGATAGACATTATGAGTGCACCTTATTTTAAGTGCTTGACAGATCTGTGGCGGTTCTTTCCTTTAACTGTTTGGTTCATGTCCACTCTGTAGAATGTCAGGATATCCATTTTAATAGGTTGTTTGTTGCTTTCAAAATCCATCCATCCATCATCTCCCTCAATTTGTACCCAACAGTGTCACGGGGTCTGCTGGTGTCTCTCTCCAACTCACATAGGATCTATGTGGGGAATACACACACACACACACACACACACACACACACACACACACACACACACACACACAGACAAACACACACACACTCTCACTCTGCCACTACCACCTAGGGGCAATCTAGAGTCTCTAAACTAAACATACATGCCTTTGGACTGTGGGACAGTATACAAGATACACAGTTTAGAGATGCAAACTCCACTGTCTCAGCCCTCAGTCTGACCAGTAGTTTGGGGCCTTCTTTGGTTATTCATTGGTCCACCGTGCCGCCTCTGTTTAAAACAAGTAATAGAAAAAAATTGTCAGGGACACATAAAAAAAGGAAATAATAAGGTAATTTAAGGTGAAAGGCAAAAAAGAAATGCAGATGAAAGCAAATGTTCTTTATGATGAATGAAGGGTGTCAAACAAGGCTCAAATCACTCCAGGTTCATTTTCATATCGCAGTGACATGAGCAGTAACAAATGGCTTCCAGGATAGTGAGTCTGTATAGTAATGTAAGACACTTTAATCTAATAATCTCTCCTCTGCACATGTCGACAGTGATATAAATAAACCCAGTTTGGTGCCTTCATGGTGAATAAAACTATAATTACATCTCTCTCAGCCACCATTGCTTTATAAAGCTTGTTTGTACACTTCTCTTCTCTTTCATTCCTCAACTTCCTATTTCCAGAGTGTGGCTGATTTCACTAATATCAGATGTCAGATAGCCCAGGTGGAGGGAAAAAAAAAAAAAGAGTGGTCTTAGAGACAGGCTGAGTTATGTGGCTGTCGGAGGTCTTATTACCAGCGCACTGCCTACAGGCAGCTTACCCATTAGGGAGCACATCGAGCATCGCTCATACATTAACTCAACTTAAACAGCTGATCAATACTGGATATTTGGTGAGTTCTCCCAAATAGGAATCACTCCTTGACATTACCCATGTGATACAACCTCTCACAATCATTGTTTTTTTTTTTCCACCACTAACCCCCTCTGATAAGGTCACCGCTATGCTGCGGCAGCCAGCGGTGCGCATTAAGTTTTTATTTCACCACTTTCATGTTTTATTTTGAAGGAACATGGTTGAAAGACACGCCATTAACTGCTGGTTTCAGCACGCGCATGTGTCTGTGTATATTTCTGATTTTATGCATCAGAAAATAATCATTTCTTGGCACAGTGGGTCACAATTGAGTTTGTGGAGGTTGATGATTAAGATAAAAACACATTGTGGTGCATTGAGGTAAGTGACCTGCCGCTCTGCTCAGATAAGACTCCAATTAATCCAGGCTGAATTGCAGTAATGTAAAGTAAAGATAATTACTAAATCACCAGGCTACATTGCTTTGATAGATTTTTGTTACTCAATGTTATTGCTGCAAGGAATAAGAAATTAAATGGATTATATCACAGCATTTTCAGATGGATTACAACTGCTTTTAAATAACGGCAAGAGCAATTTCATCAGCCCTGCAATTCGAGAAGCCACTGACAGGCGCTGCATGATTCAAATTGAACTTGCTCTCATCATTTCAATAAAGCGCTTCAGTCTTCACCCCCAGCAGGCACACACACACATGCACACACAGTCGCACACGCACATGCGTAGACAACACAAACTGTGTGCACCATAGGCTCTATTTAATCTCGGAAAATATACACTTTTATGAAAATCTACATAAGGCTGCTCTTGTTGTCAGAACTCGGTCGAATGTTTTGAACAACCCTGTGAAACGGACTGAGAATTAGCCGCTTGGTGACAGTCCAACATCAACTTTTAATTTTTCAGCGCAACATCGGAACAATTTGTAAGAGTGTGTCTTCAATAAACATGGCCCTGTGAGGCGGGAGATGTCACAGGAACGGTGTTTTATTTTCCATGTTTGAAGTTCGGGGGTTTAAAAACAGTAAATAGTGGACAAGTAATCAAAGGCATGTGATGAGAGATTTCACGGGTGGTTATCTCCAGGTCCTTGCTGCCATTTCTGTGTGTGCAGGGAGATTGTGGAGAAGTCGGCGTGCCAAGCGCCCAGGGCTGCAGCAGCAACTGCTCTCCTTTAAAACCATGCTGGCACAGAGCCCCCTATCGAAGCCAAGGCCTGACTCTGTAAGCATTCATTATGGCATCCATTAGAATAAACATCTCAACCTCCCCCAAGACCAGCTCCCTCGCTTTTAAGTGCTGTTTGACAAGGCTGCATCCAAGCTACAAAACGAGAACAGCGCCCACATTTTATTGTATTTATTTATTCATTTCTCTATTTGGGACTTTTTTTTTGTTACAGACAACACCTCCCGACAGTTTTCGCATGAAGAGCTTTTAAATGTTTGTCTCCAAGTGTCTCCGTCTCTGCGGAAAAGTCAGAGTCGTGTCGACAGAGTGGAGTGGTAAAGGGTCTAATTGTTAATCAATACTTGTGTAACGTGGATTTGTGGTTTTGTGAACACTGAATGATTTTCGTCTGAAATATACCACGTGTAAGCCTGTTTTGTGTGTGACACTGTGGATGTACAGGCAAGGAACATGTAGCGAACCCAAATAGTTTAAGTCCGGGCGCTGTTTGTTCTTATGTGAGAGGCACACAAGAGGTCGGTCAGGATCAGCCACAGGATGCTGTTACTTACTGATGCCATCGATCCAGGCCGGCTGATGGTTAAGTGTTACACCAAACCTCATGAAAGGGGTTTTGAAAAAACTTAAACGATGCAAAATGGAGCGATCCGTCTGTTATTTGAGTCTTTTGTGCTGCAAGGATGAAAGATCACAGGAGTCGAATCCAAAGGCAGAGCGAACCCTCGGCTTCAGGTCTGAATTAACACAAAGAAACCACGGCTCTCTTGTTTATGGCCTTGTTAAAGACGGATGAACTTGGGTTCGCATCTTGAGTCTCAGACTCAAAAAAGGGGAGAGGATTGCAGTAACGAAGTGCAGCCCTCAGTGTGAGAAACGCGCCTCCGTGCAGCTGCAGCAGCTCCTCTGCCAGCAAGCCCTGTTTGGGTAGAGACACAGAAAGACAACAAAAGGGAGCACGGAAACAAAACACCGGGCATTATCATCACCATTATTGACAATAACAACAGCAGGAATAACAACAACAAAGGGCATGCTGGGATATCAAGTCACATTTGTTTCCCCATTTGCTGTATGAAACGTACTGTAACAAGGCTGCCTTTCCACTTTCATTTGTGGTGCCAGCGTTGTCAGCGGGCCACGGACAGGAGGGTTTCATCAGCTCGCTTTCCACCCAGCCAACTTCACTCTCAACCTAACTAGGCCAACAGGCTTGACACTTTGCGTTGGAGTGCCGAGACTCACACAAATGAAATGCAGATGATTGGTAAAATGATATGATACACAAAAGCAAGTGTCATCAGGCTGTCATGTCTGCCTTGTTCCCCTGTGCTGTGTGCTGGCTCGCCTTGGGCCACGTCGACCCCCCCCCCGCCCACACACACACACACACACACATGCACACACACACATACCCCCCCACACACACCCTACACACACACACACACCCCTGCATGCAGTCCAGGGACGGCGGCCGTCTGCCTGAGTGACAGGCACGGGGAGAGATGAGCTGGATTGGACTGCGTGCACCCTTTAATGCAGACAGGGAAACACAGAGAGACCAGCAGTCAACAACTCATCAGCAAATCTCTCTAAAAGTGAAAGCGAAAGCGGCGCAGAGACAGTGAGTGTTAAACTTTAAAATGTGTCGCAGAGGTAGAGAGGAGGAGAGAGGGCCCTGGCTCCATGGACGACACCAAGAGAGAGTAGATGAAGTGTTTGCAGATTACAAGACTACTTTACCTTCTGCTATGCTTCTGGCCACTGTCTGAGTTTAGGATTAGGTCACTGAGATATTTACATTTTATGGATTTAGAGCTGAGGGCCTGTGGTGGGTATCGCTGTTTCCTGACAAGAAGAAATCTATGTTCTTCCCTTGTGTGCAATGTTTTTCTGCATGTTAAGGTTGATTTGAGACTCTGTATCGGCCCTAGGGGTTAGGGCATGAGCATAAGGGTGAATAGTGTGTGTGTGCCCTGTGATGAAGACACCCTGGTCACGTAGTCCAGGGTGTAGTCCCTGCCTTCGCCCTCTGTGTGCTGGGATAGGACCCTATAACACTGTGAAGGTGCAAAACGGGTGAGATAAGGGATGGATGGATGGATGGGTTGATGGATTTAAAGCTGATGTTCTCCACCAGCAGATTGTTGGGGCGAGGGCCTCAGCACCGCCTTGATGCTGATGCTCCAGCTATCACATTGCTCCATTTATAAACGGATGTCATTCTCTAATTTGGTAAACAACTCTGCAGTGCTGAAGGATAGTCGTCATGTTAGATCAAAGGTACTCCTCTGCCTCCGTAGGATATTCCTAACAATGGCACAGTTTAATATAAGCTGATTTCAGTCAAACAGAATAAAGCTGATGAAATTCTTACCGTCCGTTGCTCCCCGTCTGCGGATATACAGTTGCTTTTTGTTTATGTGGACGGATAGTTGATTCCCCTCATCTTTGAAATTATTTTCAGATGATAACTGTGCAAAACGACCCTTCAACGCCCCCGTCTGACGCCAGGTTATGCACTCCTCCCCATCATTCCCCTCCACAAACAACAGGGGGAGCACCGAGGGGAAACAACACACTGGTTGTGTTTCTTGGAAATTAAGCAAATTGGATCATTTGCTGCTTGGATGCAGTAGAATGATGTTCCTCCTCTTCAAATTTACAAGTAAAGTACCTAATAATGCCAAGCAATTAGGAAGGACTGCCACTACACAACAGGGACTGGAGTGATTGCTAATGTGGATTAGGCTGCATTATCCAGCTGGTGGAGGGAGAGGGGTCGACACTGAAAGGTGGTGTTATACGAGCACCAAGGACAATGCTTTAAATGCCACACTTCAGCGGCGAGAAGGGATTTGTCTCTAATTAATTTCCAAAGATTCCTGTTGTCCATGTTTCTGAAGGCCAGTGTGGTAGAAACTCTGCAGTGGAGTGCCCTCCAGTAGATAAAGCCCTGAACAAATGTTCAACATCATTAAAAATATCAAGTATCTCTTGCTTCCCCCACTCTCACTACATTATCTACAGTAGCTCTGCTTTTTCCATCAATGATAAAACATTTCAGTGTTGCACTTAAAAGTTTCAGTGCAGTATAAAGACGACGACCATCCTGCTGGCTATTCATGAATAAGTGATATTTCTTTAAAGCGGTAAAAGTCAAATACAGAGATCTTACTGTTTTAATAGCATCTCTTTCATCTGTTTAATAATGTGACGGTCGTTATAGGATTATCTCATTTGCATGGCACAACAACTCGATCGACTTTGGGAAATGTGTGGAATAAAACCTTAAGCCTTCTCACTCTCTTTCCCAAACTTTGCACCACAAATGTGCCATTCTTGCATCAGAAAAAAAAAAATAACTGCAGGGCAGTTTATCTGAGCTCTGCCATCTGACGGAAGGGTTTAGTGGCGACGAGGGATGTGGTTCTGGATGACAGATTTTAATTACAGGAACACAGGCTAGTGACACTCGAATGGCCAGTCGCAGCTTACCATCAGCCAATCACTGCTGATAACCAGATGATGAGCACAGAGCGACCAATTAGCTGTGAAAGGGCAGCAGTGCCACATCAGCTATAGCGCTGCTATGCCGCATGAGCTTCACCGTAGGTGCAAATCTCAAAAGACAGACTTCAGAAGTCGAGTTAGAGCGGCTAAAGATTCGGTCTCTCCCATGTCAGTAAACAAGGCCCGTGTAACGGCTCTTTCCTCGTGTGAATAATCAACAGTGTGTGCTCTTGATTCTGCGTCAAGATATGTCCATCTGAAGATTGGTTTTGCTGCCGGTAATATTTGAAAATGTCTTTTTTTAATGTGTGATGGTATGAATGCAATGAATCCACAACCACCTGTGTGAAGCATCTATGTCTTGTTATTACTGCACACAGTGTGGTGTACTGCTTGGTCACTTTGTCATAGTTTGTTATAAACATCCTCAAACCTCAACAGCAGACCATGTTCTTGCAAATGAAGTTATAACATTTATGCCTCTCAAAAAGTACATTTAAAATTGGTCATATTTTTGTTAGGTTTAGACTCCATGAGTATGAGAATGAGTACCTAATCCATACCCCAAGTATCTTGCACTCACCTTTTATTACTGTCTGTGTTAGGATTACTGACCCTCTCCTGGCCATTTGCCTTTCTTTTTTGGTGAGATCCAGTGAGATAATGGATGGATAATTTTCTCCTTTGCTCCCGCCTAATTACTTTGGCCACTACAGGATGCCACTTAAACATATCGGTCACGATAACCTGTGCGCATTAAGGGCTAAAGCAGCCTTGTTTTGTGGGAGAATGTTCTGGTAATGAATGGATACGCACCACCAGAGCACAACAGAGACACATTTTATAATGACCATACTAAAGAAAAAAAAGAAAATTAGTTTTGGCTTCAGGATCTTCTCGAATACGGGTAATGAGCTATTAATGAAGGAAACCCACTTAGTTAATATTGTGCTTCATTGGTACACAGTCCCCAACAAATCTGCTGTTAATCAAATTAGCAAAACCAATTGTCATGCAGTGAGCCTGAGACTTGGGGCCCCTTTGGGTTTGAGGTCCCACGGTAGATGCCTGCTTTGCTTGATTGGTAAGCCAGTAATTTTCTGGTCAGAGCTGTTGAAGTATCAAGAATAAAACTAGACTTCATTTAACGGAAAAGTGAATGATTTAAAATTGCACACCCGTTGTTTATTAATTTGTAGTTTGGCCTTTAAAATATTGGGGAGAAAGGTGAAAAATGTTTTTGTCTGCACCTCAAATATATTCAGTTTGATGCCATGTTTGCTCAGATTATTGAATTTATTTAAATTAGTTTCACATTATTTCACTAGTTGCTTATCAGCCCATTCATTCATTATTGCAAAGATTAAGAGTTTCTACTGTTGCTATACTGTAACCAGTTCTGTGGCTTTTAACAATGTTTTTTGTGAGTGTGTTGACCCTTTTTCATTCCCTGAACTACATTTGTTTCAATGTAAACAGGTCTGTGTCAGTAAATGGATGTTTAAGAATATTCCCAATATTGCTTGTGGTTCTGTTACCAGAGTGAGATTTAAGAAGCGAACGTTATTGATGTTCCACTTGTGTTTGAGGTTATGTTGTGTGTTTGGATTGCAGCAAGTCAAAAAAAAAAGAAAAAAAAGAAGAGAAAAAAAACTATTTTGCTGCAAAGTACACAGCAACTTTCAACAGCTGGCTTCAGCGCTTGATCGCTCATGAGTGCAGTTGTTGTAGCGGGTGTAGTTAATATCGTTAGCTGCGATCATATTTGCTTTAGCTCAGTGGTCGCTGCAGCACTGAAGCCACACAAGGCTGTGAGTGTGTCATGCTCAGCCCAGCACACGGCCGAGGCCTTTCCTGCTTTACACAGAGCGTGGAGTAGAACCCGAGCGGCTACATTCTTGTTATTCTGGAGTTGCAGCCTGCTGGTCTGTAGATACATAGGCATTTGGGCGAGTGGCTGAGAGTAGTGCAGTGTGAATGGTAACACCCAGGACAAATTACATGGCGAGAGAAGAGGGGCCTCTCCCCCGCTGAGCCATGGTGGCATCACAGGGGCGGAAAATGACAATTCCTTGAAAAGGTCATACAAGACGCCTGCACTGTGATATGAGCTTAGAGCCAATCTGACAATCTTAATTCAAATCATGACATTCCCCCAAAAAGTAGAACGTTTTCATCTCCTCATGTCAGAACAGCAGCCTGACCTTTAGTATGTAAGAACTTCACTGAGTTTTAACAAATGCTAATCAGAGCCCTTCATTAACAGGTCTGTCGCACGCTCCACACCCATTTGCAATTTATGCATTTCACACTGAGATTCAAGAGTAATAGGATTCCTGTTATATTCTATTAATACACCTATATTATCTGCGAATTGAGCCGTCTGAAATGGCATGATGGATTTCAATATGGCAGTGGCCCTGATGAAAACAGATGTGCCTTTTGTCGCATTTTGATTTAAGTAAGCCAGTAAATCTTAAATTATGAAGGGCAGTATTGGTTTATATCTTGTTATTTTCCTTGCATCAGGCATTTTTTTCCCCCTCCTAAACTGGAAGAAAGTATTTCACAATGAATTTCATGCTTCAACCAGCCCCCTGCCCGCATGGTCAGTGTCGCACCACACCTTAATACCACTGCAGATGAAATGTCATGGAATATTCACCTGCACAGTCACAGAGCCAAAGTGTGCTCACAGGATCCGTTGCTTATACTTGCTGGATTTTTCCCTCAGTAATCTCAGTCAGATTATATCAAGGTTCATAAAGCGTAAACTTGTAAGCATATTAGGCCTAAAGTTCACAGCACCTTACACTGTGATACTGCCACCAAAGCCATCTGATTTTTAAGCTGGCTTCACAAAAAGGCACATTAATGGCTGTTGTGCTTTCACAAATACCAAAGCTTAATTGTTTGGCATTTCCTGGCTGCCATTACTGGCCACGGTGGAGCGACCCAGCCCTCTGAAGGGGTTTTTAGTCCGGCTCATTGGGCGAAATTACAGCATATTGGAATAATGGTCCACAAGGTACCAGTCAATAGTAGATTATCTGCAGCCATGCCAGGAAATTAGCCGAGTGTCAAGGCGGACACGGCATCAGGCGGCGCCACCACGCTCCCTATGTTCCCTCATTACTCTATTGATGCTGTGAACTAACTAACTCACAGTGTCAGGGAGTCTCATGATCACAGGGTTCTGTAAGAAGCTCTCAAATCACAGCTGGAGCAAAAGTTAGACATCTTGATAAACAACATAGGGTGAATAAACCCTGGACAGGTCACCACGGGACACAAATACACACCATTCAGTCTCAGGCTCACAACTAGGGGCAATTTAGAGATTCAAATTAACCTAAGTTTGCATTTTCTGGGCCCTCAGTCCTGTTGGGATTCAAACCAGTCGTCCTTCTTGCTGTGAGGCCACAGTGCTATCCACCAAACTACTCTGTCAGCCATGACCTTCAGTCAGACATTTCATCAATCTAATCAAATCAGTATCACGAGCCACAAGGTTTCTTCCGAGGACGAGGATTCACAGCAGCAGTGACTGATTTACCTCGCGTTTCTGTCGCCGTTGTTCAGTCTGGAAACAGGCAGTCCTCCCACTTCTGTGTGTTATTTAATCTATGCTTGAGTCTCCTCATCGCCATGCATGGAATAAGTGTTTGTTGAACTAAGAAGTTAAGTAGCGCACACTGCAGGTACACGAGGAGCGCTTTCATCCTCAAAAATGAATTCAAAATATTCACATAAACGGCCGCAGCGCGTTCGCCAGTGTGCTCTGATCTGTGTTGCATTGAGACGATCCTTAGCACTCGATGAAATCCAAACACGGGCAGCAATACCAGCGGGCTACTGTGTGGACCAGGGGAGATAGGGCAGCAAAGCCTTCCTCACAGCTGGGTGCCCAGATTAATAGGCAAGATAGACATAGTGTATGTGTTTACTCATCACTCTGATTGTGTCTGTCTGGGACAAAGGCTTTATTTGGACAGGTCGGGATTGTGAATGCCTGTATGAGAAGCATTAGAAATGAAGATATACTGACGATGTCTTCTCCATCACATCAGCCCCATCTGAGCCACCGCTGCGCTTGAATATTCAAATCTACTTAGAGGCTTATGCACAACTCCCCATTCTCCTCTCAAACACCATCCCGCCACTTCAGAGAAAAGGGCCTTTAATATATGAAATGCTGCTGTGTCAGTCGGTGAAGGTTCAGGTTTTACAAGAAGCAGCACTTCAGGATGCGACCCGGTGCCACGCATATCTTCTGTCTCATTCTAACATTTCCCTCGCCAAGGTTAATGAGCTTGACACCCGGGCGCCCTCGGCCCGCTCGACAGACACAGTTACCTCGCGCTCATCCCTCTTCTCTCTCTGCATGCCGTCAAGTCGCCGCCCAACATCTCGCCGGCTGAAACAGCGGCTTCGCTTAGCGCATGCAGCCAGAGAGAAGTTATCAAGCAGCAGAGCGGTCACCGGCACTTCTCAAGGCTGCTCAGCAAGGTCACGCACTCAGAAATGAGCTGCACCTTCCTGCTTTGTCTCCTGGAGCCTCTGAGGGATTAATTGTCCCTGCTCTGTCTCACTCATGATCTCTGCGGCTCAATTTAGAAGACCTGCGCTTGGTATTTTTTACCAATCCGGATTGTTAAAATGATGAGCGGACGCATGGCGGTTCCATGGACCTGTCTTTAAATCGGTGGCCTCATACATTTTTAACCAAATCTGCCTGTGACATTAACAGCTGAATATGCAGCCTGCTCTTTCTCACATTTGTCTGAGTCTTAAGTGCGAGTGCCTTAAATTAAAAGGCTATAGAAATCAATACAAGGGGCATCCATGAGAGAGCACATATCTTCGGCAGCCTGTCTCCTAATGCATCACACACCACATGCGCTGCTCCTGTGTCTGAAAGCACTTAATGTGCAATAAGAAGCCGCCCACCTCAGATGTTGCCAAATACTGGAGATGGCCTGTCTAAGGAAGCTTAAAAGTTTGCTCTAATGCTATGTTAATGGATTATCTAGCCCCGCCTCTTTGCAAGAGCCAAACTTATCATGCTGAGCAGGCTGTCAGAGGATGTTTAATGGATGTTAGCATGCAACAAATTCAGATGTGACATTCAGCTTTTATATGATGCGACAAAAAAAATCACTCACTGAAGTGATATTTTGCTAATTTAGCTCGCATTCATTTAACATGGTGTGTTTCGTGTGGTATCTGGGTGGCGGTAGAGCGCTGGAGTGCTTTGAAATATATATTTTCAAACCATATCAAATAAAATTCATTTCAGAGAGAGCACGGGGGCGATTGGGAGACTCAGAATCTAAGCTTCCTGACACGGACAGAGATGGAGGTCTGAGCTGCCCACTCCAGGTCATTTCCACAAAACAATTTCATACAGATTTCTTACTGGCAGGAGACCGTCTGTGTTCTTCCTCCTTTCTTGGAACGTGTCCTTCATCTTCCTTCAATCGGAGGTTTTATCCTACACATAAACTCCAACACAGATTTGTAAGAGCAAAACAGTGAATCTGCAGCGCCAGCGAGCGAGGCTGCGGAGGACTGCATGAAAAGACCTCATTAAAACTGTGACTCACACGCCGAGAGACACTCCAGCTTGTACTGGGTTGAGATGATTTGTGAGTAAATCCAAGACTGGTGTCCAACAACATACTTCTAATTGCCCCAGAACACACAAACACACACGCTCTTGTACGCTAGCAGACACCTGTGAACACACACATGCACACACTCCAGGGCGCATAAGATCCTCCCTCATACAGTGAGAGTCAAAACTGAAAAATAGATGAGATCTTTGTCACTCAAATGGCTGTAGGTTTCTTAAGTGCTGTCAGAGTACGGATGAGGCCGGCATGCATTATGGAAGACAGAGCCTCGCTAAGCGCCCCGGCTCTCCGCCTGGTCCACGGCACAAAACTGTCTAATGGAGTTGAAGGCATGGTAATTTCTGTAGCAACCTAAGATTGTATAATAATATCTAAAGTTGGAAGCTAATTAATCTCAGAGGTATATCACAGGCTTAGGGCCTTTCTGCACTGTCTGGGGCTGCTAATTCCTTCCATCTGGGGTGCTGAGGAGCATTTATGGGAGTTTACCAGATTAGCCCCAGACACAAGATCTTTAAAGGGAACTGCTTGTTCTCCTCAGATAGGAGATCTGTCCTCCTTACACAGCAGTGTGGGGGATAGGCTAATAAAGCCCTATTGTATGCTTATGTGACTGGTTTGACTGGAGGGCTAAAAATGGAACAAGAGAAAGCCCACCCCGTCGCACCCCACCCACCACCCTCCCCTTTTTTACTGATGTGTAAAGCAGGACATGTGCGGTATTCATTTAAATCCATGTAGAGTGCATGCCTTTCCAATTACACTTGGAGTGGACTTTCTTCCAGAACATGCACTTACAGAAGAAGCTTATGGTCCAGCATGGGAGATATGCATCTGTGGAGATTAACCAAAAGCTACTGTATGGCACATTTTTAAAATTAGACTTATCTGAGTCCATTGTTGCAGCTGTTTAGATGGCAGAGATCGCTGATGGCTCCATGCAGTGTGCTCTACGCAGGCTAAATTTTAGCACAATGACAGATGAGCAACACATATGCTTAATAATAATATTGTCTCTAGCTGGTTTTGGCGAGATCTAGACCTGTCCTGATAAGACCAAGGTCATCTGTTAGGAGTGTCTGCATAGGAAATGAGTGTGAGCTCCCAGCAGACTCAGCAGGAAGGCTGGAGAGATGAGTTAAGAGTCACTGCTCTGGTTTTAAAGTCTGTCTGCGGTCCCAGTCGAGTTCCGCGCTCTCTGTCCATGGGTGTCACAGAGAGTGAGGCTGCTGGCAAGAGAAGGAGAGGACGGGCAGGAAGAAACAAAACTGATAGTGAAAGAGACATGAAAAGAGGAGAAGGAGCGAGCACCCACGTGGCACACAGGCATCCTTCCTCCTAATCATTTTCAAAAATTGTGTCCCCTCTGTAAACTCACGCTCTTCATCCACACGCCAGAAATTCAGATTAGCCACAGTGCTGCAGCCTGGAATCTCAGTCCACTGCGTTAGTTAAGTGAATTTCCCCGTGTGCCATTTTGAATGGTCACGAGGAGCCGTCTCACCTGCAGTTTGTGTCAGTCACAGCTGGCAATGAGGAATTATTAAGGTGGATTTGACATGAAATGTTGGTCGTAGTCACCCTCTACCTTTTCTCCACCCATTAGTCTCTGAGAGGGCTGCTTGACAGGGAGTGCCATCAGCTAGCCTCAGCTCAGGCTGCGCCACAGCTCTCTCCTCCCCCGCAGATGCACCTTGGGCCCGCAGTGGTCTCCTCCTCTTCTTTGTTCGGTGCATCTGTTCAGCGTCAGATGACAGCACTGATTAGCTTCACTCAGAGTCTTAATAAGACAACCGGAGTACAGAGAGGCAGCACAAGGCGAATGCAGACACACAAACACAGCAGATCAACTGCCTGTAATCACTACACGTCACCCGGCCTGTGTGCTTAGCCCACTCCCTTACCCTTAACCCTGCTGTGGCCCCGTCCTTAACCCTAATGAGGTCTGGAAGATGTCGCTCGCCATCCCTGATTTGTTCAGCTTTTTCTGCCTTAGCATCTCTGCTGTTCCTCCCAAATCCACACTGCGAGTTTGATTTTAAATCGTACATCAGGAATTTTCTTGCAGGATAGATCTGTCAAGGCTATCCATCTTATTAAGGCTACATGCATTATACAAGGATGTTGTTTTCTAATTGTTTTCCTATCTTATTTTCGAGCACGGAGCCTATCTTCCTCCACAATAAAGTGCTGTATTTTGTCAGCAACTAAAACTGAGCAGGTGTGTTTTTCTGTCAAATTAAAGAGGAAAACAAAGTGTCCTGGAGGCTGTTTTATAACGGGAGGTTTCTGCTGCCCACCACACTCGCACTGTTTCATTCTCATTGCTTGCTTTCAATAATTTAAATCTTTGTTAACACAAAAATAAGCAGCTTCATGCATTATTGTGCAGCTGACAGTTGGGCAGAGTCGCATGCACATTTTCCAGCAGCACCGGAGGAATAAACATTTAGTCGTTGTTGTTTGTTTGTTGCTTCTGGTCTGATGTGCGCGTAGGTACGAGTGGGTGTGCAGCCTCGGCTCTCTGTCGGGTTGCGTTCCTGCAGGGTGAACTTCTCCCACTCGTCCTCACCGTCTCCCCCACTGCCTCCTGGCGGATGCTCCTCACTCTGATATGTGTGTCCCAGCCCACCTGTTCAGGCCTCATTACTGTCAGGCCTGTGTTAATAAATATCCAGGTGTAGAGCGCTCCTCTGTGCCTGTACTTCATCACCGAGGAGCTCAGTCTGCCGGGCGCCCCCTCCTCTCCTGCAGCAGGGCTGACAGGAACCATGATTACACTGTAAGCACTGTAGTTATTCACCTTCTGCCCAAACTCCGACACTGCACTCCATCTTACACACCGGCTCGGAGACACGCACACACTTGCGCGCCGCTCATGCACGTGTGTACACACGCTCAGGAGGACACACTCGCATCCGCACACACCCACCGACAAACAAATACTTACAGATATTTGCTCTTTCATTCCCATTATTTTTCCCCAGCAGCGAGCGGGCAACATGGACGCTGCTCTGCCGTTTGCTCTGCAGGAACGTCCCCGCAGCTACGCGCAGTGTGGGCCGACCCATTATGTCCTTATTGCAGTGTAACTCCAGTGCTGAGCTGCCGTTCATGCTTAATATTAAATACATGTTCTTAAGAAATGCAGTGAAACGTTTTTGTTGAACTGCGCTCATCCAGAACTAAAGAGAGTTCCTATATTTTGTGGATGACTGCCTGCGGTAACACTGTTTGACGTGTGGAGACTCAAACCCCAGAATCAGACTTTCTCTACCCATTCTCTGACAAACTGAGCCAATATTCATTGTGTCATGAAGTCTCAACTCTTCAATGTTTCATATATCAACTTCTTTTTTATATATATTTAATTTTTTTTCCCACTGCTGATAGAGTGTCTTCACCCTTTTGCTCTTGTTCTCCGTTGCCACGGATCATTTTGTCTCCGGTTTCAGACGAAGCAATCGATGACGCAGCACCTCCATCACTGAGTGTCTGTCAAGTCATTTTTGTCTGTGATTGAATCTTAACTCCTTTCTTTAACCAAGTCAAAGAATCCAGAGGGACAATGGGTATTTTTCTACCTACAAACAGCAGCAACAAACTTAACATTGTAATTATTGACAGATCGCAGCTTATTTTAGGTACACTTAAAAACAAATTAATTGAATCTGAAATGAAATTAATTTTATTTCACTGCAATGACAAATGTTTAATATGGACAATAATGTTTCAGCGATAGCTCAAAATGAATGCAATGAAAATAAAGGAAAAGAACTTGAATTCACGAGGATTTCAGAGCATAAACACCTTCTGTTTGTTGTTTGATGTTGCATGTAATTTCAGGTGTCAAAACAACATTTTGACATTTCTGACAGCCCCGCTGACGTTTCTGTGGCTGTTTGACAATTCATAATTAGAGATAATCACATCACAACACTGAATAAGCGTGATGCATGTGTTGATGTGCACTCTGCTCAGTGCTATCAAAATGTTGAATGAGAATTAACTGAATTATAACTTCTTAATATGTTGACTTCTCTTAATATTCTTAATTAGCATCTTTAAACTTTATCACTCCCATTTCATTTGGTATATTTTTCCATTAAGGTAAGTCACGTCCCTCAAACGCTATATGTGGAGATATCAGGTAAGCCTGTCTAATTTTACTTAATTAAACTGCAATATGTATTAGTGTTTAACATAAGGGTTACTTCAAATAAAAAAGTGAGAGAGGGTAATTAATAACGGCACAGTGCACGACTTGGCATTCTAGCTTGAAATCCAGAGTCAGCCATGAGCATTAGTCAGGAAAGTTACTTTATTTCACTTTTGTACTTTCTTGAAGTAGATAAATAGAATTGCAGCTCTTTCCCCTCGGTCGTACCGGTTCGAAACAAGAAGTCCTTAAATCAAGAAGGTCGCTTTCACATCACGCCAAAAAAGTCTCTTCTGTTTGCCCAAAAACAATCTCGGCGGCCTGTTGCGGACGCAGCTCTCCCGGTATCTATCATGCAGGCCCTTGTCACGCTGCATGTATGAGGTCAGTGTGAATGAGGTGAGTGGGTTAACCAGGCCTGTGTGAGGGCTCTCGTCTCGGCAGCTCCAGGCGGCCTGGGCGGCGATGGCGGTGGCCGCGGGAATGACAGGGAGGACACAACCACTTGACTCTGAAGAAGCAATCAGACACTAAGGGGTTTAATGCACTGCCTTGGGTCTGAGCCACAGCAATTGGGTTTGATAGCCGTGTCATTATGAGAGGAGGGCGTCTGGAGGTCTTCAACGGCCGGGGATTAGAGGAGAAGCAGGGGGACGTAGACGTGGTAAAGAGGAGGAGAAGCTCTCTCCCGCAGTGGGAATCACGGCCGTCGGCCGCCGTGGACGCGAGCCTTTCTCACCTCCTCGGCTCTGTCATCATCGCACTCGCCGATTTCCTCGTACAAAGGGGACAAAGGGAAGACGGCTTGAAAGGACAGCACCAGAGGTCACTCCCACGTTGTGTTTCCGAGGTTGTTTTACAACAGAGGTTTTAATTTGCTGCCATGCACACAATTACACTTTATTTCCTTCAACAACAACTAATTAGGAGGATATGATATCAGTGGCAACACTTAAGCATTTTCTCTATTTGGTTGCATGCACCTTCTCCTCCCCCTCCTCCTTTACCCTCTGTAATCAGTGCAAATGGGACAGGTTGAGGCACAAACCAGGGAAAGTCTTGGAAAATGACTAATTCAAATGTTTTGCCAAAAAAGAAAATGTGATATTTCACTGTTTTTTCTTAATGATTTTCTCATTTTTCACCTCATGCCCTTTTGTTTTTCAAACTCCTAGAAACATGAAGTTCATGCCACTGAGTGCGAGCTCATGGCTCTTCCAGTGCTCATGTGTCTATGTGAGCGAGGGAGAGGTGTGGAAAGTGAGTGTGAAGGAAGTCAACCTGTGATGGATGCGATGGCAGATGCTAGGGTAAGAGTTGTCATCAGCGTTCCCGGAGCCTTATGGAAGAGAGCCAGGTACAGGGCTTTGATTGGGCCTACTGTGGCTGTGCTGTTTGCCACAGTACAGCTTTGATTAGTGCCTCCATGAAAATGTATGCCCTATGCTCAAAGAAAACTGGGGGAGTAACTACCTGTCAGGAAATTCACAAACAAGGCTACTTAGAGCACATGGAACTGTATATTTTAAAGTCTAATACTCCCCGCCATTTCGTTTCATTTCATTGTGGGGGGGTGGGGGGGTTTGCCAAATCCCTCCTGGTACCCCACCCCACCGCACCCTTGCAAAAGGTCCCCAGATGAGGAGGAGGTTTGCTGCTACCCCCATCCCAAAAGACAGGTGTGGGAGAAGGTGCTCTCTCAAGCACACAACAAAGGCTCCCCGCCAGATGCTGTGAATAACAAAATCCCCGCAACACAAACACAAAATATATAAATTAATCAGAGTGCAGGTAAATAAATAAATAATGTATATGAGGAGCTAATTAAATGTGTTTATTCCTGTTATCATATGCTGCCCTCATTTCCACCACTTGAAGTCATGAATCATTAAGTGGCTGCTAAATTGGTCTCTGGGGCCGTCCTAGTGGCAGGGGGCGGTCAGATCCTGTCTGGCAGAAGGCAGGTGTACAGCGGACGGACGGATGGCCTGTGCTCCTGTAGTCCTTGGACAGCGGCGCCTGACAGAGGGGAAGCAGGCATCACGCTGGGAGGTGAGTGGCCGGAGGAGAGCCTGTAGCAGCGCGGCTGACAGGGCCGCCCGTCACCGCCGCAGCTCCGCTTTGATTAATGAGGGCATTTGAAAGACAATTAGTGGGAGCAGATTTGCCTTCAACTACCTTATCAATCAGAACTCTTTTAATTCAATGTGCAGCACCCTCTGCACCAAAGTGAGCATGGAAGCGCTGTGTGCCAGGGCAGGAACAGCCTGACGGGCTGCAGGATGTGGGAGAGGAAGGGGCAGCCTATAAAACGCTACACACAGGGCAATAACTGGGACTTTAGGAATTAGTGAGGTCCAGAATTTTTATGCTTTATTCCATCCATTATCCGCTGTACCTTAACAGTGTCATAGGGGTCTGCTGGAGCACGCATAGGGTGAAGGTCTGTAACAGTTTAATTCAGTTCAGTTCAAATTCATATAAAAGGCAATTTATTTAAGACATTTCGTATTAACAGATAACACAGACACGCAAAACGGAGCCCAACAAGTCCGACATATGAGCAAGCTGGAAAGCGACAGTGGTGAGGAAAAATGAGGAACCGAGCTCAAGGAGGGCGGCCATCTGCCTCGACCAGTTGGGTAGGGTGAGGAGAGCTGGAGGAGTAGATGTAATGAGGAGAGCAGCAGTAGGTAGCAGCAGGTCTGTGCAGAAGGTCCCGGGTTCAGCAGAGCGCATAACTCTGTTTAGAGTTTCCAGGTGACAGAGTGTCCAGTGACAAGTCGCACAGACATACAGTATGAGAACATGCAGAATCCACACACACAAAAGCCCTTGTAAAGCTCTCAAACCGTGATCCAACCACTCACACGCCATGTCACTCTAATGTATGTCTTATTTGAGATATCCAGTACTTGGAACTGAGAGAGTTCTCCTCTTCTTTAGCAGTTATTGGGGATGTGTCCAACTTTACTGTAACCCATTACTATTACTGTATCATTACAGTATCAATGATGATGATGTTTCTTTATGGAAGGTCCATAAAGCAGACCACTCACCACACCCCTCTACAACCTCCCCAACCCCACAAAATAATGTTTTTTGGCATTATGTGTTCATAATGAGGAGTGTTCAGGGACCTTAGGAAATACAAGGGATCTTCAGGTACCACTGGAAGTATGAGAATTTGAGGATTACTGTACTAAGTAATGCTTGATAGAAATGTCGAGTAAGATGGAAAAATAAGCCATAAATCCATCATTTGATGGATGAGCTACAGTAAGTTTGGCTTATTAAATACAGTTCAGATTACATTTCATATTCAGTTTAGATTTCCTTTGAATTCTCATCATCAAATAAACAACAGAATATGGACAACACAGAGACACAGAGACGGAGGTCCAGTTTTTAATACTAGTGCAACCTAAACAAAAGTCACTGGGTTGTGGAGCAGAACTTTCCCCAACAGTTCATTCAGAGGAATTAGAGAATCTGTGTTGCAAGTTTTTTTTGGGGGGGGCGAAAGAGGAAGATCCAAACCTCAGTGACCTCATAGCTGACTACACATTTCCTGAGAGCACAAGGTAACTGCACTAAGGCGTACACGCGCATTTGTTATGATAACATTACTTATGATCAAAATACTAGCCAGGGGGACAACGTAAAACAGCCAAGCATTAGGCCAATAATACAGGAGTGAGCCAGAGCTACTCACCCGTCCAACAACTCTGGCCAGCGGCAAACGGCCAGTCCCAGAATTGCTCTTGTAAAGCCTCTTGCTCAGTCGCTCATTCTTTTTCTTCTCTCCTTGCTCCGTCAGCGTCCTCATAAGTCTCTCCACTCTGCCATGATGTCTGTAGGAGGACCCCTGGCCTGGCTCCGCTCCTGGTTCCCCCACCAACGTCGTCCCTGGCTTACATGCAAACTGCTTTCACGAGAGCAGAGACCATACAGTTTAACCGCGACCGCTAATGGTCCGAAAATTAACTTGTGAGACATAAAACTAGAGGAGTGTGAAGGCCAGCACCTATTTTTAGCGGTATAATGGCCTAATGGGCAGCTTCAGGAAGTAGCATTAGTCCAATTATCAGAAGGTCGGCGGTTCGATCCTGGCTAACATACATGTCGGAGTATCATATGTGCCTCTGATGTTGTGTGAGTGGTAATTATTAGACGAGCAGCTGGGCCTCGCATGGTCTCCTCTGCCTCCAGCATGTGAACAGAAGGATGCTGGTCGGTGTCATGAGAAGTGCTGTGAGCGTTCTGTAATGCAGTCAATCTAAAGGCTGTTTTCCTGCCCGTATATCATTATTATTATTATTATTATTGTTATTACCGAGGCTCTCTGAGGCAAACACAGCAGTTGACCTGTCACCTGACAAGTGTTGACGATCGTAGGGAGAAACCTACAACAGTGGCCTCCTCGTTTTCCTGAAGAAAGACCTCGTGGCGCATTTTATGTTCTTCCTTTCAGAACTGACAGCTTCAGTGGTTGATATTCAAGAGGCAGTTTTCTAACTTTGTGACAGCTGAGAAACGCTCTGAACAAACATACATATACTAAGACCTCAGTATGCCGGCTCCTTCTATACAGCCCGCTTCTTGCACAATTACACTTGTCAATCATTTGAGCACAAATTATTTGATCCACTGGAGAAATGATGTAGATGTGCCAGTGTGCTTAAGAGCCTGAAAGATGTGTTTTCATAAAGCTGGAAACAAGCAAGTGAGGAAGTGTCTCTATTGATCCCGCTGCCTGTAAATAAAACAGGGGCAATGAGCAAAAAGAAACAAACAACTCTGGCAGGGAGAGCATGGGGAGAGAAAAAATCAATAGGTTCCCTCACTGGTGGGTCTTCTTGGTCAGACTATTCTCTCTGGGTTTGGCTGTCTGCTCACTGTGGGGAGGGGGAGCGCACGCTCAACATCCTCTTGATTTCCAAATTTCTTTTATAATGGGTCTCTGCCGATAGTGCAGCGCATGTGCATTTAACCCGCTCTGCTACCTGAGGAGAGGAGGCGCAAACAGGTAATAGCTCTCAGCTAAAGATGAGGGTTGGTTTTTAACACAGACTCAAATGATTCATGGTTTATGTTTTATAGGGCACCAATTCTATATGTCAAAGTCAGTTTATGAGGTGTAAGGGCAGCAGGAACAGCTGTATACAGTCCCCTGCAGCTGGATCCAAACTCCAGAGTCAGGATTTTTTTTTGTGACCTTTTGATGCATGTTTCTTATTCAGTATGTATCCTGTATGTATTGTGTTTTACATTTGCAGCCGAACACCCTTCGATTGCACCAGCCTCCCTTTTTAATCAGTGTCAGACCTTTTTCGAAGTTCACGGCTGCATTTAAGACTCTTTATATGCCTCAAGTGTCTGAAAAGACACATCCACCCATCCATCCATCCATTATCTCACGTGCTTTGTACGTTAATGGTGTTGCAGAGATCTGCTGGAGCCTGATACACCCTGGACAGGTCATCAGTTCATCGCACACACACACACACCACTGGCCTTCACACTCACACCCAGGGGCAATTTAGAGTCTCCATTCAACCTAAACATGCATGTTTTGGGGCTGTGGGAGGAAAATGGAGTAAACAGAAAAAAATTGAAACAGACACAGTTAGAACATGCTGACCACTGCAACCCAGGACCTTCTCGCTAACCCCCCATCCACCAAACATACTCTCATGAAATAAATGCTTATGGAGACTCCTTTCCCATGTTAAGACAAGTGGATGTGGTTTCTATGTATTGAGAGAATGATAATAATTAAAATGGACAGTGCTGCTCTCTCTGGGTGTCGTGTAGAGTCTGGCTGAAGACCTTTGGTCGTTTGCCATCCTTCTGTCCGTGTCATATGTGTGCCCTCTCTGAGTGTCAGTGGGGAAATAGAGCACAAAATATCAAGCCTCACCTTTAAATTATGTGGACGTACGGGGTATATGATGTCGCCGTCTTGAGCGTAAACATATTCAGCTGCCCCAATTTTGATGATGTGTTTGGCTCCAATGTGGTTGAAACCAGGCCAGTTGTGGACATTGAGCTCTGCCTGCCTCTCTTTCTTGTTCAGGCTTTGCGGGCAATAGGAATGCTGCCTGCCGCCCTCCATTTCCCATTAGCTGTTTTATTTCACGGGAAATTTGCTTCCTGCTTGCTGTAATTGGTATCTAGGCACCTCCTGATGTGGGCATTAGGATTTTTAATACAATCTTTTACGCAGGTGAGAGTGTGCATATATTACCCTTTCAGCAGCACATTATTTGATTGTCATTCACAATTATTTATCCGTGCATTGTGTGAAACAAAGTTAAAGATTGTGGCTAATGGTATTAGCTAAATACAAGTGGGTCTAACTTTGTTTCCACACCTCGCAGGTGCAGTGGCGATAGTAGCGCCTGAGAACTGTTGCATTATTTTTTTTTCCCCCTCTAACCACTCAGAAATGGAACCAAATCCACAAAGGCAGGGTGGTTTTGCTGGATTCACCCGAAGACAGTGCTGTTCAAACACTGCCATAAGCGGACCTGTAATGAAAGGCAGCACATTAAGTTAGAAAAACCAATAGAGGATGATTTTTATCCCACTCCCTGTACAGCAAGATTGGCCTGAATTCACAACACAATCTGCAACAGTGTCAGGGACACACATACACAATGTGTTCTTTAAAAAACATTTGTCCCTGTAGGAAGGAGGAAGAAAAAAATAAAAAGAGTTAATCTTACCTCCTGGTAATTAACTCCGCCTCTGCCCTTTTAATTCACAGCATTTCAAAGGGTTTGGTCACTGCAAATTGGTAGTCAATTGTGTGTTTGGAATTCAAGACACACGCGGCACTGAATGGTGAAATTGCAGCAAGTCTTTCTCCAGCAAAGGCCAGAACTGGGCGCCATAATGATATTCATTTTCAAACAGGAGAACATACTAATGGGCAATTAAGATGATCAAGCCTGCCAAGATACACGTGAAGAACGGAGTGCTGGTGCCAGTGATTACGTGTCCTCCGCCCCTGCCTCCTTCCTGCGCTGGCCCAGGCTTTGTCTTATGTGTGTGCATAAGTAGCAGGGAGGGAAAGAGGGAAAAGGCTCCAAAAGCACAATGTAATTGAACTTTCCACATTATTTCTCACTAATATGTGCTGCCACTTGGTCTCATTAGTGGAATGATGTGCTCTGCCATTCTGGAATGAACTCTTTGCCCGAGTAATTAAGGCTCCTAAAGTTTCTAGTCCTTTGTTTAAAGAATTCGTCCTTGTGCTCTCCATGCCCCATCAGCTGCCTAATTAGCAGGACCTTTGTGTGATTAAAAATTCTCACAGAGATTCCGTTGGATATTTTCCTCTGTTAATGAGTGTTTGTGGACAGCTGGGAACAGGCGCGGGCTCCCTCCTCGTAAGACCTCCTGTGCATTGGGCAGACCTCTGTCAGGGCCCGAGAGTGAGAGCTGTCATTTCCGTAATGGGGATGGAAATTGGTCAAAACCTACCCAGGTTCCCGCAGGAATGGGAATGCCTTGAAATATAAATGAGGATGAATATTCATATTTCTTCCACTTCGATAAAAAAGTGCTGAGTATTAATATACATGTCTGTCAGTTAAAGCTGCACCAGGAACTCTGTGCGCTGTGTCTGCCCATTAACACAGCCCTTGGCTTCATTTGCTATTATCCTCAGGTTCTTTTTCTCCCCAAAGTTGGGGTCACCCTCTCCACTGAGAATTGCACATTGGAGGCTTTTCCCTTTTGTTACAATTCTCCCACTTAGTGAGTGTCTCAGAGAAAGAGAGAGGGAGGGAGGGAGAGAGGGAGAGAAGTCCCTGAAAGAGCCAGAAAGGCATTTAATGAAGCCCACTCGGAAGTAAGGTAAGCAGGGGTCAAATCCAAATGAAACGAACAAGCCTGCTACGTGTGCAGTTGGAGGACGGCAGAAATCCGGAGGGAGAAAAGGGAGCGACGCTGCGAGGAAAAGGCCTGGAGCACGAGACGTAGTCCTCACCGGTGGAGCTGCCTGGGACAGATGCCCTTCAGCTTCTCTGCCAATTCCTCGCTCCCACTCTGTCTTCATTTGTCCACGAGAAAATGTTAATACATTTGTTCATACAATCCCTCACATCTACCGCATATTTCAGTAATGAGCTGAATCATTTCAGTGTCTGCTGCTTAAACAAACAGCTAAAAGGAGAGACGGCGCCCCTCGAGCCAGATGTGGGATGTGTGAGCGCTGCCTCGAAAATCAAAGTAATGCAACAACTTGACTTGAGCTCAGAGAAACCGCTGAACCAAGTGATGGAGCGATGAATACTTTTTTCTATTAAAAACACAGGTATAATTGGCTGATTATATTTCTACTTAAAAGAGCTACAATGTGACATTGTCACCACAGAAGAATTTACACCTTAAAGGGCAGAGTTAGCTTTTAAGATAAAATTTTCAAAAATCTACCAGAGCAAAGGAGACAGAAATTACTATTAACCTCCCATTAGTCTGATTTTCAAAATCATTGTGGATGTGCTGAAGATAGAAGTGAACTGCGAAGGTCAACGAGATTAGATTGATCATCAAATAATAAATCAGCCAGTGATGATTTCCTATTTGCAGTGCTCACAGTGTGTATTTGTTGATGTTTGGACCCAGTCCCCTCGCCGTCTTATCGCATTCAATTTGCATAATTTTTTCATCTATAAAACTCTTTTGATGTATTAACTCCGCTCTCAGCATTAATGGACATTCAGGTGGTTTTTTTTTTTCTTTTTAAAGAATCTACCTTTACAGCTCCTCCATCACTCCACAGTTAAAAGTTTGGTCGTATTTGGACTGAGTTAAATTTCCTGGATGCATGGAGCCCTGGGTAATTTGTTTGTTTTTAATTAAAATCTAATGTAGCCTTCTCAGGGCCTGGCAACTCTGCAGCTCTGCCCAGTGACTGGGGGATATTTAATAAGCCGCGGTGCTGAAAGTTGTTTCATTAGGTGTGAAAAGGGCTGATAACTCAATAGCCAACAGCCAAACATCCTCTCTGTGTCGGTTTCCTGCCTCTTTAATCTGTTTTTCATTCTGCCTGGCATGCTGTAGCAGTACAGGGGACTTCACAAAAAGGAAAAGACATTCATCACCATCGGGCCTCCAACAGACCAGGGTGATGGAGCGAGCCAGCCCGATTGGCTGAGGAGGGGGACGATCAGACTGCAGAGCACGACGGCTGGAGCACCGCGTGTGAAATGGAGATTGCACGTCGCTCTGTGCACATGTGCGACCGGTCCTGCATCTGTGCATCCAGTCCCCGGAGCGTGAGCATCAATTCTTTCGATCGTTTAGGTTTTCTTTATTATTTATTTCATCGTGACATCCGCAGACTAAGTGTCCAGTATTAACATATGCAGAGAGGCTGGTGTTTCAGATCAACTCAAGGGAGTAGTGGACTGAAGTCATTTTAAAAGCCCAAAGTCATTCTGATCTAGCTTGCTTTTGTTATAACATCCTTACACAGGATTTGTATTGTCACCATGGCAACATTTGTGACTTACTGTGCAATGCAACCTGGGAAAAACAAAACCAATGTGGAGAAGTGTCTGCGCCTCTTCAAAGAATTTGAAAATCATCAAGACAAAAGGGTAAAACATAAAGAAGCATTGAACCGCCTCACCAGTTTCCTGACATGTTAGTATTTGCTTAAACACTAAAGATGTATACTTGACCTATATTTGAAATATCAGCTGCATTCATACAAGAGGTGCCAATGTTTCTCCACAAAAGCAACCATCCATTATTATACCTTATTATATATTATCACAGTATCTCAGGAGTGTATTGAATCCTGATCCAGATTACATAGGGTTTAAAGCAGTGAATACGCTCTGGACAAGTCGCCAGTCCATCGCAGGACAGTCACACACACCTGGGGGCGACTGAGTCTAAACCCACTCAGCCACTCAGCCTAAACATGCATGTTTCTTCTTGCTGAGAGATGGCAGCGTTTGCTTAGTCACCATGTGGCATCCACCCACTGCCTCTAAATTAATATGTTACTCACCACCAGTGATGTCACTATAGTGCATTTCATTTCTATCATTAGAGTAGCTTTTCCATCTCAAGAAGAAACAAGAAGAAAGCGTGTCTTTATTGTCCAATTTCCAGCACCCACTCAGCACATTTTTATGTTCAAATGGAAGATAAAAACAAGTTAATGGAAATGCATTTAATGATGTGCTTAATGTCCTCTTTCACACTAAGCCATTCATGAATCTCAAAATTGTGCCATCTTTCAAATGCAGAGCCTTACCTTGGAACAGGTTCGCTGTCTACATAAGAGAATTAGGCTTTTACCTGAAAACACCCGTCTCGGGCCAAACCTTAAGATGCTACAAACAGTATTTTTCCTTTGCAACACTTTGCAGCAAGCAAAGGCATGGGTGTAAATCCAGGTAGTGCAAAAATCCCATTGAAAAAGCCATAGGTTGTACTGTAAGTCCATGTGGAATTTACATCATATAAGAGGGTGTGAGCTTTGGTCATATCGTACACTTGCATCCAAACAGATAAATGTAAGGGTTAGTGTTAGTGTTATGTACAGACACCCAAATTCTGCTGCTTGATAAATAAGAGCCAGTGTATGTCCAACTCAAATCATTCATACTTACACCAGTATGTTGTGTAGTTTATGGCACAAAGACACATTCTTTGTGTATATTTGCTCTTAAAGCGTGTCCGGTAACATTTTGAATCCAAGCGGTCCATTGTAAAGGTGTGTGAACCAAATGCCGTCATAAATACTGTAAGACGTGACAGTCAGTGTTCGTGCCAATAATAAAAAACTTTCAGGTATACGGTCTTTAATTTCTGTCATTACTTTCCTTTGATTTTTTTTTTTTAATATCTTCGCATCACACTTTAACGCTCTGCATGACCTGGTTTATTACTTTGATCTTGTGATGCCTTTAGTTTTGTCCCTACTGAGTGTTTGCAAATGATAGAGACATTTATATATATATATATATATAGAAAAAAAAGAAAACCTCAGAAAGCTCTAATGAACAGTGCTGTCTGTTTAAAACATTGCAGTGTACACAGTCGTATCACTCCCCGTCTGCAGAGTTACCTGACTGCGTTGAGGCAGTAATGTTCTGGGCATATCATTAAAGTAAAAACCCACCACAGAGTTATTTTCCTCTACCTGAGAAATGTGACAGGCCAAGGATCTCGCAGCCTCTTTTTTATTTTTTCCCCGCACTGAATAGATAGCACAGTCCCTAATTTGCTGCCAGAGATGCGTGGCATAGTTGAGTGTTCCCCCTCCCTCGCCCGCTACCTCGTTGAAGACTTCTGAAGCCCTTACAGTAATAAGGCGACAAGTATGCCTTCATGTGTTGAACTACATCAAGCCCGCTAATCCTTGTAGACTGAAGCCGCCCACTGATTTCGATTGTCATTATGTGTTTCATAAACGTTCCACTCTGATGTTTTATATTCAAGGAATCCGTAGAGGTGGAGGTGGAATGGCTGGCGTAAATGGCCCTTTCATTACTGTTCATCCGTCTGTACGCAGAGTTTAAACAGGCCGACGTAGGTGTGCCAGCTCAATGGCTGTGTTCCACCCGAGATGAAAGGCTATTTACATCCTGAGATGATGATGATGATGATGATGGTGATGGTGATGATGGCTGTGGGAGCCGCCGTCGTTTCCAAGCGACCGGGTTTCCCCCGCCCGCCGTCGTTTGACAGGCTTTAAGGAGCGCAGTGTTCGGGCTCCGCAGACACTGCGGCCATCACGCCTAATTGACCAGTGGGGCTGTGCCTTAAGTGAAACAGAAGTATAACAACTGAAGAAATGAACCTCTTTCCCTGCATTACCAGATGGACGTGACGGTACAGACAAATCACAGGTCAGCGCTCCGGATAATTGTCTCATTTGAGACACACCGAGCCTGATCCTTAAATGTGTAAACTATGGAAAACTGGACCATGTGAAAGAGTGCGGAGCTGGGGGGCGGGGGGGGGGGGGGGGGGGGGGGGTTTCTACTGCTCTGCTTGTTCTTATTTCATGCGGCGTTGATAAGTTGATCGCTGATAAGTGTTATTCATTTCAATGAGTGGGCCAATTAAAAATTGAGTTTTATCTAATTCGATAGTTAGACATAATTTGCAAGAGTTTAGACTGAAAACTCTCAGTTAATAATGTGGTCTAATTTAATTTTCCAGTTTTTTTTTTTTTTTTGGAGGTTGGATTAACAGGATTGAAACTTGCACAACTCTATTGGGCTATTTAATTAGCTATTCTCGCTGCTCAGACATGTGCATAAAGCAAAATCCCATATCCCCGAAAATAAATGAATAATTAAGATAAATGTATGCTTAAAGGCAATTAAAGCAGTGAGTGCTTTAGCGGCTCCATTAGTAGCACTTGTCCTGGAAAGTGTCTGCATGGAAATGTAAATGTGCTCACTGTTACTGAGTCGAGGTCTCGCAGGTGGAAACGGCTCCGCTGCAAACTTGAAGGAAGGAAATGGAGCAACTGAAACAGGCTCCTCTATTTTTCATGAATAAGGTCACTTATCAGTGAATGTAATGTCACCAAGTTCTCTTCATCAATTCAATAACAGTGTGAAACTGAAAAAAAAAAAATAGTTGGGTCATTTCTTTGTAATACACCCCTGGGCTTTTTATTATGACTTCATTTCCCGTTGTAATATTGGAACGTCTCTATAATTGTAAAAGTGTAATAGACTCTAATATAATTTCATTTTGAACCCTGAATGGTCTATGCCATCTCTGCTCAATTTGAGTAGAATAATGATTTTTAATGTCCACACATGGCTTCCTGTGACCTTATTCAATCTCTGGGCTGATCAGGAAATATATTGATTCAATTACAGTCCTGATGACAAGCGAACAGGGGAGAGGAGGGAAAAAAGGTCAGCATATATTTGAAAATGTAAATCTTAACAATGTCTTTTGGGTTTGCTGAAAAAAGCCATTATCAAATGCCATTTGGCTCCAGTGGCATGTAGCCCTCTGCCTTTTTCCCCCCACACCAATGGGAATAGTTAGAATATTTAGGATATCCGTAGTGGATTTTCCCTTTGTCAGCCTGTGAGTTATATTCGGAGCATGTGCCTCTATTTTGCTATTTGCTACGATAGTGTGGGACCATAATGGTTCGCATTATTTCTTTAGCATTGCGTGTCCACAACTGGCCTTTTGGAGACTTCCTAATGACCTTGGGGTAATGACTTTCCAGTGTGTTTGTATGTAGCACACAGTTCTTTTGCTGCATAAGCTGCTCTATAAGTAAATTAGCCTGTCTGTACTCAAACACCGAACAAAGCTCTCAAATTTATTCCTTCTCAAATTACATGCACACCACACCGGGCTCCACTAATTATTTGTTTGGTCATTAAAAACTCATTAAATTTAAATTGTTCATTTGCATACCACTGTGTGTTGCATCATAAATTATTAATTGAAGATAAATAAATGAATTCAATTAGAAAAATAAGTAATGTAACATATGCACCAACAGAGATCCGGTGCTTGTCTTTCTTATGACATTGAGGAGAAATGCTGCGCTCCGGCTTCTCTTCCAAACGTGTGAACAAACACTGTGCACACACACACACACACACACACACACACACACATGCAGAGGTCCTCGCTGAAAAGGGGACGACGACACCCAATGTGAAATCCAGAAAGCAGATTTGAAGTGGTTGCTGATGAGTGCAGATCACAGCTGCACGGATGAGATGAAAAATACACTTCTGTTAAATTCTTTATCCAGACAAAAGTGGAAAATATTTTCCTCTCTTCTGTTTTACATTTCACTGATTAACCTCCCCACCCCCGCTGTCACTGTTTGGCTTTGATGAATCTGAATACATTGACTTTTTCTCTTGCTGACAAATATTTAAGCCATCCAGCCAAAGAAAGGGTATTTTCCCCAACCCAACTCATTAGCTCACATCTGTATGTGTTTTGTGGTTGAATCATGTTGTCTCAGGGATAGAATAATATTCCATCTCATTGCAAACAATTACTCCGCAGCTCAACTCTTGTGCTTTTACTTCACGTAGGGTTTTCTTCTAATGACTGTGGCGGCTGCTCTTCTCGCTCCTCGTGTTTTTTCAGGTACTTTATACGCCCACTATTTTCCAGTTCCAGGGATTGGTAAATGTTCACCCTTTTTCAAATCACTTCATTAATTAAATGAGATTGGGAAAGGTTTTGAGCTAATGGATTAGACTGGGGCTGGCTGGTTCAGGCCTTTTACCAGAGGTCACATTTCATTTGCTGCCTATGTCAAGCGACCAGCAGTGGGGCCTCCGAGGCAATCTAATCAATGTCTGCGTGCCGTAGCCCTTGAATGAATCCATTAAAGTTATGTGGATGCATCCTGCACAGAGAAAAAAAAGTCTCCTGATACCTCTGATAGAAATTAGCCTCTCTCCAATTAGGAGAGAGGCTGGGCTCATTCTGGATGCCAGCCAAAGCAGAATTAATAGGCCATCAGAGCCTCTTGTGTGTTAAATTCCATTTGTTCGCCCATGGTTTATGAAAGCTCCTCCTCTGTTTCTCCAGGCCTGGCGTGAGACCCCCGAACACCCACCACAAAACTTCACTCATTAACTAAAGTTCTGGGAGGAGACGAGGCAGGGAGGGCTGGGGATCGGGGAGAGAGCAGCACTCCAGGCTGGTGTTGCTGGAGATGATGATTGCGAGGGGTCGGACTGAGCCGGGGTTGTGATTGCATTTGGGGTTTGGATGAGCTTAGTCTGTGGCCTGGAATGAAGCTAAGAGGACTTTAGCGGGACACTGGGGGGACCAGAGACATGTGGGCCTCTTCAGTACCAACTTTATCTCAGTAGTGTCCACTAATCCCACAAATTGATCCTCAGTGTTTCTCTGTTTAAGTGGAGGAAAAGCTCTGACCAAATCTCTTTGGAAAAGGATGTCTGAAATGCCTAAACCTATCAGAGGGAGAGGTTTCACCCTTGCAATTTGTGGCACACGATCATTATTTTGCGTATGCCTGAAAACACGCGGTGTCACATGAGATAATTACTGGACATATACTTTACTTAAAGAGTAACAGCTTCTGGCAGGCCTGACTCACTAAGTCAAGAAGTCAGTGCTTGGGAGTTTGTTGCTTACAGCGAACTCTGTTCATCGGCCAGACCCTTTTCATCGCAGTATTTCCGATTGGCTTCATACTGTTTTCTATTTTTCACCTTTCAACGCTCAACAATTTGACCCATGCAGAATAGGATAAATGTGCCTAATGTGAGTTGCTATGGACAAAAATGACTGCTACATGAATGAAATGTAACATAATTGACTGTGTGCTAACCCCAGAGAGCTTTTTGTCTCGGCTCTTAGCTCTCATAATTATACAGCAGTATATCCATCAGGCGTTTTAGCAGCCACATAGGTCGTCTGCACAAGATCTGTAATTATTTTACTGTTGTCCCGCAGCCTCTTGTCGCTGTAGTAACACAGAAGCAAAGGATGAAGTCAGATGACGTGGTGTGAAAAGCAAAGTAGTCCTGAAGGTGGTGTGAATCCATGCATCAAAAGACTTTCTCATTCACATTGAGGAAAAAAAACGCGTGCGAACATTGTTCATTTGTCAAAGGTTGTTTCAAACAAAAATGGGGTTGCATATCACCAGAGTAACTGCTTACTGCTGCTCTCTATCAGCTATAGGATATGTTGGCAGATTTGTTCTGCTCTTTCTTGAATTTTGAGGAAACAAACATGGGCTCAATGCTAACCAAAGCAGCGGTGACCTTAAAGATGAAGACGAATACGAGCAGCGAAGCAGGGTGAGAACAAGGTGACTGTCTTAAACCCTGGTCATGATAGTCACCTTGTTTTAAGTCTTGGAGCTTACATTGGGTTTGTAAAGTGAATCCAATGGGATGCTTTTCATTTGAAGAGATGATGATTTGCACCAAAGTGATTCATTGAATAATGCCATCTCCTCCTAGAAAGATGGTGCCCGGTTTGAATCACAGTCAGACCAGGATTATTTCTGCATTGAGTTTGCTTGTTCTCCCTGTGTCTGTGTGAGTTTTTTCCTGGTTTTTCAGTTTCCTCCCACATTCCTAAAACATGCATTTAGGTCGATTGGACACTCTAAATTGCCCCTGTCAAGGGTGTATTCCCTATCTTCACCCTAAGTGTGCTGGAGATAGGCTTCAGCAGACCCTCACAACACAGTTAAGATAGAAAGAGGGTGAGATAATGCATGGATGGATTGTTGGCACCTACACTAGGGAGCTGACACCTGTGTTTCTCTACCTCTTTCTGAAAGGTGCCCCTATTTCAAACATCTGCTAGCGCTATTTTGCCTTTCTTTTGTATTTGCTTTTCATTTTCAACTATTGTTTTGCATTAACTACATAAAATTATTGATGTGTCTGCATCATGCAGAAACTGAGGTTTAGAGAGCTGAACACTTGCATTCAGTAAATATAAATCAATCAAAGTCTTTTACAATCACCAACAACGGACAGAGGCTATATATGTAAACAGCAGCTAATCACTTAGTGTAACGTTCAATTGATTATAAGTATTTTATAGAATATCATGCATGCTATAAAAAGATCCAACCATCAACCTCAGTGGCCCTGAGAAGAATCAAAGCAGCAAAATAAAGTTTCTTCCTCGCTTTGGTTTGGGTCTGTGTGCATCCAAAGCACTGACTCACCTTGAGAAGAGCAGCAATAACCTCCAACTGAACTGGCCCCACCCAAATAGAGCAGCCAACCACAATAACACAGGGATGTGCCGCTCTGGGGGGAGGCCTCAAACTGCTGCTGTACGGACAAGTTTGCATACTGAACCCACAGGAGAGCCATTACAGCTCAACCGTTCTTTTCACTGCGCCGATAAACAACAACTCCCAGAGTCCCCGAGTCCTCCATTGTCCAAATTTACATGAGGTTTGGGGGCTTCGGTACATGTGAGTGATAGAGGTCAGAGCAAATGTGCATTCACAAGCACAGGCAACACGGGGAGAATGGCAAACATAAGTTTCTCTTAAAATACCACTGGGTCGAAAATCCACGAACCAACTTTGAAAATGCTTGAACGCACGAGTGCATCTGAACGTAAACATGCTCCATTCACGCCTCCTGAAAGGTGCACGTCGCGTGTCCATATGCACAGGCAGACACATGCAAACACAGTGGTTTTCATGCTGTTATAGACACACTATATGTAAATGGGATCTAAAATGGCTCTCATGCTTGCCCTCTTCCTCCGGTGCCAGAGTCACGCATCATTGTCAGCAGCCAGCAAAACAAGATGAAATAAAATTCTAAGCCGTCCTGGCAGTCAAGGACACCATTCCCTCACCGTAATAGCCTGTATCGCCTAGCCACTCCATGTGTAGCTTTTCTTCATTGCTCTGGGCTTTTATTCCTGGCAATAAGCTCTTTATCACTCCTCAACACAATTCATTTAAAACCACCGTCAAGAAGCAATCAAACCTTAAGTAAGAGGATTCAAAGTCAGTGTGTTATTGTTAAGCAAAGTAGCATTACTTCATTTCCATAATGCACCCGGACAGAGATGCCAAATAGGTAATAAGAAAGAACAGTGCCAAAGCAAATAAACAGTTAATATTTTCTTCTTATTTTTGCATCCCTAAATTTAAATGCACCATCTCCCCCGTGTTGTTTCCTCTGCTCCTCTCCTCTTTTTCTCCTTTCTGCCTCCTGAATGACATTATGTTTGGGTTAGTTGTCTTTCTGCCTCACACACCTATGATTTAGCAATTCTTGACATATCCATTACATCTCACAGATTGGCTGTTCTCCTTTCCCTGTGTCTTGGAAACCTATAGAGATGACATGTACCCTTCCACTTTTTTTTTCTCAGATGTCCTCGATTCACAGGTGGTGCGTTTAGAAAAAAGTGGATTCTAATTTCAGGAGTGTTCCCTTACTATTAACTATAGCTACAGGAGACACATCAATCTTGACAAGGTCTTTTTGAACCACGTCTAAAAATGCGATGCTATTGTGTATTTTTCACTTGCTCTCCACAGCCTGACCGTGGATGGGCGTTTGGACTCATGGTTTTATTATTTGCTCTCCACATTATTGTCTCTGTAGCAGTGTTTTGGAAATGGATCATGCACCACCATAATGTTTATATGTTGATTGCTCAAGGTAGGATAACCTGTCTACTCTCTGCCACGCGGCAGAGGCACATTCGGTGTTATAACAGGTGCAGTAATAGATCAAATCAATGTTATCATCGGCACAATCATTTCCATCATCCCCCCAGCAGTGTTTACCGTGAAGCCAGCATCAGCCTCTCTTCTTATACCGATGTTTACCCGTGGATTGATCCTCATCCTCGGGTATTTGCAGTTCTATTGAATCTTGATTTTTACATTCTTGGCCGTTGACATTAATTGATCCAGTGAAAGTGGAGGAAGTTCATCATGCAGCAACTGCATGAATGGATTCTGTAAAACCACATGACCGCCATAGGTCACGGTAGGTCCCTGTAGCCAAGACCGGTATCCATATTAATTGCACAAAGCTCTCCAGTGCAATAAAACCCCATTCATTCTCTAGACCAATTAATTTTAGCACATACTGTACACATCAATGTGTGAAATAGCTTTTCCAACCTTTAGTTTTTCACTTTTTTGTCCCGCCATCATCTTACACACTTTGCACCTTTACAATATCACAAGGGTTCATGATCTCCAGCACACACAGGTTGAACACATCCTAATCATTTAATCTCACACAGACTTAGGGCCAACGTTGAGTCTCCAATTGACCTAATTATGCACGTTTTTGGACTGTATGTGAAAACCAGAGTACCCAAAGAAAACCAGTGCAGACACAGGGAGAACAACACAATCTCCATTCAGAAATGTCCTCGATCTGACCTGGAGTCAAACCTGAGGCCTTTCTTGCTGTGGCAGTGTTATCCACTAATCCACAGTGCGTCCAGTGCATTACCTTTGTTTTATTGCACTTGATGCAATTAAGTCTCGTTCCACAAATGCACTTTACAGAAAAGGTATTTAGATTCAAGTCATTATCAAATAGCCCAGTAAGTGGAGGTATTTGTCAAACATGGTTAGAAGTATGATGGTTTAATTCCATGTCCACTCTCCCCTCCCTCCACTGCTTTCTGTTTAATACACTAACTTCATCACCAGGGAGATTAAGGCTAATGCCTAAAGGAGCACAGCCCAAAATTGAAAAGAATTAACTGTAATTAGCACGCTAACAAATCGCTAATACGATGGCAATTGTTATATTTTTTATTACACAACCTGTAATATTACTCCTGAGAGCCTCATTTTGAATGATGGTGGAAATGGGCATTAAGTCATTCCACTATCAATCATTTCAATTTGCTCTAATCCATACAGAAAATAAATGCAGGGGTAAGGAAAATAAATATATAAACACGCATGAAACAGCACATTTCTGCCACGCGCCTCTGCTTTGTTCTCGCCAGGGTTTCTACCTTTTTCTGCCACATCCGAACAAATGTGACACAGCGTCGCTAAAGACAAGTAATCCTGCATCAAGTCCGGCATCGTTACACCAAGACCACAGCCGCAGCAGGCAGCGCGCCACATAAAGGAGCACGCTAACTGCTCCTTTCGGCCTGTAAACTCAGCTAATTAACAGTAGCTTCATGCTTTGTACACGTTGCCAGCTAGGTGTGATTCTTCAAGGCCACAGGATGTAAGCCCCGCAACAATCTGCAAGCCAATTGTCCGACAAAAAAGTGAGACAGGCGGCAGTGAGAGGGGATTTATTGGCTCTGATAGTTATTGGATGGAGTGTTTTTTTCCCCCCATCTTTTTCTCACCTTCTGCTCGCTGTTGCCGCTGCCATCGCTACTGTCTTTCCACACCCACAGTAATGAAAATAATAATAATGATAAGAATAGCATCACTTCAATCTCACTTTCAGTGATTACATTGTTCCAGCCGTTTCCGTTTCTGCTTAAATTATATTTAACTTCATCTGCTGTGGTCCGCAAACAGGATTACTGGTACTTATCTGAAATGAAAGTGCATTTTTAACGCAGTTTAATAACGAGAGTGGAAAATCCAGTCCATAGCAATAAAGCTGAAACTAATTCATTTCAATAGCTGTCGCCACAGAGTGTTTCAATTCTTCCTCACATGCCCATTCCCACTGTTCAAAAACTGTAGAAGAAAAGAGGCAGGAGGCCATTTGTGTAATCTGCCACCGCCTGACATGAGCATGGTGATCACAGAAACACTGAGGAATCTCGAGCCAGCCTTTAAGAGCCTCTTCAGAAAGCCGCTAAAAGGCCAACTTAAAAGCATCCGAGCTCATCAAACTCTGCAACTTTTCTCCAAAGTCTTGAGCGGAGTGGAGGGTGAGAGGGTGGAGGCAGTAAGATGGAGGAGAGGGGAAATTGCTGCATGTCCTCGTGCATCTAAAGTGGTCAGCAGTTTGAACCTGTCCGTGCCTCCTGTTCCATTATGGAATAGTAACACAGGGGCCTGTTTGTTCGCCAAACACAATTAACAAGGTTTCTGCTGCACATCAATACTGCTATTTGCATAGGGTATTGATCTGAAGTCCTTATAATCACAAAATGTTAATTGCACCAATTAATTCTCAATCTGTTGGTGCCCTTGTCTGGCCGCCTTGAGCCCTGAAGGTCAGTGTGAAAATGAACTGCTCTTTGATTCTCCTCCAGGAAAAGATTTTTTCTCAAGACAACACAGTTTGCTACTCTGAAATCAAAAGGCCCGGCCATCCTTTATCATTATTATCATTCCCCATGAGTAGCAGCTAATGGGGTTGAAATCTTGTGATCTGATTTGTCCTTTTAAACAAGGTTTTTCTTGTCTCGTTCATTAACCAGGGCTGCCTCCTCTTCTCTGCAGAGCCACGGCTATTTACACCTCAAAGACACAGTATCCCCCTTTATATTGACTAATAAGTCATTTTCTGAGACAATACATTGCCAATTTGATTCATAGCCCATACGCTGTGTTTCCCTCTGTCTCTGGTCCTGCTGCTACACCATGTTATTACATGCTGAAACATGACCTCCTGGTTTATTGTCTGTTTGAGATGATCAGAATAATAAGTCAGAGCTGTCTACTCTGCTGCTCCTCTGCCTGTGATGTGTAGGTAGGTAGGCCTCCTTCCTTTGTTGTGTCCTGCACCCCTTTTTATTTATTTACCACGTTACCACTTGTATTACTGTAGTTATACACATAGGGTCAGCATTATATATGTCATAGAGGATGAAAAATAGAAATAATAATGATGAATAGATATATTAAAAGGTATAAATATCTAAGTGTGCTGCCTCTTCCAGTGGAGAGAATAAATGATAGTTTTGCTCTGGGTGTTTTTTTTTTTCGAACACTATTGATTGGAGTCTCCGTTAATTGCTTTTCCCCTCTATCTTGATACGGTCAACAACACGAATACAATTAAAGGTTTTGCAACATGTTTTGCTCACTGATATCTGTACATAGCAGTGCAGGAGGACCTCTCCTCCAGTCCCCGTCATCCATGCCTGAGCACAGCCAAATGACAAATGAGCCACCCTGTGTGAAAGATGAATTTCAATCCACTACACCTGTGCCACCCCACCAAATGAAAGGACTGATTGCCTCCAATTGCATATTTAAAATGCTTAATTCCTCCATTAAGAAACCTATTTACATGAATTAGGGACAATTAGCATTTTCAGACCCACTTCAACTTTGTTCGCCCCCATCCATTAACATTTGAAAGTGTCGGCTGCCAGACACAAGAAAGCCCCTCCATCTGATTTGTGCTGACCCCCTATGATGGCTGGCTAGATGGACTTTTTTATCTGTGCCTCCTCACGAAAAGAGGGGGCTGGACAGGGTCTATAGTAAGTCACCTCATTATGGCTAATCAACAACAACCTGTGAATGAAAGACAACAGAGTGAAGGTCAAAGGGCTGTCTGGCTCACAAAAGCAAAGGTGCAGCTCTTCAACTTTATACACCTTTTATCGAGGGGGTATTACATTAATGTAATGCGGTGTGTCCCTCTATCCGGCTTGCACACGAGAAGCAGACGAAGGAAAAATCTGTGGCCTCTAAACTGTCAGTAGATAAGTGGAAATAATGAAGAAAAAAATTGATAAAAGAGGAGAGGATGATTATTGGGGTGTGCACCTGTCATTTTCCTCAAGTTATTAGACCTTGTAGCTCAATCCAATCTACACAATGGAAAATGAGGCTTCAGTGAGGACTGTTTGTGCACAGCCTTGAGTGTTTTCAATGGTCAGCAATAACAGTGTCCGATTCAAAGTGCTCACACATCCTTAATGTGAGGTTTTTTTTGATAGGAAAAAAAATGTCATCTTCTAATGAAGATGACAGAGGCTGTCCCACTCTCTGAGGAATTTATTAGAAAAAGGTACCTCTCATCATGTGAGTCATATGTAATGCTTTTTATGGCTGTGGCCCCGGCCAGTAGAGAGGAGAGAAAGAAAGAAGAGAGAGCTTGTTTTGATGATTATATTCACTCTTCAAAATATGTTTAAATCTCCTTGAGTCGAGTCTCCTCATTTTTAATGGTACGCGTGTCTTTGTCTGCGTGTACATTTTTATTGGTGTGTTCATGAGAGGCACTAAAAGTCCTCCAGGCTTCTCAAAAGGTGAGCTGTAATGTAATGTTGTCACATTTGGCTCCAGGTGTGGAAAGTAGTCACAAATGTCCTACAAATCATTAAATACACACAAATAAAGTCGGAGAAATTTTAAAGATGCAGAGCAAAACCTTCCTAATACCTGTGTCTTGAGGACCCAACCTGACTAAACTTTACTGGGATAGTTTAATTTGAAGCCCGAAGCTATACAATATTATTTCTTTATTACACCCATTTGCTGGCTTTTAACTCACATTGACCAAACTTCGTCTCTTTCGCTCCCACTGGGCATTTACATATTGCATTGCACCATATGACACAGATGGCGCAGTGAGAAAAGAATAAGAGACAAGTTTCTCACAAGTGAACCAAGCTGATTTAGGCCTGGGGCTCTTTCAAACCCTGATGAGTTTGGCTCGAGTAGCAGAGCTCTATGTGCTACAAAAAGAAGGCTGCTATTATGATTGAGATAGCTGACAGTGAAGTAGAGCAACTTGATGCAAGGTCGAGGTGAGTGTGAGGTTGAAAGGATGTACCAAATCACGGAAAAATGTTTACCCACTTACCTCAATTGTAAGGCTGGAGAATGAGGCAAAGAAATTTGCTCTGAGGGCTGTGATTCATTATGAGCATTTGAAATTCAGACCTTGAACTTGACAGAACATTAAAATTCAATGTCCCTGCTCATCTGAATTATGGTTAGATTTGTGGCATGTGGAGCTATTGTAGTATGAAATGATGGTGTTGCCTTTGTTCCTCTTTTCCTCAGCATCTCCCCGCTGTCATCACAGGGGTCAGGTGAGGGCTCCAGTAATGCTTTCACTCTTGGACCCGGGCATTTGCTGGTGCGCCACCAGTCAATGTTGCCCGGTTCTCATGAATCCTAACTTGTGCACCAGTTTAGGGGTGACAGTCTTTGTGTGTTGAATGTTCAATGCCAATGTCATTTCATACCTGCCAGGAGAAACGCATCCTGTAATCCTGCAATAAACTGAAAGACCACAATCCCAGACAAGAATCACAATGACTGCACATAGTCGAGCGTAGTGAGAAATGCACAGACTCGTATATCAGAGAAACTAAACAATCACTAAACCGGGGCACGACTCAGCAGAGAAGGGCCAACTTCTCAGGTCAGTCCCCAGCTGCTCTACCTGCACCTGCAAGATAAAGGACGCTCCTGTGGGGACAATATTTTGGAGAGGAAGATCAGCTAGTTGACAGAGGAGAGGAGGCCACTTATGGGAAAATATAGAAACCTGCCCCCAACCAGGTCAGGTCAACAAGACCACCTATCTATCACCCACAGGGCTGGGAGCCCAATCATTCACAAAAGATTCAACAAGCTGGCCTCATGTAACAACCTTAACTACTGTCATCCAGCCACGCCCAACTGGTCCCAATGACCTTGAAGATCTCCCCAGAGGAGGGAAAAAAAATAGGAGTAAAATTGCAGGGAATAGGTCCTGCATTCTCTGCTTCCACATGAATCTAGGTCTGAGATTTCAGCTGAAGGGTCGAGCTCAGTTGATGTCACCCATTGTTTGGGGGAAAACATTTTGGATGTTATGGATGTTATCATGCTCCTCCCATGGCCCAGGCCTGGAGAAACTCAGGCTGTGGAACACCCCCCCCCCCCCACACACACACACACACATTTTCCAAAGGCAAACCTGTTTGCTCAGCCTTGCAGTCTGCCCCTACCACTGTCACATGAGGCACACTGTCACATGGTTGAGGTACCATCAGGAACTTGAGAATCAAATGAATACAGCATTTTGTTATCCAATCATATTTCAACTAGCTTGTGTTGTCAGGTTCTATGAAATCTGCTCGAGGCCTTCAAAATCAACAGAACAGGCTCCCATTCGAGAGAGAGAGAGAGAGAGAGAACAGAGATGGGCAGTTGGGATAGCCAATCAGGTCTCGAGTCTGCAACACCACAGCTAGCTAGCAGTTCTTACAGTCAGCTTGACATGTATGTGTCCTGTGATTGTGAGAGCCTCGTGAGAGCCTGAAAGAGGGAGACATCATTGAAAGAGTTCAATCCGTTAGCTATCTGCTAGCTATACAGGTAGTCGTTGGCTATAGCTGTATTTTCTAGCTCAAGATGGCTGAAGGAGAAGAAGAGATTTTAAAGAAGTACCTTTCACCAAAAAATGGATCTTGTGAGAAGAGGGTTTGTCCGCCATTTTCAGGTAAGCAATGGTACCTACCTCTGAAAAACACTGCAAAATTGTAGTGCTTGGGTGTTGCATGCAACTGATCAATTTGGTGTTTGGAGCTACACTGGATTTGCCAACTTAAGTTGTTTGACCAAGGCAAAGCCAAAGCACGGCTGGGCCCTTACAAGCTATGGTTCTTATGAAAATGTTTGGTGAAACCCGAGTGGATCTGCAGCTCAGTGAACAGGTGTGCAAGGAAACGGAGCGTCACAACAGAAGGGTGAAGAAAAACAGGGAGATTTTGAAAAGGCTGCTGGATTGTCTCATGTTTTTGAGAATACAGGAACTTTCATTTAGGGGAAACGATGAAAGCCCCGAGTCTTTAAATAGAGGGAACTATCTGAAGCTTCTTTCATTTCTTGCCGAACATGATGCAGACTTGTATTGCCACCTGTCCACTAACAGGATGTTTACTGGGACATCTGGGAACATACAAAAGGTCCTCTTTTATGCTATTGTTGAAGTGATGGGAGAGGAGATCAAAAAAGCCCTTATTGTCTCTGTGATGTTGGACAAAACCACACATGTGGATGACATGGCATAGCTCACACTCATCCTGTGCTATGTGATGGCCACAGGTGTCAGGGAATTGTGTTGTCAAATTTGTAGATGTAACCATTGGCAGGCGAGCTGATGACCTTCGTACTCTTATTTCTCATTTCTCTAAGGAATATGAATGTTGTCTGGACAAAGTTGTGGCACAGTTTTACAATGATGCAATGGTAATGGAATCTGGACTAAATAGGGCGTATACTGAAGTTAAGGCCTTATTCATTCTCTCTAATACATAACGTCTTAATTTAGTACTGACTTAAAGGGCCTTGAGTCAGTACTACCAACAACTACCATCAGCTTCACATCAGCATTCTGGACAACATCCTTTCCCAGATTCTGAATCAATTTCAGGTCCACGAAATGTTGATGTTTCTCTCCCTTCTCAACTCCCAGAACTTTAAGACATAAAGGAAAGAAAAATCCTGCAAACAGCATTCTCCAGCTTAAGACAGAGACACGGACCGCTTTTTGATCTTTCCCCAACTTAAAACAGAACTGACTGTGATGGATGCAATGACAGATTTTGAAGGGAAAAGTCTTGCTGATCTTGGGAGCAAAAGTCTGGGACAAGTCTGACACAATTCTAAAGCACTGGCCAAATCTCCAAACATCACCCTTTATTTTTTTTTGTTTTGATAGTATCCATGATCTTAGTTTCCAACTCTTCATTGTGAATGCTAGCTTATTGATTTTAAAAGCTCCAGAGTGTTGCCTGCCTAGCCTATGTAAAGGTAATCTACTGTAATGTCTAAGTAGTGACTGTATGGACTCTCTCTGTATACTAAGTTGTCATATTGATGGTATTATGAGGTGTATTAATTTAGATAGGACTGCGTATGATGCCATTGAAGGACCTAGGCTTGAAATGCATGGTCCGCCACTAGCAGGTAACAACCTTAGTCACATTTATAGCAGGAACCTGTTCAATACAATGCAGTCAGTTGTGTTTTAAGTTACAGTCTTCTTCCTTCTATCTTTGCCTCATGGAATAGAATTGTAACTGTGGAATCTGATATGACCATAATGATCATGTATTGTCATCAGTTCTGTCAAAAAGTGAAGGATTTACTGAGATAAAAAGGAGAGATTCATATGAGAAAGATTCACGTCAAATAATAAAGTGGGATATAATTTAAAAGTCATCCACACAATGAGAAAGATGAGAAAAAACATGTTTCTTTATATTGTTGTTGTGTTTGTTCATATCCAGGTCATGCAAAATGTGCACATTTCCATTCTACCTCCTCTGTAGGAGGTCATACATATGTAGGAAAGTTATCAGGCCTGTAGGCATGCATATATCAGTAGTTACCTGGTATTTTTTCTTGATTTGCTCCCTTTCTGTATGTCAGCTCACATTTTCTGAAACCTGACTTCCCTTGGCTCCCTCTGCCTATGTCTGCTCAACAATGATTCCTCCATGACTCATTTAATATGACACACAGAGCAAATCTGAAACACAGATTTCTCTGTCTGAATAGGCAAGTTTAATCTCTCTTTGACAGGACATGTTAATGTTTCTGAGCCCGGCTGCCAATGCTGGATCACCCCCCCCAGTGTTACATCCAGCTGCAGAGACACATTTCCCAGGTCTTTCAGCAGTTTATCCTCTCCACCGCTGCATCGTGTGTACCTGGTTCTGCTCTGCTTGCCACCTTTTGCTTGGTAATTTATTCACACTACTGAAAACTCTTGACCAATCCTCTCATCTGAGTGTTGTTCTGGACTGTGTGGGGCTACTCGTGCCAACATCAGTGTGCTGTCTGAATGACACAGATAATGAGTTCTGTTGTCACTTTCACTGGGAACTGCGCAGTGCTTTGTTTGGAGAGATTTAAAAGAAAAAAAACAAAAACAGTCAAAGCAGAGGTTTTGTGAGTATGGATGATGGATAAAGTATGAGTTGGCAGCGGACATACAGTATGACACATTTAAATGAGCCAGTCTGTACTGTATACACATAAAGATGCTATTGAAAGCAAAAACTTGTCATGTTGTAACGGATCTCTGCAGTTTGTTTTTGTGAGATGTTTTGTGTGTTTTACCTGTACGAAAAGTGCTGCCGCTTTAAAGAAATTAACCAGATGAGTTCATATCGCTTCTTCTAACAGTGCTGACACTATTAAGCCACCATCATCAGACATAGCTACTGAGTGCTGCACCTCTGAAACACCTTGAAATCCTTCCAATATTTCAGGGTACACCAAAAGACAATCAAATGGCATCATCTCACTGGATTTAGCAGCCTTATTGTACTCTCCTCCTGACAATCTCCTCCTAACATATTTCAGGGCAAAACTGGTAGCTTCCAGTTCCCGGCAATCCACAGCAATCTTGTTTCTCTCTTACAGACACAGAATGCATTACAGAGTCCTTGGTATATTTATTGGGATTGTTGTGCAGTTATATCATTAAATAAGCTGCCACAGACAGGAACTGAAGGGACACTGGTATGACTGCACAAACATCTCCTCACACACTGTAATAAACACACCGCAGCCTGTTTGAATGCACTCGCATTGTCTCTATTGCGAGGACAAAGCCCGACGTTCGTTCTATCATAATTGTGCTATTGATTATACATAACTCACTTTGTCTGATTATGATTACAATTTAATATTGACTTTTGCGCATGCAATGCATTCACTCTCCCGGTGTCAGTCTTGTTGACTTGTATGATCTATGATTCATCAATACCATTGATTCTCCCAAAGTTCATCCATCCATATGTGACTGGCACATCAGTATTTTACATAAAAAAAAAAGATTGAGGGGAGGCAATCTGCATGTCAGCAAAATGTCACCATAATTGAGCCTGGCTGATGTTATTGTCCCCTAACGAAGTTCTGACTGTTTTATAAACAGGGCTGGGACAAGAGGCATCAGTCACAAGGGAGACTGTTAACATTACCAAGGACAAGAGCATCCTGCATTAAACAGGAGCAGCAGCTGTGCCACTCTCATCCTCATATGGTATCTATCCATCCATCTCTCTATCTATCTATCCATCTATCTATCTATCTATCTATCTAACTATCTATCTATCTATCTATCTATCTATCTGTCTGTCTGTCTGTCTGTCTGTCTGTCTGTCTGTCTGTCTGTCTGTCTGTCTGTCTGTCTCTCTGTCTGTCTGTCTGTCCACAGTTTACAGGACAAAGGAGAACATGCAGTATGACAGTACACATAAGAATGACAGCACAGTGAGGCTAATTGGAAAAGGCCTGCTGCTGATTACAGACACTGTGTGTGTGTGTGTGTGTGTGTGTGTGTACATATACCGCTTGTGTGTGCATGGCTATTCGGGCCACACACACACACACACACACCGGTGCATCTCTGGCAATTGCTGTGCTGGTGGATGCCGCTGTGACAGTGGGCTGCCCTCGGAGGTCTCTGGATATCCAGTGTAAATCCAGCCCAGTGGAGCTGTGAAAAAAGCTAATAATATGTTATTGCAGTCCGGGTCCCCCTGTCGCCTCTCCATCAGAGCACCACTGTCACCTTACACATGGACCGCGGTGTGATAATGGACAATAATGCGGAGTAGCTGAGAGTGAGAAGTCCAATCTGCCTCCTGAGTGGTAAAGGGTTGTAGGAAAGCACGGCCCATATGCCGTGCGAGAGCTCCTGACTCCGGTGCTGTGTGCTGACAAACCCCACACCTCGGGGCCTCCTATCCGGTGTGGAAGGAAGAGCCTCTGATTGATTATCATCTTGTTTTATAAATCGTTGTGTTCATTTTTGACAAGGCTGGGCCTGTGTGGGTTTCTCTCAGTGTAGAAATGCACTAATTGCATTCGCTTCCACTGAGAAGTGAAGCTAATTTGTGAAACTATTCGACAGCTTGTTTTTGTTACAAGGTTTTTTTTTTGGTGTGTTTTTTTTTTTTTAGTCATCCAAATACATAAAGCAGCTACACAGAAGACCATTGCCTAATTGTTTCATCATGATGTGTTTATTCATATTTAATGCAGGAACATTTTCTCCTGCAAAAACAGTCATTAGTCGGAGCCGCACAAAGAGGTACATGCGCAGATTTGTTGTGAGAGAGCTTAAATCTCTCAAAGAGAATCCAGAATCATGTTGTGAGCGCTGACTTCAGGCATGTTTGGAGGAAGCGAAGCGCTACCATACACGGGCCATTGTTGTTGCTTTTCTTTGTTTAGACCAAAGTTTTATAAAATAACCTTCAGAGTGTACTATAAGTAACAACTCCGTTTTCAAACCTAAACATATTAAATATGCCTCCTTTGATCAAGCAAATGTTTCTGGATTTGCTTACAGTGAAGCAGTTCCCTGTAGAGAAATATTAAAAACACAACATAACACAAACAGCAGCAGCAGAAGAAGAGCACACACACGCACAAACACACACACACACACACACACACACACATATACACACACAGAAAAACAAAGTGGTCCAACTCTCAGCCGGACTGAGGCCTCTAGTGGCTGAAGCTGAAGGCAGCACCCTCTCTCTCCCAGCTACAAGTTCCCTCACAACATGAAATCTTTAAAGAAGACTCTTTGCTTTAACGTCGACTTCACAATCTGATATATGTCGTATTGTTCATGCAGTCCGTACAGCAGATGCAATATAAAACTTAATGTACAATCTAATAGCCCAACGACCTCCCGGTTTCTGTGCTTGCGTGCAGGCGCTGTAAATAAAGTAGCACGAGCGTTCATTCACCAGGTTAGAGCAGATAGAAGACAGTAAACTGAGCAGAAACTCCTCTAGTTGTAATTATTGTGATGTTGTGAGGGCACGCGGGGGCATTTTATTTTCTGTCTGATGATTGAATTCCTGCCCCTCTCCTGTGCTGAGTTGTATTTTGGTGCGTGACCACGGGCTTTGTGGTTTTTTTTCCCAGCCTCGTGGGACCAATTCCCATTATTTACTTGACTGTGACCCCGTATCGTGACCCCTCAAGTCTCTCATTCTCCTGCTGCCTACTTTTAAATTGCCCATCTAATGGCAACCTGCATTTTTACTGAACGGTAATGAATGCCCCAATTACGCTGAAGGTGATGGAGGCGATTTTCCTATGATAGAAGGGGTGATTGGATCTCCCACACTCCATTTCACTATCTCTCTGCTCTTCAGGCATTCCCACAGACCTGTGGTCAGCACTAGCCTTTGGGAGGAAGCTAAGCCTCCACTTGTGGTAATGCAGCCTCTCGGTGCACTGCCAAGCCGTGCACCAATGAGGTGACTACAAAATTAAGTGCTTGAAATAAATGAATTCATTCTGGCAGAAATGTGTCAAATGACCTTTCCGCTGCTCATTACACATGGCGCACATTACACCAGAGAAATGCTCCTGTTGTCGGGGCTCCTTTGTCCCTCCGCCCCCCCCCCCCCCCCCCCCCCCCCCCCCCCCCCACCACCACCACCACCACCGCCTTGTCAAAGGCGAATGGTAATTAATTGAAATCATTTCCATGTGTAAGGTTGTGTAGATCCCTCCTCAAGGTGTGTCAGTGGGTCGATAGATATTTGGAGTGTATAGTGGAGTCAGGTGATAAGAAACTCCAGCCATACTGCGCTAAATGACTGCCAAAGCAACACACCCCTGCACCCCCACCCCACCCCACCCCTCCCCATAAAAGCAATTCAAGGGCAGAGGAGTTGGAGGGCAGGAAGTGAGAGAGATGAGGGGCACGAGATTCTGACAGCAGTGACGCTGGTCATGCCCAGGAAAATATCCTGCTGGTCACTATCCCCCCCTCCCCCTCCCTCCAGCCCTCCTCCCTTCCCTCCCTTCTCCCCCTCCCCTCCTGTGATTAAAAGGCTGTTTTGTGAGGACCGTGCGGCCTGCTCCGAGGTGGTATCCTCCTGCTTGACTGAACGTGGGGCACTTCACCCAGCTCCAGAGAGGGGAGTTTATCCCAGCGCAGGGGCTGCCTGCCCGCCCGCCCGCCTGCCTTCCTACCCGCCTGCCAAGCAGAGATGTGGCTTTAAGAGGCCCATACATGGTGTTGATTAGTCTGACTGAGCGGGTATGCAGAGACCAATAAATTAAATATGAATAAATTAAAAATGTACTCTAGCAGAAAATTGCTTGGAAAACAACCACCTCCCCATTAAAATATGTATAGTAATGCCTTTTATGTGAAGTAACTTGGGATTAGATATCACTGTAAATTAACACGGCATCCAACCGTAGTCAAGAACTTTTCACTTTTAACAAGGAGTTATAAAAGAGGTATTTACTCCAGTGTGTTCAGTAATTAATTTGATATTCAAATGAGTTTACAGTATGTATTATAATTGCAAATATCCCAAATAAGAGTAGTTTTTTTTTTTTAAGGGGGGGGGGTGTAGTGTCAACAAAGATTGATGAGGCTTGCTTTTGAAACCGCCATCTGTTTCAAATGTTTGCTTGATGTAGTGTAGAGATCCCCCGGCCCCTCCCCCTCTCCTCCTTCTTCTTCCATGGAAAATAGAGGCATCATGGTTTCTTCTTGCCATTTGGCCATATGTAGATGTGTTTTTTTTTGTTTTTTTTTGGGATGGGGTGGGGTAAAGGGGTGGCCCATAGCTGCTGAACGCACATCCACATGCATCTCCACAGACGCAACACAAACACTGAAGGGGATCAGGAACATCAGCATGTGTGATGAGCTCCCACAGATAACGTCTCCACAACATTTCTGTGACATTGTAGCTGTGTTACCTCATTACCACAATGTCACAGCAGCGGTGTGAGGATGTTGTGTTTGGGTGAGGATGCAGGGGTGGGGTGTGTGTGTGTGTGTGTTTGTGAGGGGTGTGGGGGGTTGGGTTCAGCTGCAGGTATCGGGCCTCTGCAGATGAGCTGATTAATTAAAAGGAGCTCTATTAAGGTTATTGAGACGCACCCCTCCCCACCCCCCTTCCATTCCTAGCAGCTCTCTCCACGCTCCTCCACGGATAAAGGTGGATGGAGCAGAGGGGGGGCCGAGGAAGGGGAAGCATCCTTGCCTCTTTTGACATTAGCCCGGGTGCTCCCACTTCACACGCCCCGCGACTCTCGCCACAAGTGCCCCTCTGCACCCCACCTCTGCAGCCCTGACGCTCTCTTCAGGCTCCAAAACGGGGCTGCAGAGTTTTAATCCCTCCAGCCCGTCAACCCACCCACCCTTACTTCCATCTGTCAGCAGCGCTGCTGGAGGAAAATGGGGGAGGGTTTGAGGGGGGCAAAGGGGCGCATCCCTTGTTCCGTCCCGCCGAATTTTCTAATTTCCTTTGCCTCCATGCTTTGTCCCAAATTCACGCCCCTAACCTATCCACCATACAGCCTTTCTCGTTCTGCACCCCCCCCCCCCTCCACCCCCCTCTACCCCCTCACCACCCCCCTCCCCAAACACCTCTTTTCTCTTGTTTTGGCTGAAGAAGTAAAAGCTCAAAAAAAAAAAAAAACTGGAGTCTGTTGCCGGCTTCCAGCAACACACAGCGACAGCCTTTTAACAACATATGAACCTACTGTCATGCTACATAAAGGCACAGATTCCTCCATATTTTCTTGATGCGTTTCTGTCTCCCTCCATATGTTCCACCTTGAGGCATGTTGAACGTGCCGCGGGTCAAATTCTGCGCGCCTAAATCAGTTTAAAAGATTTTTTTTTGTTCCCTGCTAATTAATCAAGACAATGAGGACCATATGCTGAAATTCCTTCTCCTCTTCAGTCAAAAATTATCCACACCAGAGCTTGTCTAAACTGCTTTCCAGCGTGGTCGCCTGAATCACTGCTTCTGTGCCTTTTGGCTTTTCTCTCCCAAATTATCTACAGGCAGAAATATATTCTGTAAATAAACCGCATCCAGGAAAGAAGCACATCTCACGCATTCACTTGGACCATGGAGACATCAGCGAACAACACATTGACTAGTGACACATTGCACGGACATCACAGTTTTAATGGGCACTGACTCAAGCAATCAAGTCTAATTACACATCTTCATGCACACAACTAGGTAGTAAGCCTTCATGATAACACTCTCCTGTCAGATTAAGACCAGGAAATGAATTCAGCAATTTGCTACAGCGCCATCTGCTGTTTACACCAGTCTGAGTCAATCAAAGCATATGATGTATGAGAGACGTCTGCAGTCGTTTTTGGCAAGCAGCTTCAATCAGACCTATTCACATTTCATTTTCTTATCCCCATAAACTTTTTTTTCCCCTTAAAACATAAATAGCACAATAATACACTCTGTGTCTCGGCAGGTTAAGAAACATCACCCAGGATGATCATGTCTACCTGGACAGAATATGATTAAGGTTAACACAGCGTACCCACACTCACCCACCCACTAAGACAACTACTTTCCCCTAGAAATGTCAAAATACCTTCCTCAAATACATCCCTCATTTACACAAACACGCTAAAACACGGAGCCTGTGCGGGGACACGGCGCCCCATTGTTGGCACTCATTCACTTCTAGATGCAAATGGGTGGATTTGAAATTCAGCCTCTGTGTGTCATGCTTGGCTACTTTAATGTTGTATCTATGCTGGGGATTATTCTCTCTACAGCGGAAAAACCTGTGCTTGAATGGCAGTGCCCTCAAAGTAGCTCCTACAGCTTTCAATGGCCTCCAAACGAGATTAGACCCGTGGCTGCCCTCGGTCCCAATCCTCTGCATTCAGATGGAGCGTAACCAGCCTGTGTGACAGTCTTTCTGTTTTGACACTGAGTGGGAGCAGTCGCTGCACATAGGGCGTTTTGGAATTGAGAGGTCAGAAAAGAAAAAAGAAAATCCCCAAATGCTAACTTCAATCTTTTGAAAGGATGCCCAGGAAAATATCCTCTTCTCTTGATGACTGCTTTCAATTATACAACAATAAATAATATTATCTTGTCTGTTGAAAATAAAATAATACAGTATTTATGTTCTGGGTTTGATGATTTTTGGCACACTTCAAGCATCACACACACCCACACATTTTGCATGTCTTACTGCACCAAAGGCAGCCTCAAGGTGCAATCCCACATTTCTGACCGATGCTAATTTTTCATTTTATTGGATGTTGAAAGCATTCTACCACCTGATTATTTCATCTTTCTTGACCTCTATTCAATAATTACTTTTTCCAAATGTGATGAATTAACATTCACTTTTTACATTGGAGATTTAATTACTCTCAACTGTCTGTGTGGAGAAGGAAACAGATCGACGGCGTATATAAATAAAGGGATGACCTTAATAATGGGGAGACGTGCTGCCAGGTACTGAGTAAATTACAAACAGTAATAACAGTTTTATTACAGAATGAGCTGCGCTGAGCCGTGTGAAGTCTCCTGGGCGGCTACACAAGTAACTCCGGGTCACTGCTTTATAATAAAACCCTTCAATCAGACGTCACCTGTAATATCAGACACTTGGCGATGTGACAGTAAGCTTTTCTCCGGCAGGTTTCCCTGTCCAGGGAAGCCCTCAGACCTGGAAGAGTCTATTCCTTTGGCACCAGGCACAGCTGAGGCTGGACCCAAATTTCACATCGCTACTAAATCACAGAATTACCGGCGTAGGAAACGGAAAATAAAGCGTATATCAAATGAAGTCCACCTATGATTTATTTTTCTATTACTATCCCCATTCGCTCTCACATTTTTCTCACATGACGTGACGTGGCTTAGGTTGTTTTTTCTTTGGACTCGTCAGGTGGTTTGCAAGGCCCAGTCCTGCTCTTGCTGGAGGTAGATGGTCTCCGGTCGCCTGGTTTACTGCTGTCACATTGTTTTCCTCCCCGTATTGACGCTCTTCTTGACGCAAGGCCTGCGCTGCTTCGCAGCTGGTTTGGGGGGTTTCAAGGCAGCGTGAGACTGCAGGGGCAGGAGTCATGTTCGTCTTACATAACAGAATTAACAAGCACATTCATTTAAAAACTGCTGCATGGTTACACCTTTATTACCACTCTGTTTTGGGTTAATCTGGCACCATCTAGTGGTGGCGTAACGTGAGAGGCACAGGCGTAGCAGCAGCAGATGTTTGGAACCACATTATGGAGGACTACAGGATTGGTAAAGTGTGATTAATCAGAGAATAAGTTGAGGTCGATCTCCTGTGGTGGGACGTTACACTGACCTTTCTGGTTTTGTGCTGAGGCGTTCCTGGGGTTTCAGAGCCGTTTCTGTGCGGGCCCTTTGGGTGAATGTTTTCTGCAGTCTTCATTCACAGATACACAGATAGAGCCAAAGAAAGGTGTGAGATCAATACCTGTGTTCCATGACCCTATAGAATCAATACAGACTGGTCTATAGAGGTGTGGTTTACTGTGGACATTTCAATTTGGTGTTGATTTGTTGTGTTTTGTTCTCAAACTGCAACGTCAACAATATGAGATTAAAGGTCTAAATCAGCACTTAAATACTGGCAAGAGTGCAGATGAGAATACACAAGTTCAGGAATTTTAAACATTTTAAGTCATATTATTATTAGCATTAGTTTCTTACTTTATGACTAAATAAATTCTCATAACTATTATTAATAAATGTGAGAAACTTCAAAGACTCCATGGATCCTGTTTGGCTGTGAGTGCAGGTTTGTATCCTTCATGGGAAAGTGTTAGTTAAAAACAAGATAATTACCTGAGTACGTAAGTGATGTGTAAGCACATCCAAAGGTGCTTAAATGGATAAGTAGTGCAGACATCTTTTAAATTATTTAGCCGTATAGATTGAGAGGCCGGGGTAATAAAACAGACACACAGTACCGGCATGCAGGATGTGGAGGGTTTGCAGAGGCTGCTGTCTCTCTCAGGACTGAGCTCAGCGCGGCTCCCGCTGCTTTCTGTTAATGCTGCATCAGGGACCGCGGCGCCATCCACTGTGTCCTCGCCACAGATGAGGGACGGGTCCTTTGGAGACTCTGTCCCTAGTGAAGACCATTTTAAATAACATCAGATCGCCACCAGTGGTTTCTCTCTTTTTACCTATATCCAATGTTATGACCGACAAAATGTCCACATAAAAGCTCAGTTGATTTAAAAAAATATTCAAAATTGAAAATTGTCTGGCCTCCATTTCACCCATTATTCACTAAAAATCCCTGCTGTGTATTATGAGTTCAGCAGCATTGTATTTGAAACTGTGGCCTCATAGCAAGAAGGACCTGGGTCTGATGGTTTTGTTGGGCTGAAGGCCTTTGAGATATTCTTCCTGTGTGTATGCATGGAGTTTTCTCCAAGCACTCTGTCCAAAAATGTGTCAGATGTGTGTGTGTGTGTGTGTGTGTGTGTGTGTGGGTGGGTGGGTGCACTCTGATGGTCTGGCTTACCCTCTTCTTGTTCCATGTACTGACGCATCATCACCAGGACGTTGAACGGGGCAACAGGCATGTTGGTGTCCCCCTGTTGGACATGATAGCACCTCATAAGAACCTCCTCATTTGGTGGAGTTCACACATTCAGCTCAAAGAGCGGGTGCCTTACTGTGATCCAGGGGTTCACCAGCAGCTGGCTAGCAACGATGCGGTAGGCGGGGTCCACCTTCAGGAGGTAGGTCAGTAGAACCTTTGCTGTTGAGACAGAGTCAAGCCAGCCAGTGAGCGTGACTCAATGGGGCCAGTGAAAATATCAAATCATGTTGCAAACTATTTGCATTTTTTGCAGGATTTTCCTTTGTCCAATACTAGGTTTCACCTGCTACACTGACAGTGGTCCAGACCGCTTGAGTAAATTTGACTCCATTGTTGTTGATCTCCTCAAGGAGACATTCCTTTCTCTTGGACACAAACGGGAATTCCCCACAGAGCCTAGAGAGAAGCACAGCTCATTAACATGGACTCACAGTATATACATACGCTGTGTGTGCATGTACATGTGTTTATATCTACTTACAGCACATACATGACGACACCTATGCTCCACACGTCGCACAGCTCACTGTACCTGCGACCACTCATCACCTCTGGCGCTAGAGTTCACAAGCATCAACAAGTGTCAGGACCTTTTGGTCTCATACAGGGGCTTAAGACTGTTGGTGAAAATGAGTTTTGACCACTAGTGGTGAGCGATACTTCATCTATATCCCCATGCACGTACACCACAAGCACACCAGCAGTGACACACAGGCAGGTGAAAGGTCTGTCAGTCTAGCTGTTGAACCCAAGGGCCAGGTCACACTCCATACTGGGTGTTATGAACACGAATATGAGCTACAACCAAATCAAAACCAGGAGTATTTTCCTACCAGGCTGTACAAACATGCTGTTTGCACGTAAACATGGGCCAGCAGTCCCTACCTTTATCTTGCACATTGCCACATCTTGGTGTTTAATATCAAACAGCGAAATCTTATAAAACTGGGAATCACTCAGTTTTATACAGTTTCCAATCCAGTCCAAAAACATGCATGTTTTAGTGAATCCTGTGAATGTGTCCTGCGATAGACTGGTTTATTGCCTCCCCTTCCTGGAGATACACACGAGTATGAGTATATAGAAGTGCTCACTCAGATAAATCATACATAACTTTAAGGGCCCAAGGGTAGAAACAAAAAGCAGACGGCAGATGCTTCACCTTTCACTCAACCTTCAAGCATAACCGCCGTGGTCTAATGTGTGGACTACAGGCATGCTGTTGTTGTTGTTGTTGTTGTTGCAGGGGTCATACCCATATAGGGGAGAGTCCCACATTTGTCCGTCATCATGTTATCAATCCCTGCCCCGTTTGTCTGCACAGATAATCCAAAGTCTGACACCTGGGTAGAGAAGAGCACTTGAGAAAAATACAGATCCCTGGCTAAAGGTGGTGGTCAGAGCTCGAGAACAAACAGTTACTGTTGGTACAATTTAGACCGCTGTGAAGGCCCTTTGTGCCCATGCACTGACAAAGGGATAAGACATTATTATAATGGCAAAAACAAGATCGCCTTTGAAATGAAAGCAAGCAACACTTTCCTACACCATGTCCAGCGTGCAAGGGTTTGTGAAAAACAGAGAGATGGGGATGTTTACACTGTGGACCAGGCTCGCGTTAGCTCTCGCACCGGGTATCTGTTTTTGTCAATGCGTGCTACACACTGTGCTCAGCTGGTAATTTGTTTAAAGATACAGTTGAGTCTATCGGTAAAGGTGCACTACAAAGGAAAACCAGAGGAAGTCTGTCATAATGAGGCAGCGTTTAAAACCTTTCCGGAATACAGAGGAGATAGCAGGAAAAGTGCCCGACACAGGCTTGGATTAAATCCTACAGAGAGCGAATGAGAGAGTTCATGGTTCCTGGTGCCGTCTTACCTTGATATTTATCCTCTCGTCGTCATCCTCGTCAGGAGGATCTTTCACCAGAATGTTCTCTAGTTTCAAGTCGCGGTGTATTATGCCTGTGAGGACGATGTTTGCACAGAAACAGTTGTTTGACTTAGGTTTTCCCCAACCTTGCACTCAGATTTACGTTGAAGACCTATCTGTAATATTAACATTTGTGTCATTAAAATCTATCTTTGTCATTCACGGTGGATCAGAGAGGTATGAAGAGTGCCGCTGATTGCAGTATCCTCTCATCAGCCCCCCACTGATTTTATTTAAACCCTCTGAAACACGACCATAGTCTAACTGTGCGGCTGATTAAGAAGCTAAATACAGTACCCTAGAGCTATCTGCCATAGAGCTTAAACACGAACTTGTGGAAATCATCTGAATAGTTGACTCACTGGTGGTTAGCGCTAGTGGCTAGCACTATCGCCTCAGAGCAAAGAGGTCATAGGTTTGACTCCCTATCACACTGAAGGCGTGGAGTTCTGCATGGGGTTTGTGTGTTCTTGTTGTGTGTGTAAGGTTTTTTCTCCAGGAACTCTGGTTCCCTCCCACAGTCCTATAACATGAGTACTTGGAGGAAGCCCATGTGGACACCAGGAAGAACATGCAGACTCCATACAGAGAAGCAGTGCTACCCACTGTGACAGCAAATAGGTAGAAAGAGAAAGAAAATGCTCCTGAATGGTGGAGTATAAATGTCCTTTAGAGTGACGCTGTGGTCCAAAAACATGTGGGTACATGTGAGTATTATCTTTAACTGAGGACTTAAAACAACAACCCTACAGCTGCCCACTGCTCTGAACGGGGTTGGTTTGGTTTGAGGACAAACGTCCCTGAATGGATTGACTAAGACTATTTAAGCTAAGCAGCTTCCTGGATGAACGCACCCATGTGACCCAAAATACCTCAAAATGTTTTTGTTGTTTCCAACATGTTTTGGCCTCTCTGCTGAGATAATCGGGCAAGATTCAGAGGCAGACTGGGAGAGTTGAGGAAAGATAAGTAAGTATGATGTGATTTGCTAATGTCACTCACCATAAACCGCTGGGACTGCTCTCACACAGTGATGTGTTTACATCGCTTACAGTAGGCCAGGCTGAAGGGCCTTGTTAACAGAACTTGGTGGAGTGAGAGAAGGCAGGAGGAAAAAATACAATTGCCCTGGGCAGTCTCTTTTTCACTGCACTGTTTCTGAAGCAACCAATTATAAAACACAACAGTGCTGATGGTGTGTGAAAGGTAAGTCAGACCAACTGGTGTGCACAAAACAAACCCATTAAAATCTCCATACACAAATATACATATATAGGTAATTATCCCTCCTGTTACTTGTATTAGAATCAGCACACCATGTTGTTAGCATTAAAGCTAAAGCTAAAGATAAATTCCATAATCACAGAAAACAAACGTAGGCCGAGGGACTTTGATGGCTGTTGATTGGACAAAAGGGCTCTGGCTACTTTATTATTATCACTGGTCCCCATGGACGTGAAGGAAACCAGCACGCAGGGACTTTCCACGTGAAAGCACACCTATTAATCAGGATTGCTCCCTAGCTTGTTGTAAATTAGTCATTAGCCACATGTAATGATGCCTCATTACCAGGCAATGTCCTGAATTACCTCTAATCACACAATTCACCATTCAAAGGGAGAAACAGCATTTCCAACTAAAACACATTAACTTAATTGAAATGTTTATTGTTTTTCTCCTGAAAGTTTATGACGCACCTTTGTCAAAATGAGCTAAGCTTCTTAACTCCAAGTTGTAATGGCAAAGAATGATCACATCATGGAGGGTAACACCATTTAAGCATCATTATGTGCTATTATAATTTATCTGGAGCTCAGTTAAATCAAAACACAGCCTTAACCTGATTGTAGGTGTTTTCTCAATTGTTGTGTGTGCACTTAAGACTTTAAAATAAATTCATACAGTATTACTTGCTCAACACTAGAGTCCGATCGGGGTAAAAATGAAAAGTAAATTCATTGCATTGTCTTGTGGTTAGATGTACCATACCAGATGCACCAGTCGCCACATCTGTTACTTATGTATGTGCAGACTTTGATGACCCCAGCAGAGAGAGAGGACACCAATAGCTGATTGCCAGCTAGCGATGAGATGATACTTATACTGCCGGGGTGTCAAGCTGCAGAATGATCACAACTTGTATCATATTTGCCACATGAGTTTCAGAGAACACTATCTGATCAACAAGATCAGTAGGTTACTGAAAGACTGAAAAAGACACATCATCTAAAACAAGGCAGGCTTTTACATGCCATTTACAATAAAAACAATACAATAAAACATTGCTATTTATGGAAAGGTTCCATTTAAAAAGTGCTTGCACTAATAATTGAAATTGAATAGGTATTGCTCTGAATTAAGGCAGAACTTTGTGATCCATGTCCAGCAAACTCTCTGTATCCTGTCTTGAGGATGCTCACTTCCTTTAAAGTGCCTTGGGATAACGCTTGTTATGAGCTGGAACTTAAAATAAATAGAGTTGAGTGTGTTTCGAATATGTTAGAACAGATGCTACAATCACTTTGATAATTCCTCAGTTGTCACTGTGCAGGATTTCACTGTTGCAATCCATTACTATGCTCAGTGCTCAGTCACGATGATAAAAGTTCCAATAATTTAATTAGGGATAATTCAAGATACAGCACATCCCTAGGGGAAGATCAGGATGAGAGGGATGGTGAGGAGAGGGAATGGACTCTTTAGTTTAGTGCTTACAGACTCACTTTCAGCTTCAGTATATCTGATTAGACAAAGAAAGCTAAAAGTAAGAAAACTCAGGCTGGTTGGCACAAGAACTTTTTGTTTTGGCATAGCTCATGAAGAAACTTGCTTTAACCTGCCAGGAAACAAAAAAAGGATGTTAAGGGTTTCTGCCTTGAACCAGAACATGAGAAATGTTCCGCATGAAATGTGGAGTGTTTATTATTTTTAAGTTTTTATCTCAGCAGGCATTTTAGTGATCAGTTAATTGTCATTCACGTCTGACACATTAAATATGATACCAAACAATAAAAGCCCACATGCAAATGACTGAAATTATTTTGGGATTTGGGATTACATATTATTATGGTTATAAGTCGCACGAGTCAACATGCCTGTTACACGGGTGTCCTTGATTGAACACAACACCTGCAGATCTACATATCCACAGCTAGGAGAGGATGCCAGCGAGTGATTTCCAGCGATAAGATGATTTTCAATGCTGCCAAAATGTCATGCTGCAGAGTGATATTACCTCTTTTGTGAAGGTAGACAACGGCGTCAGCTAAGCTGCAGATGATATGCCTCGTCTCATCTTCTGTAAAGAAGTTTTTCCGCTGCAGCAGCTGCTTCAGTTCACCTCCAGTGCACAGCTCAGTCACTAAATAAGTCATCTGAAAACAAGCAGCAGAGATACACCTCAGCATATAGTCAATTTGTGTGTGCTTATCAGTGATATTTATGCAGACACGCACAGTAATAGGAGATTATGATATGTCACATGAATTACACATAACCCACTCTCTTAATTAGGCTTGCTTTTGGCAGCAATGCTCACCTTAGCTGTTTCATAGACTTCCTGGAGATGTATTATGTGTTTATGATTAACTTGTCTGAGGATGTTTATTTCGTGCTCCATCATCTTGACTTTCCAGCTCCCAGCCTGGAGTGACAGAAAGTCAGACAAGAGCTGATGGACTTTCAGCAATGAAGTTGTGGCCATTTGTTTTTTCTTCCAAACTCTCTCATTAGTGCAACATGCTAGAAAGCAGGATATGTACTCACCATTGGTCTGTAAACCTTCTTTATAGCACATTTTGCCTGAGTCTCAATGTGGGTGGCTTCATAAACAACTCCAAAGCTACCTTGACCCAGTTTCTTCTCCAATTTATACATTTTCTGTGGGCATACAAGAGAAAACATTAACACTTTTGTGATCTTCACCAGTCAGTGGCAGCAGACAAAGATTTCCCTTGGGACAGTGTGTTAAGACTTCAGGGTCATTCCACTGTTTTGGGTTACAAAGACATTATGTCTTAGCCCAGGACCTGCAGTCTGAAGTACATTCTAATTTCAAGATCTCTGGAAAAAAAAAAAGAAGAACTGAAAGTTTTCAGGTCTCCGGAGGGGCAGAATATAGTATTTCTAATCAAGTTACAAATGATTAAGTTGCTGCTGCAGTTCGTTCAATCTCAGGTCTAATTAACTTGATCATTATCTGTGTGCATGCAAGGCTGAGCACTGGCTGCTTTGGATTTGGCAAAGGGAGCAGTCAAATTCCCCAATGAAGGGAGGGCTATACAGCAGCAGAGTGAAGTTTGATCCTCTGCTGCTGCAGAAACAGTATACCACACTCGGTGTGTGTGACTTCTACACACACCCCCCCCCCCCCCCCCCCCCCCCCCCCCCCAGTAGAACAATACAGGACTTTAGTGGATGATCTATGTGAGCTCTGCATACCTGCAGGTCAGATTCATCTTTCAGGCGGACTACAGGCACGGTCCTATGCAAAATGTCCCTGCTTTTCTGCGAGGACAGGATGCTCATGTCTAATCCACCGACGTCTGCTTGTATCATCTGCAGATGGAAGGAGATGATGCTCATTATTATAGCCCACTATAACATGAGGTTTTTCTGACTGATAAAATGTTTATTTTAAGAGCCACTGAAGAGTTGTTTTCAACAGTGTGAGTGTAGCAACTCCACCTGAAACACAGTAATGAACAGTATTGTTTCGACCGGAGCCCCTGTTTTTTGCACAGTCAATATTGTGCTATACACATATACATTATTTGCATGAATTATCTTGTGTGTACAACATAGTTGAAATATGTTCATAATAAGATAATTAGACAAATTACTATACGTTTTCTTGCGCACATAAGGTAATAACATACAAAATACTGTGATGTGACAATTAGATGATGTAATAATAAAAATAATACAGATTCAAATGAGATAATTTACTATAATATATGTCAGTGTACATATTTACCTGAAAGTATATATTACATGTAATTCTCTTGTGCAAACATAATCTTGTACGCACATAAAATGAAAAAACATCACCTTGTTAGGTGAATCAGGGGCACCGTAGTTTCCTCACACACATTAATATTCTCAGAAATCTGCAGTGAGAACTGCTTCTGTTAAAAAAAAAAAAACATTTTAATGGATGCTTATCCTCCCAGCTTTGAAGGCATTACTTTTAAGTCAGTTTAATGTTCAGGACATTTACAATTCAATAAGCAGAGTGAAAAAAAAAAACAACAACAACAAAGTGTTGAATCTTTACTTCCTCCTAACTCTGAGCGGCTGTCTCTGTGTGAACCCATATGAACTTTAAGCACAATTTACCCAGCTTGAAAAACAGTCTCTAAAGCCAAATTAAATGTAAAGCAGTTATCAAGCCGATGACTGGGAGCGATGAAGTGGATCCACCACATGCACAGCAATTAATTATTAACAAGGAAGCGGTGTCTTTAACCTCTTCCCTCTGACGCATTATTTTAGCCCTGACAGAGCTCTCATAACAGGCTTGTCTCTCCCATTACCTCCTGTCTATTTTCCTATCAAAACGATTGTGACAGCCCTGGAAATTCCCAATCACCTTAATCACAGCTCATTTGTGGGAGACAGAAGGATGTGATGAGTGTATCACTGGGGACTGGAGGCGACTGCAGGAGCGACAAACCCTCAAAGACAGAGGTGTCTGGTCCTTAGCCCCAGATCTCAGGTGCTGAGGAAATGAGATATCAGGGTCAGGATACGGTGAGAGGCCTGACCTTAAAAAGGGTCACTGGCAGGCAAATGTCTTGAACTGCTGTAAACTAGGGGTTTTAATGTGTTTCTAAAATCATTTAGAAAAGCACAGCGTAAAATACAATCTAGTATTTGTACCCAGAAAGGGTTTTGAAGGGTTTCAGCGACAGAATTAACACCTAGAACAACAAAATTTGGGCCCAAATGCACCCCAAAATAACTGTACTCAATTACTGCGCCATGATAAATACAGATACACAGCAGCTCTCTATCTTCTGTCAGAGAAAGGAGTAAGTAGTGAGCGGAAAATTTGTCCGTTTTTGAGAAGCCTAATCAAGATGGCAGACAATAACCAGCAGGAGGTTTTTTGACATTTCTGCCAAATCTCACCAATCTTTGGGGGACCCAACACAAACAGCTCTTCCAGAATCACTAATGCAGAGACAAGGACGTGATGCTTTCCTGACTTGCAAACATAACCAATTGAGTTTGTTGCATGACCAAATTGCTAAGTAACACAATCAGGGTTTAAACAAGCAGTGGTGGGTAAGAAGTGTGCCCATGCGCCACCTAAAATGTCTTCCATTAAGGCTTAAAATCCCTGCCCAGGTCCTGGTCCATCAGCAGAGCTAATATGAGAAACTTCAAGGCATCTTTGGAAGACAGAGTCGAGTCCTGTCGGTCTCCTTTTTACAGATGTGATCAGGTGAGAGTCGCAGTCTACTTCTACGTGAGAATAATTATTAACCAGCACATATTTAGAGTGTTAAAGCACAATGGAGTTCACAGTCAAATAGGCTTAACGATGAGCTGACACACCCAAAATGCCTAAGACGCGTAGACCATGGTTCACCTTTGACCCTGTCTTCACCTTGTCTCCAATTTCAGCAGGAAATAATTAGTCAACAGTTCATCTCAAGTCAAGCCAGGACTTGCCTCGCCTCTCCATCATTCTGTCAGACAGCCATCGCTGTTTATTTACACTATTTCTCAATTGTCTACCATATGTTTGTCCATATCATTAATGCAAGGAAGTGCAGGAGACACAAATCATTTCGGACCAACTATAACCCAAGTTATACCTCCATTTCTCCACTAAAAACACTTATTCTCTATGCCCTGAGCTGGAAAAATAAAGCAGGTGGTGGTGGTGAATGTTATTGGTAAGTAGGAAGGGGCATCCATCCAGCCATTATCTCAACCACTTTGTACCTTAACAGTAATGTGGTGATCTGCTGGAGCCTATCTCCGAATCTCTGAAGACAGGGAATACAACCTGGACAGGTATACTCACTCTCACTCTCCCACCTAAGGCCTGTTTAGACCCTCCAATCAATTTAAACATGCATGTTTATGGACTGCGGGAAGACCCATGAAAACACAGAGGCCCTTTTACCCACAGAACTGTTCTACTTTGGTCTGGAAACATTCTTTCCATTTCCATTGACAAAAAATTGGTTCTAGCCCCAAAAAACTGGTCCCAGAGTAGCATCAGCTAAGTCCCCTCAATTGTTTTTCACTGCTCAAGAGAGACTGCAGACATAGTGATACAACAGCTAAAGAGGTTAAAGAAAGACTAAAGTGGCCAAAAAAGACCTTGTCAAATGACAATGGGCAGTCAAGGAAATGTCCACATTTTGATGTCCTGGGCTCAGCCCTCGGGGACAGACAAGTGTGCAGCGCCACCAGAGCACTCAACTCCACATGCTGCTGACACTTGACACTTTTACTCTTTGCTTGTTTTCATGGAAATGAATTCATTTTTCAAAGAGACGCGTCTGCTTCTGTGTGTTTTCACTTAATAATGTATGAGTACAAATGTGTCGGGCCCTCAGTTTGACCTGGATCCAAACCAGGGACCTTCTGGCCACAGAGCTATCCACCGAGGAAGTGGCGTCCACCAGGAAAACAGTGACATACCGATTAAAAATTCCAAGTGGACAAATAACTATTTCCGTTCCATCTCATTTCGAGAATATCTTTTTCCATTTACACCTCGGCCTCTTGTGCGCTTCACTGTGAACTGAGTTTTGTGACAGTCAATTGTACCAGTTATTTATCAAGAAAAAGCAGCAAACGTTTTCTGCCCCCGGCTTTTCTTATGCAAACATGTTCTTCTCGACTCTGTTTGTACAAATGTAAACTGAACAGAATGATTTGTGGATTATTGTACTGACCAAACAGGATCTGTAAAGATATGAATGAATTGTGTTTATTCTGACAAAGGAAAGAGGAGTGAACTTATCGAGTTTGTCATACATTCTTATCAGTCAAGACAAATAAATGAATAAATCCATTGTTTAGACATGAGACATACTTGCCCACCCATGAATCCTGTTCCATTATGTATGTGTCCCTTAAATGAGATGCTTTGGTTAATTTGTTGAATTTAACAACGTACATGTTTTCAGTTCTTCCTTTGACTGTAACACAGTTGTGTTTGTTCTCACTAATTGTTCACCAAAACAGTGGTTCTCCTCAGGTCATGCTGATTTTCTCTCATGTGAAACAACTTCTGGATACTGTCGGGCCATGATTTATTTCTAGCTTTGTGCATAATTTGAACCAAAACTAGAAAAAAAAACATTGTATTGCTTTTAATTTGATAAGGAGTGGGTTTGACGTAGGTATCGTTTTGGAGTGTGGGATTATAACGACATGCTCTAGCCTCTCATTGAAAAGATGATAAATTCATTAATACTGGATTTATTAATGATTATTGGCTGCGGTATCTAATAGAGGAAACACAGAGGCTGCTGATAACCAGTGTCAAAACAGTTACCAATATTCAGTCTGAACCTGGCTGTCAGGATACTGAGACCATTAAGACATTTTAATTATTGTACAGGGCCGTTAGAAGTTTGCTGTCTTTAATGGCATCACTAGCAGAATAAATTAGGCTTAAACAGCTCTCTAATGATGGTGCTTCTAGCAGCTGCTAAAATACAGCCTGAGAGTCCAGCAAAAACAGGATCTCACTGACTGCAATTAAAATGTGAACCGCTATCCGTTTTACTTGAGCCCAAATATTACATTTTCCTCATGTGAAACTTAATCATTTATTGACAGCTTGGCTTTGATGACAAATGATAAACTTCACAGTCCTAATGAAGCATGGAATTACATTACCTGATGAGGCAAGAAATTGCATGTTTAGAATGCAAATATAGGAGCCCGTCTACTAAGTTATGAGGTGAATCCTAATATTACCCTGAGAGGATTATCAAAGCTCGTGGTCTAAAAATGTCGTATACCGAGAACACATCAGCATTAGGTCATTTGAGCATACAACAGACCCAGTGGAAACGTGTGATATATGACAACAGGCAAGTGCTGCTCTCAGACAAGTAATGCAGGCTGTGCCCCCACCCCTCCATACCCCCCCCCCCACTCATAAACAAATCATTTAAAGGCCCCTCCAAGAGTTCCCTCTGTCTCCAGTGGTCATGTTTGATAAGTGTCTATTGGCAAGAAAACATGCTTTGCCAAAGGGAAGCAAAAGATCAAATTCTGCCATTTGCTCAGAGCACTCCACATGTTGCTAGGAGATAAGGGCCAACAAATTCAAATTTTCTCATTGGTTTAATCCTGGTTAAGGCTAATCTCTGCCCTTGCTGGGCTCAGCCTTGGGAAGCTGGGAGGGCAGACAGCTAAGAGAAGAAGAAAAAATAATAAAAATGTAGGCCATAGCAGAAACAAGAACAAATCAAATTCATTTCAATGACAACCCCGAGAAAAAAAGAAAAACTCAGCACATTCCTATCAGGGCACAAAGTGTCCGCACCTTCACTTATTATTCACTCACTGTGTTAAAACTCTCACAAAAAAGTATGTTTTCATACGGGCTAAAACAAAAAACCTGGGACTGAGAGAGTTTTCAGGATATTTACAGCTGGACTCATTACTGTGGTACGTATTACTTAATGAAGATGATCACTGGAATTACAAAGGCAACATACTGGAAAGATATATGATGAAAAAGGATGCACCTGTTGTTAAAGTAGGTATGTATCATGTCTGAATGTCTGACTCATGTCTGATTATTTATTTATTTTTATATGATACACATTTATTATATATTTATATATGTTTTTAAATGTTTTTATTAGTTTATTGTATACATAAACATAAAATATAAAGGTTTAAAGATCAAATATAAGGGGCAGAATTCAATAAGTTCATCCTTCTTCCTTTCTCCTTTTCAGGCTTGAATTATTTATCTGTGCTCCAGAGATGTGTTTTCTTGTTGTTTGTTTTTGTGAACTTTTAAAATGTCTGAATAAACATCATTCAATTCATGCACATCTTTACAGATACTGTCTGGTCAGAACAATAATACAGAAGTCAAGGCTGTTTACATTTATACAAACAGAGACAAAAAAGCGTATTCGCATTACAGAAGCCAAGAGTATTAAACATTTGCTGTTTTTCTTGATAAATAACTGCAACGATTAGCTGACACAAGGCTCAGTTTACAGTGAAGCGCACAACAGGCCAAATAGATAAAAGATATTCTTGAATATTCTTAAATGCTGTTTTTACTTAGAATCAGAAAACCTTATTAATTCCCACAGGGAAATTGCATTGTTACACTGTCTCCTTGAGAACATAAATGGGAAGTAAATAGGAAGGGTAAGAAAAACAACACTGCTCCATACATGAATATATGGTTCAAAGTTATAAAAGAGATTAGTATACTACAAAAGAGTAAGGAGAATGCATCAGTCCAGACTTAACTACTGAGGCTGGAATTACATTTCTAACTTGTCCAAATAACTTGTCCAAAACCTAAACTAACTTCACCTCAGAGACTTCAGCTCAGTGAGGGTATGTTTCAGCTATGTGTGCATATGTTAATCAACTGAAACCAATAAACCAGTTTATTAAAAAAAAAAAAAAAACCCTCCACCTCACATAAACGCTCGAGTCGTGTAAATCTTATGAGTTATTCCGCACGAGGAAGGCAATGCTGATTTGGTTCGATAACTATGGGAACACATCACTGTACTAAAACAGAAACTGGTGCGCGTTGTCATGGCAACGATACATGCAAGTGGTCAGCAGGCATTACACCCCCTCCAGTCCCCGGTAAAATAACACCATAAACTAAACCTTGTGTGTAATCTGGTGGGTGAAATGCACTCTCAGTTTTCATACCTCTCAGAGCGGATTATTCTCGTCCCGCAGCCTGGTCTTCACACAAAACTTTTACACGGCGAAGAGACGGTGAGGTCTCTCTAAGGAGAGTGAAGAGGGTCAAACATGATCCACACACGGACGCGTTTATTTGGGGTCCTTACAGCGCCCCTGGTGGTCAGTGTGAGTCAAGCAACAGGCTTAAGGTTAAATGCACGATTTCACTCCCCGACCTGCACCACAGTTGTTCCAGTATGACCCGTTTTTGACTGGATTTTCCTCGGTCCTTAGTCTCCATCTAGTGGTTGATCATGTGGAGTATTTTTCTGAGCAGCATCGCTCTGGCCTTACCCCCCCCCCCCCTGTAGATTAGCCATTAAAGTGTCATGGAAAAATATGGCCAAACCCTAGGATAACAAATACTAAATGCCTGGGATATCCAGACAGGCGGTGTGTTTAGTTACAAACATTATCATTAGCATCAGACAGACTTCCGCCTTTTACCAAAAATGTTATTGATGAGTTTGGTCTGGAGCTGGAGCCACTATACTGTCTGTGGTAGAGTCTGTCCTTCATCACATGATGAACGAGACAGTCTTCCTCTCATGCCCGAGGAGTGTCCCACAGGTGCTGCTTGTTGATCTAACAAGATCCAGGTTTCTGCTGCTTATTTTTTATTTTTGTAAACATTTTGCACCGATACATATACATACATACATAATGTATTTTGTGTTTGTGGATGAATGGATAAGGTTGGACGGATGGATGGATGGATGGATGGATGGATGGATGGATGGATGGATGGATGGATGGATGGATGGATGGATGGATGGATGGATGAAATATTTATCACCTTTGAAACAATCATTTGCAATGACTCTGACTGTAAACTATGTAAACTGCAAACTTTGCCTAGATAGAGGGTCTTACAGACCAAGGGAGGGTCATAAATGTGCTGAAATGGTCTGAGACAGTTAATGTAGCACAGGAATAGAAAGTGCCTCACACAGTTATCTCCTTAAGTGCTTTAACTCTCTCCGCTCTGGTGAAAAGCACAATTACACAAACAAGTCAGAGAGCCTTTCAGCTTCTCCAGCTGCTGCCGTGCTATAACAAGGACGTGTATGTTTTTATATTAATGTTGAACTGCGGGGCTACATTTCCAGCATACCACATTGATCCTCCCTTTGATAAACCGGCAGACGTTCATCTCAGGGATGAGACTCATTAGCTCATTAAAATAAATCCATCAGCTCGGCTTCATCCCCAGCAGACGACCGTCCCTCACCACTCTCGTCTCCGGCCTCTTTGATCTGCTGCAGGATGCTTCTGGCACCGAGGAGGAACATTCGGTCAGTGATTTTGTACACCACCACACACCCATCTGCCCTGTTTACAGACTCCGCCAGGATGCATCTGGTGCTCCTGCTCTAACACAGAAAAGGTGTATGCAGCCAACACAGCACTTAACATCATATATCGACTTTTTTGCTCACAGATGGTGTGAGTTTCTGGGATGAGATATTTTATAGGGCACTACTCTTCATCGCTACAGAAAGCTGGTGAAACATTTCCCATGATAAACAAGAAGGTTGGAAAAAAAGAGACAATAGACTAGGCAAAGACATCCTGTTGTATTAAAATTGGTTTTGGAGTTTAATAAGCCATCTGCTATCAAAGTGTGCTACCGTTGGAAAAGCAAAACAAATCTTTAAAGACAGAGTATGTTCTCAGCTGTAAGGTCTAGCATTTAGCAGTATATGTGTGGTTTCAAACCATAATGATCACCAAACACACATTATGTACAACTTATTGTTACATCATGTGATCCCTCCAGCGAACGTGGATCAGTATTTCAACATGGGGGGCTTTAATGGTAAATAATCATCCCAGAAATTAGAAAAATAGATGTCAGAGAAAGACTAACATATGCTATGAGTCAGATGTTGACAATTGCACAATAATACAAGTGCCACGTTTAACATAGGAAATGAAAATGCACAAAGCTTTGTCCCAGAGAGGCAGTGAAAACAGCATGGCGCCGGTTTAGTCAATCTATGGAACAATGATTACAGTAATTAGTGTGGTGCATGATTGCTTGAGGGGGCAAACAAGCTAATTAATTTGGGCCAGAAGTGAAAAAGGTTTGAAATTGTATACCCATCTGCAAACGGTAATTTTATTACAGTCATTGAGCCGGTGAAATAAACAATGAGTGATGGAAAAATGTTTGTGTCAATGGCTGACTATATCTATATGAAGCAGACGGTAAATTTGGAGTCCAAAAGAAACACATGGGAAAAGCCTTTGGTAAACGTACAACATATCTCCCTATGACATAACAATTTGACTGTTTTGATGAGTATATTTACAAAGTGGTGCTAGAAATGCAGTCTCCCACAAATGGGTTGGCAGTGATTGAGGTACATGCCAGCTACTCACACGCCCATTGCATATTTTTTTCTATATAACTTGAAGTAGTATTTACAGTTAATTGCTCATAGCCTCAGATTTCGTTATGCTGCACATAGTTGTATCCAGTAAAAACATATATACATGCTGTTGATATCTATCTCAACTGCATATTTGTATTGAAAGTATTGAAATTTTGCTGCTTTTAATGATGGTGTTTTTATATGGATCTAGTCTGGAGAATAAAAGGAATACACTGCATGTGTCTGGTCCTGGTCAACAGAGCACCAGTCCACATCAAACATGGCTTTCCAGAGAGACATGAAAGCTCGACTCCAGATTAAAAAAAAGAGGTTATTTCAAAGAGAATCATCTATATGTTTGCTCCTCAGAGTCTGGTGATAATACACGCACGTTGGAGCAGGAAGAGCTGAATGCACTCTAAGAGGTAACACACCAGCCGCTCTCAGCGAGGCACAAAATTCCTCTCTCGTCTCCCGTCACAGCACTCCAAACTCCAAACTTTGATTTCACAGACTGCTTCACTGGTCCACTCTCGTTTTTCACTCTGTTTTTTTTTTCTTTTCTTTTCTGTCTGCCCTTTTCAGTGTTCACCAAAGGCCACAGAAGTCTCTCATTATTGTCTTGTGATGTTTTACTCCGAGTCTGCTGCCTGAAAGGTCACAAAGCTTACTCCAGTATAAAACCTCACAAGGCACCTTCTGACCAAAACAGCGGCCATCTAACTCCCTCGACTTATTCCAGATTGTAAAAAATTATAGTGATAAATTATAGAGAATAAAATAGGCAGTGTCTCACTTAGGATTTAGTCCTTATTCCTAAACAAACAGAGTGTATTTTTACAGCACAACAGAGAACTGACGTCACACTGGACCCCGGGCAAAGTGGATCTCTTTCAATAACAAATACATCAATGAACCACAGGGGAGTTCTCTGAAAAACTCTCCTCCACTGAAACCGCTTTTCCTATTAAGGCAGAGCTGTACTTTCACTATCTGATTAACAAAATTTCACATCCGGAAATGCTCAAGAACACTCATGTACTGCTTCCTTGAATAAGGTACATTTGGTTACGGTCTTGGTTTCAAATTAATGAAAACCCTTCAATCTATTTGTCCTTTTTGCAACGATCAATCACAATTGCTTCCCTCGCCATTCATCCAGCATGATCAAATGAAAATAAAGTAGACTTATTGCTGCACCTTTTGGCATTGAGATATCTCAATTATCCTCGTCCTCATCATCATAATCATTCTCATCATCATTACCATAATTGAGTGTAATCAGATAATGATTAAATTAAAGTGGAAGGTATTTTGTTTTATTAACAGTTCCTCCAAACTACATCAGAACTCCCTGAACTAATGAAAAGCGACATGAAGGATTTTAATATATTATACATCACTGATATAGAAATGAAAATGATATAATGTTTGAACTGCTTGAAGTTTCACCTCCAAAAGTAAATCACGCTGCAGTAAAAGTAAGAAAGCAGAAGAAATGTTGAAAATCTTTGACACCATGACAAGTGCAAGAACACAACTGTGTTGTCTGCCAAGTAACGCATTTTATTGAAAGCAATATATGTGCATTTATCGCTAACTGCTACAGCAAAATAAAAAAACAAAAAAACAAAAATGTCATGACGCAATATGTTCTCTGAAACAGTGGCGGTGACTACACATCAATTCTCCCTCATACAATAGGAAATATTAATACATCCATTGACTGAAGGGTAAGTAACTTTACATTCTACCGTATAATCACTTTGAGCCGTAGCTGCTCTAAATGCCGAGTCAAATCTATGTGAAGCTGCAGGAAACGGGTGAAGAACATTTACAGAGAGGAAATGCTCTACGACAGCTGGTGTTATAAAATGACATATTTCAATGCTATATACTGAAGGATAAAGATACCTTACACTCTTATTAAGCCTGAGATATTTCGTTACTGAAACACTGCTGTAAGGAAAACCTCCATGATGTATGTACAAACTTAATTCACCAGAAAATCGAACCAAACAAAGAACCTTGGATTATTTGACACTGAGCATTAAATCCTCTAACAAGCACGAGTGCAGGCTGTTGAGCTCTAACACTGTTTGCTACTGACCTCCACCACTTGTTTTCTACTGCCATCGGGTCTAAACATCAAAGTCAATGTATTACTGCTGCTTTGATTAAAAAGTCACACATAAACTATATCGACATCAAATAAATGATAACTGCCAGTGATCGCTCATTCAAATGATAGATATAGTAAAATAAAGTTCTGTAGAGTTACACATGTATAAATATGTTTACGAATACGGTAAATATATTTTTTTTACCAATATCAAAGTTTCAAAGTGCTGTGTACAATCGAAGCGACATTCACCTAAAAAAATCCACTTAATAAAGATGCACAGTGAGATAAATAAACATCCAACTACAGCATCCTGTTTGTACAATAAAGCCTCTAACGTTAGATATGTGATATCTGGAGCTCAACAGTGAGTCAATTTAGGAGCAAATCATCAACAGCCGAAAAAAACTACAGAAGTCACCCCTAGAGCGAGCCGTCATTGCCAGAGCTATTGCGACTTGTGTCGTTTCTCGAGGGAGTGCTGGTTCCAAACGTGTGGCATGTAGCAGGCGTCGTTTCTGATTTTACATATTCTGTTCATCTGATCTGTTGTTACCTGCAGGGATAATAACGGCTCCCGCCTTTCAAAGGCTCGAAGTATTATCGTAATATTTCAGCTGCCATCGGATGGCAGCACTGCGATATTGCTACAAATGACAGATAAGGGTGACTTCCAGATTAAAGAACGGAGACAGTCACACCCCCTCTGAAGAAAAACAGCAGTGACACACAGATACAGCATATTTGCGTCCATGGCTGCAAACCAGTCTCATCCGCTTAGAAGTGATGTCTCCTCGACTTGAGGGAGTTCCTCCTCTTCCTCTTCCTGTGGCACTGCTCCCTCCTCTCGGGCCAGGGGAAACCGCCCTCGGCGCTCCTGCAGGCCTCGTCGTACTCATCGCTGTCGGAGTCCGCCTCCACCGCAGGGAAGCCTCTGTCTGGGAAAACCTCTTTCAGCCTGGAGATGAAGAACGTCTCCAGGCTGCGGCCTGCTTGAGCCACCTCAGAGTCGGGCTGCGACAGGGGGGAGACAAAGTAGCACATGCGAGTCAAGCACTGCTGCATTTATCACTCTGACCTAATTTCAGGAGGACAAAGTGTGCGTTAAATATTCACGTATGGGACGTGCTTGTTTTAGACTCACGTAGTTGAACTTTGCACAGTTGCGGAACATGAGAAACACATCAGCGACAAACTGATCGGGCGAGTTGTAGTGTCGCTTATTCCTCTTGTTGAGTTTGGCTCTGATCACAGACAGATCCATGGGCCTCTTAATGATCTGGTAGTAATGACGAGCCTGCATGAATTTAAAAAAAAATCACTTCAGATCACTGTAACTCTGCATCAATTACATCCACCTTGACCCACTTTGTACCAATAATGGTGCAGGGGGGGTGTTTACACAGGTGAAGAGAGGGAATATTGATGACAGGTCATCAATCCATTACACACACACACACCATTGACTCTCACACTCATACCTGACCCCATGTCCGATCCAGGTCCTTCTTGCTTCGAGGCAACAGTGCTAACCACCACCATTCACCCTATAGCTGCCATCAAGTAGATGCCCCATTTAATGCAAATAGGACATGAGCTCTATGTGGCGTTATCAGCCAAACAACAGCAATGCGCAATGCAAACTGCAGACTCTCGTGAGCGTCTTAGATGAACTACAGCCGCAATTTTATCTGCACTGGACCCAAAGGAGGTAACCCGAGGTGTGAATATTGAAGGCACCCTGTGGAGCTTTTTAGCAGCACAAGCATGTAATGTTTGTAAGAGTGGGCCTCCTTGATTTATATCCTGTGCACGCTCACACTGATGTTACTCTGTTATAAGTCGTAGATTTTGCTGCTCTCCGCCAGCGAAGGCAGAGGAGGCTCAGCTTTGCCGTTTGCTTTGTTGTCGAATGAAGGAGGAAACGCACTCAGCACCTCTGTCGGGCCTCGGGGACACGGTGATTGTGTTTCGCTGAGAAAAACTAAATGTGAATGTGTCGTTCCAAAAAGAATTTGCTGGGTACCTTAAAGCCCCCAAAACCATGAGAAATGCAGCTGTGGTTAAAGTGTGTTGATGTATATGGAAACCCGGCTTCTGAGAATACAATTAGAAAAAAAAAAAAAACAGAGAAAAGAGATCACTCACAAGTGGGCTGACAGGCTCCTGGAAGGGAGTGCTCAGGATGTTGCTGAGGATGAGCAGAGTCAGCCGCTCACACTTCTGCAAAGAGTCAAGCATTAACGTTAAAGACACTTGTTATTAATTCAGGAAGGGGAGCCACTGTGGTTATCTTCCTTGCAGCTTAATGAAATAACCCACTCTCTGGTCGCATGGAGACAGTCCGTGTGCCAGCGAGTGCTCTCCAGACGATCTCTGGTTCTCACAGTCGTACTCCACCTCCGGCTGCACGACGTCTCTGCACAGGCTGCACACCCAGTCGCCTCTGCACGGGAGAGGAGACGGCGGCGAGTGAGCGAGGGTAAAGATTAATGAGAGACGAGAGCAGGATGTTGAGTACAACTTGAGGTTTCAGTGTGAGAGGCTTACGAGGGGAAGCTGAGCAGAGAGGGGATGTGGCAGGACAGATGGAAGACCTTTGGGCAGCGGTCACAGCATAGCAGCTCCCCTCCGATCAGACAAACGGCGCAGAAGTCCTCGCTCTCCATCTCCGCCTCGTCCTGGTCCTGCTGGACCTCATCGGCGCCTCTCAGAGGAGTCGGGTTTGCTATGAGTAGCGGCCTGTGACTGGGGCCGACGCTGGACTCCTCCTCCAGGTCTGAGCGGAGCGGCTGGGGGTCGTCGGTCGTCGGCTCAGCTTCAGACTCCACGTCGAGCTCGGACTCTGCTGCCGAGCCCTGAGAGTCTGGAGGCTGATCTGACCCAGAGTCGGTCTGGAACCCGGGGTCGTAGTTGGGCTGGACGTCTGACCCCGTTTCAGCATCGCCTGATTCTGCGTCAGCCTCCAGCTCTTGGCCATCCTCTGACCCGGCTCCTGCATCTGATTCTGGGTCTGCCTCATATTCCAGACTTTGCTCTGAATCCCCCCCCATGAGGTCTGTCTGATTGTGAGGTTGCATCTCACCTGCTGCCACCAACTTCCCCTCCACACTATCAGCCTCAGCCTCCGATGAAAACTCTGCATTCGGGTCAGAATCTGGAGACGCATCGGAGTCTAGCTGCGCCTGTGCATCGGCCCAGGAAACAGCTGCATCTTCCTCTGAGACTGACCTGGGGTCAGAGTCAGAGTCCAGGTCCAGGGCGGAGTAACTCTGTGGTAGGTATTTCTCGGCGGACGGCAGAGCGGATGCTTCCCGAGAGCAGAATCTGCCTCGGCTGTCTGACTCGGTGGTGGTTGGGCGTGTGATTGACTGATTGCATTTCTGAGGCTCTGCATATGGTGGCGCTGTGAGTGAGCGGGCGGCCCGCCTCATCCCAGAGCCTCCAGCCACTCCCTACCAGGAGAGAGGAAGAGGAGGAAGACGAGTTACACTGCTGAACTGTAGCACAAATCAGCAGCATGTCAACCAAAGTTACTTCACCAGCGTTTCACATGAAATAGATAGATAGATAGATAGATAGATAGATAGATAGATAGATAGATAGATAGATAGATAGATAGATAGATAGATAGATAGATAGATAGATAGATAGATAGATAGATAGATAGATAGATAGATAGATAGATAGATAGATAGATAGATAGATAGATAGATAGATAGATAGATAGATAGATAGATAGATAGATAGATAGATATTGACGGTTTGATATTCAACACATATCTGCCTCAAAACTCCACATTGTACATGATCAGGTGATTATCCATCCATCCTCTTTCCTTCCATTGTATGTACTGGTATAACAGTGACAATGACTTTAAACTATGAAATGAAAGCTTAAAATCATACCGGTGTGAAAACATAGCCTACAAATCATTCATCATGGAAAAAACAGTGATGACAGTGGCCGTTTTAACAGGCACCTGGAGTAAAGCTGAACAAAAATGGCCTGGCTGCGAGGCGTGTTACCTCATGCCAGGTCCTCTGCTGCGGCTCAGCTCCGCTCCTGTCCGCCCCGCTGGCAGGCAGAGGGTCGCTCTGCCTTCGACCGTGAGGCGGGAGCTGAGACACAAGTATTTTGAGACGCTCTAAGCAAACCACAGGAACCCTTGGCCTCCCCGGCTCCTTCTGAACATCTGTGGTACTGTAGAGAGAGAGAGAGAGAGAGAGAGAGAGGGAGAGAGAGAGGATGAGGACGTCATGATTTGTGCACAGACAGATGTTTGACTTGAATGCAATCACACACCCGTTGTAGCCGTTTCTGGACAGCAGGCATTTCTCCTTGGCTTCGAAATCAATCTGTTCACTGACACAAGTGAGGGAAGGATCTGAAACAGAGACAGACAGTGAGCCTGCACCCACGAGCTTTGTATCCTGTTTACAAAACACGGAAAACTTTCCAGCACCTGGCTCTGTCTTGTAGGATAGTAGAGGAGACCGGAGGCCTCTTGGGGGCCCGATGCTGGATGAGGTTTCTTTGACAACACACACAACCCCATCTGAAGCCCTCCTCTGTCGGGGGTCCATACTGGAATACTGCAAGCAACACAAATATGACATAAAATGACATCCTTCATCTAAGCAATGATCACTCAAGTCATTTCTGGCTTTAGTGTTGCATGTCGGTCTTTTTAGATTTTTTGACTCAACTGAGAAAATTTCTTTCCCAGCTTTCTTGAAAAAATAAATTCTGTTTTTGGGCTTGTCCTACGGAAAGGCTTTGGTAAGGCCCGTGAGAAGATCATCTCTTCTCAAGCACAACTATAAACAGCTGAGAAATGAGAAATGCGCTGACAAGCACCAAGAATTTATTTCTTTTTCATTTTTTTTGTCTTTTTTGTTTATCATTGATCATCATTGATATTGTTGAATGCATGTAAAATGAGACTTTAAAAATAGGGACAAGATATTTCTTTCTTGAATTGTTTTTATTTATTTTGCTTGTTTTGTCTGTGTTTTTGTTCTTAATGTTTGTTTACTGTTTGGTACTGCTTTCACATGAGGAAACTAAAGCAATAAAATTAAGCATTTTTTTTAACATCTTGAAGCAGGGTTACCTTATCTGCAGCTCCTGTCTCCAGGCCATGAATGCATCCTGTGGGCCTTTCAGAATAAGGGCCAGTGGACGGGGTTGCCAGTTCCGCTGGGATGCTCTGGGAGCGTCTCTTCCTCCTCTCGCACGCTAAACCCGGGCTGAGCCTGCTGCTCTGCACGTCTGATACACACTCGTGGGCTGTCGCCGACACCTCCAGGGACGTGGATCTCTGTCAGAAACACAAACACACAAAAAGTGAGGCTGGTTTGAAGCTACATCACACGCAGAGGCGAACCCTGTTTATGTTATCGAGAACAGAGCGGAGAGAAAAGGAGTGGGATGTGCACAGGAGGAAACAACCTTGAGTGTCACAAACACACAGACACGCACACGCAAAATGGAACAAAACATCATTCAGGGTCTATTCAGGGAGCGACTCAAAACAACCCAATCCTTATGAACGCGGACAATGGCCCGCACAGCTGCATACATTACTGTTATCAAGCAGGCAATGAAAGGTTTGGTTACAACACCAATTATCATATGCAAATTCATGATCAGGGATGCAGCGTGGCCCTTTGATTAAACCAGAGCAGCAAATCACTTTATACCTCTCTCTCTCTCTCTCTCCCTCTGTGTCTCTCCTCCTCCTCCTTTTAAAACGTTATTAATGCGACTATCCTGAAAGGGCCCCTTTAAACTTCTCAGCCGCATCTTTGGTTAATTTAAGTAGGAGGGCTGACAAACCATTTAGCACCAGGGCTTTTTTTTCTTCTTTTTAACACACGTCCCCCTTTTTCTTTTTCTAGCACGCCATCATGCATATTCAGGCCAGGCTGCCACCGTGCGTGTGCTCCTAAGTATCATGCGATTAAAACACTTACCTGATCTGTGGCCCTTGGGAGAAGTGTGCAGGATTCAGACTGCTGAGGAAAATAGACTCTAATCCCTCTCTCTGGAGCTACTTGGGGGTGTAGGAATTTATCTCAGTGTGCAAACCAGAACTGGTACGAAACTGGCAGCTCCCACTATTCCCTCAGTGACTCATTAATGACAGGTTAAGTACATAAATGACTGCACCCAGGTGGTTTTTATGTCGCTTTCATGTGCCGTGAATTAAGAATGCAAACAGAATATATCTTAGTGACTTAGTAACAGAGTAAGTGCACAGCCCCAGAGCCGTGTTGTGGGGTGCTCAAACCTCCCACACTGAGGGTGATTGTGACGAATGGCGCTCTCACGATTTGGGGATGTGTTGCTATGAACAGCTCAGCTCTAATTGTCAGTGCAGCTCTTTGTTTTCTCATCACCCTTTCTTCATTAAAGCAGAAGCACATTTCAGTTGCGCCATCTGTTTTCGAGCGAGCTGTCAGCAGTGGGGAGTGATCACGCTGGCATTAAAATAAAGTGCTCTCTTAGTTTCAGCCTTTTACACATATCAATTAGAAGTGAAGCCAGCCTCCGACTCCACACTTCCCCCAAGTCTAACTTTTAGATGTATGCAATAAAATAACCACTTGCCATATGTACAATTTCTCAATGCTCTGATTTGCCTCCAGTGTGGCAGATGTTTGAAATCAGCTTTGTTGCCTGTGAATTCTGCTCTATGTGCTTGTCAGGGTGAGTGTTTTAACACCTGTGCTATAGAGGAAATGGGTTGACTCCGGACGATAAATTGTGGTTTTCAAGAGCTGTGTATAAACATAGCTGTGTGGTTTCTAGAGTCAAAGGACTGTTTGAGGGCACAGGAACTTTGCAGAATCTTGTGTGAAATAGAAAACACTACAGTGCATGCAATCCCATCACATGCTTCACTCTGGCCCAACAGTCCAAAATGATGTTGCATCTAATGTATCACTGGCCAATTAATGGAAACTAAGCTAAGGAGAGAGGTGGATTAACTCCATCATTTTTAACACCTTGTGCTTTTACTTAATTTAATGCATATTTTTGTTTTATTTGCATGTGAGTTCCCTTCATTTCTTTATGGTACAGTGAGCCTGAGGTATTGTGCATCTGCAACACCTCTTGTGGCAAGAGCTCCACGGTGGTGAGATTCACTGTTAGTCATAACTCCCCAACTCTCACCCTGCCGTCTCTGCGGTCTCGATGCACCAGCGCTGGTCCATTCCTCTGCTGGTCTTTTCTCAGCTCTGCTACAGAAGAAACATGAAGCTGCTGCTGCTGCTGCTGCTGCTGCTGCTGCTGCTGCTGGGTGGGACTCTGCTCCCTCCTGTCCAGCTGCAGCTCCACATCGTGCAGCTCTCTGCTCTCAGATGTACGTCCAGGAGCCTCCTCAACCCTGCACCTCTCCCCCCACATCTCCTCAGCCGCTGCTTCTCTGTCCACAGCTGTGAGGCTGAGATCATGCAGCAGAGCTGTGCTGCTCGGCAGCTTCCCCTGACACCGAGCTCGTTCTGCGCATGGCTGCGAAGACTCCGCAGGAGACTCACTCTGGAGTTGGTTACACAGATAAGATTTCTTTTGAGCTTGGGGCTGAGATGCTGTAGCCTGTGGCTGGGACACAGACCCACGACTGCAGCTGAGCTGGATGGGTCCCATGATTGGCACAGAGGATGAAGTGGGAGGACACTGGGATGAGCTGTCTGAGTCCCAGCACCTCTGGAGCTGCTGGCCCTGGTGCAAGGAGGCAGAGATAAGGGCAGACTGAACACAGCCAGAGTTACAGAGAGTGGCCTCCAGCGGGCTCTTGTCCAGGCTGGACAGATCTGGCTGGGAGGGAATGCTGTGCAGGCAGCACATCTGGGGCTCACAGCAGGTCTGGTACCCGCAGCCTGGCTCTCGTCCTCTGTGGCACACGGGCGGCAGAGCCAGGCAGGTGATAGGCTGCGGTCGCAGGATGGTGGAGCAGGCCAAGCCCTGAGGGTATGCACAGGTTCCCCCCTCAACGCTCAGCTGGCCTGCAGAGCAACACAGTCCAAATGGTCAAAATGTCATGTTGTGTAAATGACACTTAGAGCAAAACATTAGAAACAAGTCAGCCAACATTCCTATGCTTAAAACGCTTTGAAAATTATAATCTTGACAACTTAACTTGCAGCACTGTCAGATGAGCACACTGCTTCAATAACATTCACTCTACCTAATGAGGAAATCTGCTTCGTCCAGTAACTGGCATCCCAGTTAAATTTTATCTTGACAGGACTCCAAGAGTCTGAGTGGAGCGACGGCTCAAGCAGTTGCTGCATCTGGAGCGAAATCTGAAAGAAGATAAAATGTATTATAAATATAAAAAAACAGCATGCAAACCCTGTGTGGCCGTCACTGTACAACGACAAGGAATAATGTTGTGTGGTAAAGACAGCTGCAGATAAAGCTGAAAGGACAGTAATTTAAGATTTATTTGAAGCCCAAGCTGCTGGAAATCAAAACAAAATGACACCTGTTTTTTTAAACCTTCAAGTAAAATTAAATGAGTACGCAAAGTCATTAAGTGCAGGTATCAAAAAGGGGGAAATATGAACGGCCAAGATATCTAAAAATAACTTTTGTAGGGTTTTTTTTGCTCTTTCTAATAATACTGTTCATCCTTTTAAACATCTCTGCCTGTTAAGATGCTCTATTTGTGAACACTTTATATATCTACTCTATAGCACAGGCTTTCTGCTGAAGCTCTTCAGGTTACGTTCGTAAACTAGCCGAGCAGAGCCTCCTGTGACGCTCAACACGTTTAATCAGTCTCCAGATGATTCATAACAAAATACGCGGGGTCAAACCCATTGTTCTGATGGAATACTTTCCCCTCACAGGAGTGTGTGTTACACTGTGCGTGTGCACGTCCTGTCAACCTACCAGGGCCCTGCTGAAGAGCACCGGGCCTCTGCAGTGGTGGGTCGTGGCCCAGGTGATGAACTTCTGCACGTGGTCCAGCTGGCCACATGTCTCTATTGCCCCCTGCAGCTGGTCCTCCAGACGCTGCTGGAAGTCCTCTGAGATTTTCTGCAAAGACGTCCCATAAAGCAGCATGTTACCCGGTCAGCGCTCGCCGTGTAGAGGGTAATGGCAGGACTGAGGCATCAATCAATGACTCTTTTAACTTCTTTGTTTTTAACCGATGTTTTCTTTTTTTTTTTGTTTTTTTCCCCCTGTAGAGTTGTCTTAATCAGCTTTGACAGATTATTATAGGTTCTCGTTTGCTTGCCTTCAGGACTGATTACATCACGGCGGTTACCGATTCCTCGCATGTAGATTCACGGCTGGCTGAACGATAAGAGGGAAAGAAAAAGAGAGAAAGTAATTACCTCCAGTTGCTCTATTAATAGGTTGGCTCGTTTGTTAAGCTCGTTCATCATAATCATCTTTGCCATTTTAATCTGGTTCTCTGCCTTCCTGTGCGCAATCTTTACTCCGTGAAGTCTACAAAGACAGAGAGGAGAAAAATAAACGTCTGAAACTCAGCACATAAATCCCAAATGCAGGAGAAGAAAGTTCAGACACTAATTTATGCATTAGCTTGCTTGATTTCACTCTGCTAAATAATTGACCTTTAGTGACAGAAGTTGCCGGGAATAGGAGTCTGTCTCTCTGAACCAACCTGTCCTCTATCTGCTTAGCACTGTTCTCCACTGTGGACCTCCTCTCCTCCACCTGCATCATCAGGTTCTCCAGCAGCCACTGCTGATCCTGCAGGGCTTTGCCAATCTGCACCACCCTAAAAAAAAACAAAAAAACACCAACAATCACAACATCCAACACACAGAAAGTTCTTCAGTTCACACTCTGGAAATGAAAAACACCAGAATGAGGTTTGCTCCCCCAAGGGGCGACAGGACATTATGCAGGTGACCTTAGAGGCAGCTACTGTACCGAAACATCACAGAAAACAAAAGCGTATGAATACTTAATAGGTCTAAGGCGGGCCAAGGATAGCGTATGCAGATACAGATGATAAAAGTGACAGTGGCGGTAACAGCGAGTAGCTGCTCGGAGGAAGTTTTTAACCTGTCGTTAGCCCTGCTCTGCAGTGTCCTTGTGCTGCGCGTCAGAGGACTGACCTGTGGTTTTTGTGGGAGGACAGGTGACAGCTGCTGCAGCACAGAAGGTCACAGGACTCACAAAACAGCTCCAAGGGCTCCTGTCTGTGAGAGTGGCACATGAGGAGGGAGCAAGGATACGACCCCGGGCCTGGGAGACAGACGGAGGGAGGGGAGAGAGAGGGGAGAGAGAGGGGGTGGGGGACCATCAGCAGCAGTCCACAGGCAATTCATATCCACAAAAAAATACTTTTGGAGGCTTATTTACCTTACAAGAAAATAAAATATTCAGGAACATGACTAGGTTTTTAAATCAGATCTGACGCTAGAATTCATCTGATAAAACCGGACACCTGCATTTGATATCAGTTTGTACTCCAGGTCTCTTTTAGATGTTTGAGATTTGGTGCATTGTTGATGCATCGTTTATGTTTATCATGATAACTGTGTTGGTACATTGGTCTGTGAAACAATTAATCTCTAGAAATAGTCTCTAGAACTATATTTATGCTTTATCTGGTTAATTCTGATGTGATAGCAGGCTACACTGCCCTCTTCCTCCCTCTGCATCCTTCAGTCAAACCCAAAGCTGGGGGGAAAAAGTATGCATAAATTGTATAAAATAATTTTTTGGACATCCTTTAAACATGTATAGGAAGAATTCATCATAATTCATAATAATTTATTGTGTTTCAGTCACACACTTGAATATGCTGCATATGCCTCAGTTTTCATTATCACTTAAGTGGTTTTCTCAGCTCCACTTCCCATCTTTCACACAGCATACACTTTGACACGCACACCAGGTTGCACATCCCTCTCCACAGTGGAGCACATTGAAACATTTCAGATTGACAGCAGGAGGTTGAGCAGAGTAATATATAAAAAGTGCAAAAGCGCTGCTGCATGAGGGAAAGTGACTACAACGAGTGGATATAAATAATAGTTTAAAAAAGGCCTGTGAAACATTTGCATCATGCAACAAGTGGAGCAAAGCAGCGAGAGGCGACGTTCAGACAACCTCTCCGCACGTTGACACAAAGGGCCTAAAAAAAAAGTCCAACAGTCGCACACGCTCCAAAACTTCTCTCACGCAGTTCTAAATAGGTCGCTACAGGCGCTCCGGTCGTCTGGCTAACAATAGCTGTGTGAGCGTATGAACGCAGCCTTGCTGCTCTCTGCTGGCCACCTCACCTCAGCCAACCCCGCTCCCCCTGTCACCTCAGATCGCTGCGGCGCAGAGCTGCACATCGGCACGGCCTGACTGACCACATCCTGTCTGTCAGAGCATGTCGCGCAGGCTTCTCTCACAAGTACACAAAAAAGCCAAGCAGTCGCTCTCCCACATCACAACAACAGCGTACAGGACGCGCTCTGTACGATTTGATAACCCGTGCCATGCAACGCAGCTGCGAACAAAGCTTCCGGGCAGACTCGCAGGTCTTTAAATAGCAGCGCACTAATATTAGCAGAAATGAAATTGTGCGAGCGCTTTGGAATCTGGGCCACATGTTAAGGAGAGGTGTAATAAAACACAGGGATCTCCAAGAACTATCATCAGCCAGCACCACTGCCATGCATTATTCATTGCACCGCTTCCTGCTGAGACGTGATTAACAGACAAACACAGCACCGGTGTATGGGTGGGGGCACAGAAGCCAAAAACAGGCTTTTGGGTGACAGATAGAGAAGCAGAGGATGCAGCCGCACTAATAATCTGTCACTCTGGCCTGGAAAAAGGAGATGAAGGATCTTGCCTTGTCCAGTCGGAGGCAGGGAGCTGGAGCCCCTCTGGTGCAGGTCAGGATGCTGGGCGCCGCCAGGCCTCTGCTGCGGGTGCAGGTCTGAGTACAGGGAGCCGGTGGGAGCTCTCTGATGCTGATGCACATCTGTGCATTGATAACACAGCCACTTGTTGCAGAGGGTACACAGGCTGTGTGCAAGTGTCTGCTCTGAGCACTCTGAGCAGCTCTGAAAGAGACAAAAACAAACCCTACATGTGTTAACAGCATGAGCAAAGGCTCTCTCTCTCTTCACACACACACACACACACACACACACACACACACGCACACACACACACACACACACACATACACACACACACACACAGGCCCGTGTGATAAAAAGAAGAGTTGACATATGTCAGAAACATTTGTGCTGCTGCTTGACTTTAGGCTGAAATCACACCTCTGAGAGTTATTTGTTCTCCTGCTCACAAATGCCTCAGAGATTTTCTGAAGAACATGAGTGAAACACAACCTGTGTTGTGCCATAGTCACTGACTTAAAAAGCTGAGAACTTAAACCTTTATACAGTATTATATCTAAAAAAGGGAGGAAAAAATTGGATTTTGACAAATTAACTAACATGAATTTGTCTGCGATAAGAGCATTTTTATTGTATTGTACAGCGCTGCTAATTCTACTTAAGTAATGAGACCGCATGCTATTTTAAAACCTTAAACCTGACATCTAATGTGTCTCTTAGGAGGTGAAAGGCCCCTGATGCTCTCAAGCGCTTCAATCACAGAATCAACTCAGTGTTAACTCAGAAACTGCAGCACAAAAACAAACAACACCCCCCACACACCCACCCTTCCACCCCCCCGCACCCCGCTTTCTGGCTGCGTCACAACATCAGAACTTGCCTAAACACGACAACTTGCCGACATCGAGACAGAAAACAAACACCTTACCTTCTCCATTTCGCTGGTTTGAGAGTGGTGGCACGAGAGAGAGAGAGAGAGAGAGAGAGAGAGAGAGAGAGGCTGCGAGGAGAGAGGGAGAGCGAGCAGCCCGACGCCTCAGCAGCAGCAACACTGAGGCTTCTTCTACCTGAGGCAGGAAGCAGCGCACACCGAGAGGTGGCCCCAGAGGAGACGGCTTACATGACAGCCTCACTGTGCTCCCTCCTCCCCCGGTTTATCCATGTGTAGGACCCCCCTCACTGCTGCTGCTGTAGCTGCAGCTGCAGAGGAGACAAAGTGTCACATTCAGATTCATCCCCTTGCTTGCTTGGTGCAGCCAACACAAAAAGGAGAGAAAAATCTAATCCTTTTCTTTTTTTTCTTAAATAAGCCTCTGCATAATAATTGGGAATTAGGGAGATAAGATAATTATTTTTTTGTAGGGCAAAATATCCCCGGCAGCTCTTTCCAAAATGGAGGAGCGAAGACCAAGTGACCTACAATGAGAAAGGGAGGGAGAGAAAACTGTACTGTAAGCAACTTTTAGTGCTTTGGAGCAGGCAGCAGGAGGCGGGATGAGGTGATGCTGTGCTCGCCGGGCAGGGACAGGATGGGCCACTTGTGGCCTTCCTCTCTTTGCCAGCACGAGGAGGGGGACAGGTCCCAGCGGAGCCACGCTCTAACGTAGCACACCGAAATCGGGTCAGGCTCTGCTGAGCTCCAGATGGGACTGGGATACACTACCGCAATTCCCTTTAACTCCGTGAAATCAATTAAGACCTAAACTCAACATGGCAGAGAAAATGAAAGCGGAGGACAGAAAAAGAGGTGACGATGTGGAGGAAAATTCCACCACGGAGGGGTTTAAACTGTAAAACAAACTGCTCTGTGACAATATGAAAGCTGAGGACTGGAGGGGGGGGTTTGAAGGCAACCAAAACAAACATGGAATACCGCCTGGTACCCAAAACACAGCCACATCTGGAGCTGCGAGCGAGTCTGCCTGACAACAACCCCTGCAGCCTGACCTACAAATCTGACAACTTTCTCATCCTTGGGTGCTTCGGCGGGGAGCTCAGAGCAATCCCATTCCCCATTGTGCGCTCAAAAGACCCAATTTAAAACACAATTAGTTAGTCGTGGCGCAGGCTGCCTCTCGTTCAGCGCTTCCATTGCGCTTCATCTGCTTCATCTTTGCAGCGTTTCTCTCTCAAACCGGAACCTCCCGCCAGCTTGGCTGCCCTTTTAAGTGAGGCCGCCACTAGATAAGTGCGCCATCTCCAGAGATGGCACCATAATAGAAACCTGCACAGTGATCTCCCTTGAAAGCACATGCCTGAGTAACATCTATTAACACTGCGGCGATGGGATCACAAAGGAGGCGGGATTATCTTCAACTACTCCTCAGTTATCCTGCCTGAAGTTTCCACACTATATCTCCATCCTCGACCGATTTGAGCCTCCAAGCCCGTCGCTAGGCAGATGACTACCACAGCAGCTAGAAGTCAGCTTCCGTTGAAGGCCGTTAAAAAGGATCCACAGTAGTTGCAGTTTCATTTAGCTGTGACAGCTCATTCTCACAGTTATCTCTTACTGTGGTCCCTCCTTTGAAACTCTCTGTTCAGTCTGTTGGTGTATTTTTGTCCACAAGAGGACAGATGGAGTCCAAAAAAGCTTTCAGAACAGCAGCGTCGACATGTTATCGCTTTCATCGGTTTCTTGTCAGGAGAGCTGGCGAGTATGTTGCTGTTGGTCCATTTGTGAGGCGACACTTGCCAAGGTCAAAATATAGACACTATACGAACTATTCAGCCTCAAAATTACAATTTAATTTAATCTAAGCTGAAGGATTTGTTATTTGTTCTCAATATTTCTCTAATCTTCACTCTTATTTCTAATCAAAATATAAAATGTCTGTCTTTTTTAACTCTGTTGATACCATTTATTAAGTAATATTAGCTGTTTCTAATCTGATGTTTTCTATATCGAATATCCTAATAATATTTAAATATCTGAGACAAAACATTACTTAAAATAAAATCTAATTAAACAACTCTCCCAGAGGCTGTCAAAAGAACAGCTCTTGAAGGGGGACAGAATGAACCAAATACACACATACTGTATATGTGAATTCAACATTCACAGGCCTGTTACGGGCATGTAAGGCCTGGCCTATGATAAGGTCTCTGTCTGTATCTGTGCAGATCTGGGGCCCTTTCATGCCTATCTGGCAACTACCCAGAGGCTGTTTACACTGACTGGCTGTCTTGCCTGCAACTCACATGACTGAGAAACAACAGATAAGCCACTTTCTTCACCGAAACTAAGTGGTAACTGGATTGATACTGCTATGGAGAAGTCTTTAATCTAAACCCATATGTTTGAACCAGAATGAGAGGAAGAATCACACGAGCACATACACCAACATTTCACGGAGACTTCACCAAATGAGGTGGGTATATGCGAACTGGTAAACTGTTTCTGAGGAAGCGGGCGGTATTGTTTGCATCACTTTCATATCTTACATCACAGATTCACATATTTAGCTCCCATTGAAATGGCCAATATTTATACATGAGTGAGGACATGGTGATGCTTCTGGACCAACAAAGCCAAGATAAAAGTTTTTCGCTTTTTTTCTATTCTTGCTACCCTTTAAGAAAAAATAAACTATTTTGCAGTCATAAGCCTCACTGCTGATTTGAGCACTGAACATCAATGACGTCATGTGAAAACTCCCCCGAAGCCCCCCAAAGTTTTGCGTGTCACCCCTCGCAGGCCTGACGCTCTGGGACTGATTATCCCTCTGACATGTCTCACACGTGTCTCCCTCTTCCTCCGGTCCGTGACCGTGTCGGAGCGACACGCGGCGGGCGCCTTATTAGCGCACCTTCACAGTCCGCCTGCAAGAGGACCAGCCCCCGCATCCTGCTCAGCATCCTGCTCAGCATCCTCTTCCTCCTCCTCCTCCTCCTCCTCTTCCTCCTCCTGCTCTGCATCAGCAGCCGCACCTCGGGAGCATCCCTCTCAGCTGACTCTGTACAAAGTGCGCAGCGGAGGACGCGTCGCGGCGCTGAATGCGCGGCGCAGCAGCCTCTATTAAAAACACACATGTGCGCAGTTTGCTGCGGAGTCCGGGGCTCCGCACCGAACTGCGCCCGGGCGCAGATGTGAAAGTGCGCAGCTGATGAAAGGCAGCGCTGTCAGGTAAACACGGACATGAGGAGGTGGAGGAGGCTGAGTCGGCCTCTCTCACCCCTGACAGGTGTGTGTGAGCTGAGCGTCCGCGCTCCGCAGGCTCCTCTCTACGTGTCTCTGCGCTTTTTCTTTACCTTGACCCGCTCGTCCCCGGCCGCCGCCGCTGCCGCCCCCCCACGTAGGAAGTCGCTCTTCACGCCGGCCAAAAAATTTTGGAGCTTCCAAGTCTCGCAGATGATCGTGAGATTTGACTCTGTTTTTTTCTCTCTCTGTCTCTCTCTCCTCCTCCTCCTCCTCCTTTCCTCCTCTCCTCATGCAATAGTTCTGACGTCTCTCAAAGCACAAGTGTGATGAGAGTTAAACTGAAAGGCATCAAAACATGCATATATCTAGACGCTGGACTGATGCATTTTTACAGGGGGAGTGCATTCTCTCTCTCTCTCCATCATACATATATGCATATAATATTTACAGATAATATATCCTTATATAACAACTCATTATCTGTATTTATATTTATTACAGGCTTATAATATGGACTAACCAACTGCTAAATAACTTAAATTTTACAATTAATAGCTTTACATTTGTTGCACTGATCATTAATTTTCACTTGTTCCCTTCGTCTTTCTTATTTGATGTGTTATTGATAGTCTGTCTCTTCTCTATCCTCACTGCTGATAATATAGATCCTATAGATCTATATAGATCTGTCTGTCTGTCCATCCATCCATCTGTCTATCTGGTTGTATATTCTTTGCATTTGTCTACCAGAGCAAAGTGTTGCATGCACCACAAATTTTCATATTTCACATGTGGTTCTGCAGAGTTCCTGTGCGCTAAAATAACTTTTTGACAAGGGAAACCACACGCCACTCCTCACTGTGTAAACAAACACCATGCATCAGAATGGCAGTACAATGACTTCTAATGTCATCTCTAATGTCATCCAAGATGATGAGTTTTAGATTTTTATGTACAAGTTATTATTGTTATTATCACTGAGGTATTGCTGCTATGTTCGGGCAGCTAAATAATGTTGTACCTAAACTGAATATTCCAGTTAGTCTTTGTAAGTTTACACTAAAAAATTTCAGATAATACTGATTATACTGATTTACACCTTAATAAAAGTCATATTTTGTTTGAGAACTGTGAAAATATAGCAGTAACTTTCAGCATAGTTGAAGTACATAGTACTAATCTGATAATGGCATTATTTAAACAGTTTTGGTCCTTTTAAAGCAGTATTAATGAAGTCACACTAGCATGGTGTTAAACCATTGGTGCATTTGTACAACACAAGCAACCAACGCAAATGTAATTTTATATCCATTATGAATATAAATCGCCAGCACCTTGAAATGTGACATGACTAATTGTTTAATAAACTCTCCGTGTGATCAGAGCCGGGGGTGTAATTCAGCTGAAGCTCTGAACACAGAGCGTGTTGCTCTCACATCAAATGTCACATCTAATTGCTGCAGAGGACACAAGCGGAGGAGAAGTAACATGGCGGCTGGAATCAACAGCGAGCCTCTCTCGGTGAGGCGAGCTAATAACAGTGTGGCAGTGACAGCCGCCAGAGTGATGTGTGCAGACGTAATAAGGTTAGCAGCAGCATGTGGTGGCTGGTGCTAGACTCACTGCGCCTGTCGGGATCTTAGCAGCCTCTCCTGAAGCTCGGCTGTGAGGGGAGCTGTCACTGAGATGTCAGATGTAAAAAAAAGAGGTGATTTTTACATCTCTGTTTCCAGACGTGACACCTGTGTGCGTGTGTGTGTGTGTGTGTGTGTGTGCGTGCTGGAAGAAGACATCTGTATTACTGTTTTTCATATGGTCTACGTGACAAAAAAAAGACAGGTTGCAGAAGAAGTCCGGGGAAGACAGGAACCAATGTGTGAAGGCACTGGAGTCACAACCACGGATTGACCTTTTACCAACATCAAACTGTCAATTTATGTGACGCACTTGTGTGTAATGTCTGTGTTTAACCCAAAAGATTGCACGCCGTCGTTTGAAGCATTTTAACTATTGTTTTTTTTAATAAAAAGATTGTAAAAGACTCCTAGAAGAGTTACAATCATTTTCTTCATTTGTTTTGACGTATGTACAGTTTTCAAATTACGCTCCTGAAACAGAGGACGACATGGCGGTGACATAATAATGCAGAATGGAAACACAGGAACTGTACATCTATGCCCATGTCAGGTGACATACACGCACACACACTCTGGGTAACACTCATCTCAAGCACACCTGGACATCAGTGGTTACTCTACGGCTCACTTGCTGTCTACCATCCTGCTATCACTATCTCATTAGGTACTATAAACATACACTGAAGAGTATCACAGCCAGCTTACAGTGGATTAATATGTACACGTTTACATGGAGAAAAGCTTGACGAGAGATAAGGACGTGAGAGTCGTCTTGATGCGGAGACGTCGAGACGTCAAGCCTCCACCTCGTTGTGCGACCGGGTGATTTTCCCCTCAGTTCTTCTTGTGGAGAAACTTCATTTTGCTTCCTGTGAAGAGATACGGAAACAAGTCATTTAAAATGTCAAACAAACAAAAAAAAAACATCTGAGATATTACTGCACATCAGGTGGCTGTAGTGGCATTAATACTGGCAGAGATTACATGAGGTTTGGTCTGACTTAAGTCTGATTCACCATCTGCAGAGTGATGTTTCCTCCTAAAATCTTTGCTGATCCTGTCAAACATGCTTAGAAAGATGAAAAACAACCGGACTGCTTTGAATAACTACTTGCTTAAAAAGACGGTCTGAGAAGCTCAAAGTTTCAGGTAAAACAAGCGCAACACAGTTTTCTCTTTATTATGAAACTTTGACTGACATGTAAGGTTTAAGTTTGTAACATGCAGCACCACACCTTACTATACTAATGAGTAAAGTCATTCAAGACAATCTTACGTTCATTTTAGGTTTGGACATTGGCAAGACTACCGCAATTGCTGAAAGTCCAATGAAGACATGACACACAATAGGAGTTCCCATACCGGGAGTCGAACCCGGGCCGCCTGGGTGAAAACCAGGAATCCTAACCGCTAGACCATATGGGACATACTATGGACAACAATTCTCTCGAGAGAGACTTGAGACCACAGTCACTCTGTTCTTAGTGTTGCTGTTGCTGCTGTTTTCCACTCATAATTGCACAATTTCCCACAACATTAGAGTTTGTTAGGGTGAAAGCTCAAAGTTTATCAGATTCAGGATTTCTATCATGTTGGCTTCTGTGGCCAAATAAGCAACAGCAAATGAAAAGAAAGGCTGCGTAGCTCCCTCTGGCAGTGATAAAGAACTGTGTGTGATCTAATCTTACAGTGTGAGAATGTTTAACAAAGTTGGAGCAGAAACATTTGAAGTTTCCCTGAAGCCTGGCCTTGTTTGCGTGCGGCGACTCACCAAGGCCTCTCAGAAACTTGTTGACTCCACTCTGCTCTGTGTCTGGCAGCTCCTCCAGATACTGATCCACCCTCTGCTCAAACAGCCCTGTCAACAGCACAACACAATGGATCCAGAGAAAAAAAAAAGAAAAAAGAAAGAAAGAGTGAATCATCTCAGTTTTCCAGGAGGTTTCAGTGACTTGTGTCTGCCAGGGATCAGAGCACAGCGGTGAGAAGGCTGATGTTAAGCTTCAGCCACTAGAGATCAGTGTTACTGCAGGACCTCCGCCCGCACTCTGTGACAGAGCCAGCGCAGGGGTGGAAACCCATCGATGAAAGGCGAGCAGATTATTCTACAAACTTTTAAGGAGGAAAAGGGAGTGTTCACGCAAAACTATTTCAAGGACTGGAGGCAGGATGAGTCTACCTTTAGCCCGGGTCTTCCTCAGCTCCCGGTCCTGAATGAAGCCTGCAAACATCTGCGACTCCATGAAGACCCCGAGGAAACGACGGATGCTTTTGGACGCCACGGACTTGCGGAAGGCCTCTCTTTGGAAAACACGCTCCCCGCGCTCGTTCTGAGTGATGAACAGGGAGTAATGGCCGATTGTCTCCAGGAAGAAGCGGATGAAGGCCTCTGACACCAAGCTGTTCAAGGAGTTATACTCTGCGGGCGCAAAGAGAGGAGCATTTGTTTTGATTATTCTCATCTCTTTCACAATAAGACAAGCACATGGCATGGCACGTTGACAATTTCCAAGGCACAATCAGACAGTTGTGAAAGCAGCCTGAAAGAGATGATTAAAGCAGTATTCATGGTTTGGCTCACGTCAGTAATAACATTTACCCGCAGCCATTGTTAACTATGTGGAGATTCGGGAACATGTCCCATAATTCTTGGTCAAATTAGCCCGACTCTAACAAACCACAAAATAAGAAATAATAACAATAATGTGGTTGACTCTTAAGTGGTGTTGTCTGTATGTCAAACCGTTAAAACTAGCCTCGACCTATTGGAAATTGTGAGTGTGCTTCACTAAGTCACAGGCCTTCATGGCAAGAGAAAAAGTTTAGTCTGAATGTTACAACCCTGGAGGTTTGGATTAAGAATCTCAGAGTCTGCACTGGAGCTGAGGGAACTGTAAAACTATTACAGAGAAGCTGAGCTCCTTAAGACAAATATAACTCTGACTGAGGCCTTAGAGGGCCATTGGAGGATGTCGGGGACACTTCTTTGGGCTTTTGCTCATTTTTTGAATTTCATTTCAAATGTTTTTATGTTGGTTTGAATATCATAGAGTACTTCAAGAGGACTAAACCCTCTGGATGAACAAGAAACATGCAGTTTTCTTTCATACGAAACTTTTGGCATGCACCAAACCTTCCCAAAATTACAAACTCTTCACTGGGAGTTGAGGCATAAACCAGGATTCCTAACCGCAAGACTATACGAGCCACAAAGAAAATATATGTTAACTACTGGAATCATAGCACAATCATGACCATATCTATTTGATGATATTTCTGTACGTTTATTTCCCCAACACCACAATTTAAGGTTGGATTGGAAACACGGCATTCATCAGAAATGTGTTTCTCTTGATAAACTGACCCCACAATTGCCTCCCAGGGACAATTTATTTCCATCGAATTGGAAAACTAAAAAGTCTTTATAGATCTCTCTCCAACATGCTTTAAGACATGAAAACACTCTAATAAGAAAATTTGTGGACACGCAATCACTGGAATGCACAATGATGCTGAAGCATTAAAGTGAACAAACAGCAAGAGGAAAGTCATTTCATGTCATCATGAACTGCTGAAAGGACGTCTTTCTACCATGTTAGATGTTTATGGGTTAAACTCTAGACCAAGCAAATGAGTAGCAACAATTAATACATTTGCTGTGTGGCTTCCTCTGGCAGAGATAACAAAGAGTTGTGTGTAAGCCAGTCTAGCAGTTACAGAGCATTTAACCATGTTGGAGAAGGAATATTTCAAGTTCCCTTGATGTCTAGCCTTGTTTATATGAAATAGTGTCCATGTCTTTGAAAATGAAAGTTTGCTCTATTATTACATTGTGCTGCACTAATGAACCTATTTTTGATTCCCTGTGGACAAACTTGTCTCACAAGCCAAACTCCCACACTGGGAATTGAACCCAGGTTACTTAAGTGAGAGAGTGATGACTGTGACAAGCCAAGCCACAGATTCCCACATACAACTATTTCATTGTGAAGAAAAAGCATACAATTTGGTTGCCATAAAAACCATATTAAAGGGCCCCCGCTCTTTTCTTGAAAGCATTTTCTGGGACATTCTATGATGAACAAGTTGTTGCACCATACATTTTGGACATTACTGAGATCGCCTTCATTTATATTCCTCTCCATCTCTTCCATCTCAAGAAGATGATTTTAAAAGACATGCAGTCTATGGCTTTAACATCTACGAAATTATCTCTTACAGGCTTAGAAATTATAACAAAGTTACAGACTATTCAAACCCATCGATGTTGACTCGCAGAGAGCAGAGGAGCAGATAAAGGAGACTTCATTTTCCAGAATCTCAAGTTTTTTCCAGGACGTCTTTCCTTTTCCTCTCATTTTCCATGTGTTTCCATGATTGGAAAATTGGTCACTATTTGCTTAGGTTAGTTTTCAAAGCGTCTGAAACCTGTATTAGGACATGTGATGGTGAAAGTTTGAAGTCTGAAGAGTCTTTGTGACTCATGGTCTTGAGCAGAGGGCAGAAGACGTCATCTCCAGCAAGTTTCCCACACACACATAGCGAGAACACGTCGTCACCATTCAGCTGTAATCAACAGTGAACACATCTCGCGTCTTCGTGGGGCCGAGATGACTTGTCTGTTATTCACCTTCGTCTGACTCGCTGTCAGAGTCCTGATTGATGATATCATTCCTCTGCTCCAGCGCTTGCTCAAGAGCCGACTGAAGTTTCCGCGGCAACAGCGAGGCCTCGTCGTCCATCTGTAAACAAGAGAAAACACTGCAGTCACCAGCGATAAACAGCACTGTTTGGAGAATGTGTTTCAAAGCCTCAGAGTTACAACACAGAACCGCTCGTTTTACAACCCTGTTTGAAAAGAGATCTTGTACGTTTGGAGAGGAGAAACGACGCCTCTTTCTCTTCCCAATGAAAAAAGAGTCGCATGCGATAGAATACGCACTCTCCCAACTCAATCTATGGAGAGGTTTCGCTGCGAAAGCTTCATTTGACCTGGTATAACCATTTACTCATGATGACTTATGTGACATGGGTGTAACAGACATTACTGAGACAGTTTGCTGACGAACTCCATGCCTTTTGTTGCTGCTCTATAATTCCTTGCTTCCCCATGATCTTGCCAATGATCTATTACGCACACGTGTTACACAATGTGTTACAGTCCAACTCCAAGCTCCGTTGATTGTTTGCTCAGAAAGCATTCACCAACCTGTCGGATGAATCTGTCCGTTCCCAGGTCCACCATTAGAGCCTGAAAAAAGCAAAGAAAGAGCATATTATTCCACAGAGCAAATTAAAAAAAAAAACCTGTAAATTTCCCTTGGGAAACTTTTCTGTTTATTTATTTACTGAGATAAATAACTGTCACCTCAAAAGAGGCTCCGATACAAAAGCGTCAGATATGAAACATTTCTCGAGGAAGAAGTTTTCAGGAGTCAATCAGTGAGAGGATCAGCAATGTAAACAGACAGCAGATGTTGTTAACAGCTCCTCTGCAGGTCTGGGTTAACTGTGAATCACAACGTCTTTAGAAATGAGTCTGGGAGAAAAGCGCAGGCCGCCAAAACAGAGGTGAATCAGTACTTAAATCGACTCTCATCAATAAGACCAGGTGTGATCCTAATACCTGAGTGATTCATTAAAGGCATTGCTTCACTGCTGCCAAAAGTCTATTGTGAGAGTAAACTAGATCATAGGCAGGAACAATGGCTGGTGTGGCATGGACACACTTTGCAGCTATCGAAACCTTAGTTGTTGTTCTCAAGTATCAGGTCAATTAAGAAATTGTTTAAGCTCATTTAAAGCTTTTCGTAAATCAGTGACTAAAAATAAATTGTTGTTGCTTCAGTCACATACATTTAAAAAACAACGAAGGTACAGTGCACCAAAGTTTTTCCAAAAACAACAGAAAAAAATGACAATCTATAGTGCGATGATGTTGACTGAAGCCGACCTCCCAACTTTGTGGAGAAGAGATAACGATTCAGTGTTGTTTTCCCAGTTTGTTCCACTGGCCTCGGTCATTGCAAAACACCAGGAGTTCACCTTTAAGTTGCTCTGGTCGGATCGGTTCAGTCTACATATCAGTCGCACTACAGTTCTGAGTCCTTTCCTTTAGTTGAAATCATCCCACTGGATCTCTGATATAATGAGACCAGGGGCCGGGGAGGTCAGCGACAGTCAGTCAGTTTATAATAGAATCACTCTGAATCTAGACCACTCTAGTTTATTAGCTATTATTCTAAGAAACAGGGTTGGACAAAAAACTGAGAAACGCAGACAAAAACATAGGAATGAGGAGTCTGGACGGGAATCTGCAATGAGAAATAGACTGTTAGAGGAGACGCAATAATAATCACCTCCTCTACGGGCAGATCCTTGAGCTTGGGCAGAGAGCTGGAGAGCAGCCCCACTAGGAAGGGAGTGGGACAGCAGACGATATCCAGCATGGAGGCTGGGAGCACTGGGATGAAGGTGTGCTGCCAGGAGAAGGGGTAGAGCAGCGCCACCACTGCATGCATGCAGCTGGACAGGATACTGACGAGGGGAGCGAGAGAGAGAGGGAAAAAAAAGAAAAAAGAGAGCCCATCAGTCACCTTCACAGAGCTACGCCCTGCAGAGGACACACCAGATTAAACTGAGCACAGTCAAAACAGGTCAGATATTTTTTTTCCCAGGAAGACAGGGGAGTGGTGGCTAATATGGTAACAACATTTCCCTAGAAACGCCGCCCACAGCAGTAATGAATTTTGGTGAAAGAAAAACTCCACGTCCTTAACTGTAAATGATTTACTGATCTACAGGCCGAACCACGAGAGCACACGTGGTGCACGTCCGCCGCTGAGACGTTGTCTCGAGTCAAACAACCACTTGAACCTCTTCAGCAGTTATTTCACAGTTGCGTACTGTAGCTTTGACACATGCGACGGGCGGCTCATCATCGTAATTTTTCACTTCTGCCTCTTATTGGTGTACGCTGTCACTACAGCACAACAAACCACAAGGAGGATGGGTGAACCCCCTGAAAATGCACTATTGTGACAGGTCTGCAGGGGTGGCGTGACTCTGACATGTTGCTGTAGTTAAGCTGGAGGCTTGTTGACGCAACACCAGAAAAAGAAAAACACCAATACAGTTTAACTCCGACAGCTGTGGTATGAAATTGAGATCACAAATAGCAGCCCGTCTTTCTCACGATCCGTAGCTTGTTGACAGTGGCTGACCCCCTTCCCCTTTGTCCTCTACATACTGTCCAATCCATGTACACAAAGAGAGTGAAAATAAACTGTGGGTCCAATCATGCACACACACACGCACACACTCGCATAGCAGCACTAAATCAGTATGGATCAAGGACAAGCCCAGGGATCAAACATGGTATGCAAACGCACCCCACTTGAGATATATACACTTTTAATGAGGAATGCTTTCCATGGTCGCTGTCATCGTCAGCAGCAGACAGAACATCCCAGTAAACACAAGTTACTCCCTTTTACGTGACCTCGTTCACACTGAGGCCCAGCTTCAAAATCGTTGGCTTCACTTTGGATCAACACACAAGTCTAATCAAAGTGCTGAGATAAATGACAACACTCCCGCAAACATTTCCACCCCATCCGCTCCGTCCGCCACTGGCCTTTTTTCGTCTGAACTTCCCATGAGTCAAATTGCCAAGATTAAAATGTGATTTCTTGACAGGGTGAAATAGAATTACACCGGTGAAAACCCAAAGGCTACAATAACCACGGCGCTCAGTCTTTTTAGGCCTTTTCCAGTTCCCTCATAACATGAAGCACTTGCAGCTTTGCCTTGGCCGATCTGATTTCCATTTGCCTGAGGAGGGCTTTATAATTCCTAACAGATCCCGTCTCCTGGGTTTGACGAGTTCCAACAGGGAGTGATGGGGCACAGATCTCAGAAAACCTTCGCCACAGGCTACACGCGGCCCTACACACCACTGATACCAAAAGGATCAATTACATTCATTCCCCCACCACACACCCCTGGGAGAGAATGAACTTGCAACGAAAACACTCTGCACTACCAGAGGTTGCCACTCAACTCTGGAAAGAGAGAGGGACATTCCCGTTTAGACCCGGGCAGGCCAAAGTTTCAGATCCTCAGACCACACAGGGGATTGAAAACAGAGGAGAAAGTGCTCTGGCTTCACTCTCCACTGATAGGTGAGGAGAATACATTAGTGATGAGCAACGAATTAACAATGCAGCACGAAAGGCTTGAATCAGGCGGACATGCAAATTAAAGCATTTCGTCTGAATTTGTTGTTCACTTGTGTCGATAGGTATTGAGGTTGCAGAGTGGTTGCTTTAGATGGGATTATGTTGTATGGTGGTTTTCTACCACCATCACAGGAGTGGCTCTCAGGATGGAAACATCGGTCTGTCAGTTGGCCAAGTCAAGCCACCACTTTGGTCGAGACTGGAATATTCTTAACAACTATTGCCATGAAATTTTATTTAATACTTAGGTTTGGAACCAAACCCCAGTAAAACATGTGACTTTCCTATTAACCTCTGGTGCACTTTGCGGTCGGTGGTAATTAGCAAATCCTAGCGTGCAAACTACTTAAACCAAGCATTTTACTGTTCAAAACATGTAGACGATAGCATCGTCTTTGTGAGCACGCCAGCCTGCTTAAGTAAAAGGGAGAAATCGTTCCATCCTTTGAACGTTTAACCCCAAAAATTGTACCAAAACGCCATCAAAAATAGCAAATTTCAATCTGATAAAAACTCTCCAAAGTCAGAGATTTCTATTTCTCTCAGAAAACGCTCTGGAGGGGTGAGGTCTGTGCAGAGCTGTTATGTGTTGAGGTTTGGGAGTTAATCCTGACATATTAGCTCTTGCAGGTCTGCCAGGCCTGCTTTAGTGTGTGTGAGGCTGAACTGGCAGATACTCCAGGAAACATGGGATCGAGAGGCTTAAGTCTGTGGAGCCCAGAGGAGAAGGGGGGGGGGTTTCTGTGTCCGAGACGTAGGGAAGGTAGGAAGACAAAAAGCCTGTACCACCACATGCTTCACTGCTCCACTAAAGCACTGCACTGGCACAGCTAAGACTGATTCCCCAGACAAAGAGGAGTAGAAAGAGGGCATACCAAACCACTGCTGTCAGACCAGCTACTGAACAGCAAAGCTCAACAAAACCACTCTACAACATTAAAGCCTCTCTCAGGCTCAAAATAACACCTCAGGAGCATATAAAGGGGCAGCAGAGTGCATATAGACCTATAGGATTCCTGTGACAAGCTGCACACGGTGTATTTTTATCCTCATGCAGAATGTTCTCCGCTCCCTTAGTCCCCAAATGGTTTTCCCTCACTTCCTGTTTAAGGATCTCCAGCTCCACAGAAGGCAACAGCAGAATCCATTTTACACAGAGGAATGGCTTGCCTGTGGAGAGCACTGCATGTTCTTATTAAAAACCACATTAATGTCTGAGTTTGATTGGAGCCGTCCCGAGAGCAGATGAATGTGTGCAGGTGTTTGTGAGCCTCAACATGTGAGCGTCTCATACGTGGGTGTAAAGGACCACGAGAACGACACTGATGTAAAAATCAGCTGGGCAGGCTGCAGTAATGGCCAAGTCTTTGAAAAAAAAGAGAGAAACATTTCTCGTTTCACCGTATGTGGATTTCAGTCCTCTGAGTTAAACTCCACATGGGAAACTGGTTAAGTTGTTAAAAGCGGTTTTGGCTCTGTGCCACTTGGGCAAAGCGTGTCGTAGAAAGTGTCTGAGAAAAACGGAGCACTAAATGAAGCAATCACAGTGTTACTGTGAAAGTGCCCTCAGCAAACCGCAACCGAACGCTACCTGCCTGTGATTAGTCAGCACTGATGATGATACTACAAAGCAGAAAGTGCTGGTAACTCACTCTCAGGCTTCTTTGTAGACTTCTGTCTTCATACAGATAGCTTTTTTAAAAGCAGGTGTCAAAAGCTAGCTCATTCCATATATGTATATTCTGTGTATGAATTGGTGTGCAGTGCTGCTAACTTATATCATCCATCTTGCCTTTTTTTTGCAACCACTACTGCCTCCTTGACAGTAAATTTGATTCTGATTCTCATATGTGGAATTACCTGTCTCTTCTTATCTCCTGTCTATTCCCTTTCTCCCATAAAGACGTCCTGTCATCTTGTTTCTTTTCTTCTTTGCTATCTAAATAAACATGAGGCACCCACCTGTTTTAACAGCACACCTCTGCAATCAAACACGATTTCATGCTTTCAGTCTGAGTGTGGTTATTTTGATTCAACTACTGCAGAGAGACGATGGGGAGATTCAATCATCACGACAATGGAGGCAGATGAGGTAAGGTTATTGGGATGCTATATACGCGATATCACTTTCTCTATTTCACTATGTGCTTTCACTGCCATGCCTGATGCCTGCCCTGAGATTAATCCAGACACGCACGTACAATTTGGTAACCGTCCTCTAGCCTGAGGACCGACAGAGGCTGTTTACATAAGTGTGTAACACTGACAAATCTCATTCAGCGTCTGCGGGTCAATCGAGTTAAGCAATTGCAGGGTGACATAGCTGATGATGAATTTATCTGATTAGGCAGCCGACTTGTTATTACAGGCATCGGATGGTGAGTAATCAGCTTAACAGAAATTGTCTGTGCAGACTTCCAAGTGCACAGGCAACAACCTCTACGGGAATAAAATAATGAAATTAGGTTTTCAGAGTAATCTTACAAAGCTCAAGTGAGTGAGACACACACAAAGCAGCGTGCGACAGACCCCTCACAAGACGATTGCCAAACTTGTGCTCCTGCTTCCTGCTTGTATTGGATATACATTTCAAGAGGGGAGGAGGGAAAAAAAACATACATCATGTTCTGCTGGTGAGGTATTTTGGGAATGGATCATATACCAGAGCCCCAGAGGGACCAGTCCTTTTATCATCGTCATTAATGCTGCAGCGAGACCCTGTCGCTGTTTTTAAAAGAAACCAAAACACTGGAGCCCTGCATGCATGCATGCATGGCTGCACTTTTAAATACACACACACACATACACACACAGGGTTGCAGCAGGTCTTAGTTAACCCCAACTGCATATTTTCTCCTTTGTAGTTATTTCAGTTTTCTACGACATAATTTGTAGCTTGAAGTACTTCATCTGACCTTTCTTTTTGCAGACAGTTTCACTGTTGTTCAGCTACACAGTAATTTAACCTTTGGTCAATTTAAATTGAAATGGACAGTGCCGAAGAGCTGATGTTCAGCTTGTGTAATGTGTGCTGTCAGTGTTTAACGTTTTCAAGCTTTTTTTAGCAGAAAAACATCTGTGGAGGTTCCCTTTCATGCAGGTCATCATTATGCGAGGAACTGTAGAGTCGTGGCAACTTGTGGATTTGTGAAGACGTTTCACCTCTCATCCAGAAGACTTCTTCAGTTCTTACTGGCTGGTGGTGAAGTCCACTATTTAACCTCATAGGCCTTCTGAATGACTGGCATAGTTGGTTTCCTGGTGTGAGTGGCAGCAAGTCTAGTTGCTATGACTCCAACACTTCATGTTTGATGCTGATAGGAATGACATTTTAGAAAAGGAGACATCACAACTGTGAATGTTTCCTCATTAACAAATGCACTATTTGACAAGTTAATGCATTGAGAGGTGAACTATATCTTATTTCATAGAGTAGAGATTTCTCTCTAAAATATTTCAGTACATTGCCAAATCACAAATGCTCCTACAGTCATACTATTACTATTTTGAGCAATACATCATGTTAATTTTGAAGCGTGAGTTACCTCCTGATTCCCACCCAGTCACTCCTTGATGTTATCGGACGTTAATCAGCAGCTTAGACCGATGTTCTCCAGGGACACTGAGAGTGCCGTGGAGCGTATGTAGGGAGTGAACGTGGCATCATAAGTCAAATGGTGACAGTCGAGCCACGGATCACAGAGGGCAGAGTCGCGCACACAGGAAGTGCATTCCTTCTTCTCACAGTCACTGCCCCCACTGATGTTTGTTTAAACTGGGCTTTGATACATGGAGAGATTACTTCTCCACTCAAATCTCCTCCCACTCCACCCTCGCCTCTAATGCTATAAAAGTAACCCTCTCTTTTCTGAAGCGAAAGGACTGACTGGGACACTGGGTCCTTGGAGACTCTCTGGATCTTATCAGCCCCGCCCGCGATCTCCTCCAGCAGCAACTCTCACTGGCATGACCCACTTTAGCCTTGGTCTTAAAACTGTCGTCTGAACGACTGGCCATCCGACTGACCTGTTGCCTGACTTTCTTTTGAGAGGACACATATGGTGTGCACATGCAACACACATACGACACACAAATCGTTAGCCTCGAAGCATAATTGCTTTAGTCATATTTCAGTCTCATGCTTTCCGCTGTTTTGTTTGTATCAAAACTGTCTAAGTCAAAGAAATGAGAGGCAGATAGTGTTTTTTTTTCTAATAAGTGTTATGATTGGCCAAGGACATAGGCAGGAATGCAGGATGATGCAGCAGTGAAAAGTTAGGCAGATATCACATTTATGCTATGAGGCTAACAAAATAATAAAACCACAGCATAATGCCGTTCTTATGTATCTGTCTGTATGGAGTAGGTGTGAATGACAGTACCAAGGGTCACAAGCTGATTGTCAAGAAAGGAGTGAACCACTTTGGAAGAGGTATTTCTCAGTTTTGGTTAACCAGGATTTTAAGGAGTACTAATACAATGTGCAGGAGGGGTAAAACGAAGGTCACAACGTGTTCAGTCACTGAGCAAAACCATCTTAACTGGATTTATACCTAACCAGTGTTGCGGGGGGTCTGCTGGAGCCTATCCCAGCATACATTCAGTTCACTCACACACCTAGAGGCAATTCAGAGTCTCCAATCGACCTAGACATGCATGTTTTTGGACTGTGGGAGGAAACCAGTGTCCAGACAAAATCTAAGGATGAACTAGGAGAAGATGCAAACCCAGGTCTTCTGGAGCAAATAGACATATTATATGTCTGTTATGTCATAAGTTATATGTAAAAGAGCAGAGATCAAAGGTCTTCCATCACACCATGATAAAAATGATTGGGTGAGTATTAAAAGCACAGCTTCCTCTCTGGTTCATGACACTGTAAAGATGGCAGATAAGACCCAGACTAACCTCAGTTTATCAGCGACAAAGATGACTCTACGCTCCAGCAGCAGCGAGGCAAAGACTCGTATCACCTGACGAACACTGAGGCAGCTGAACAGACTGTCAAAGTCCACGTGCTCCAGTCTGGAGTCCATGGGCCGCCTAAGCTCGATGACCTGAATGACCACCAGAAGAAGAAGAAAAGAAAAAAAAGAAAGCAAGAAAAGGAAATATAAGTCACTACAGTCTGGGGATAAAACCAAATCTGATGATATGATGATATTCTATGAATGTCTGTGACAGTGATGGAGGCATAATTGAAGCAGAGAGTGAGAGCAATTGGTTTAGTGTTTGACTGGAGCTCTAACCTCATTTCCTGCACCAGGCAGGAAGGTCTTCACTTTGATAATCTTCCCTGGTGCAGGGAAGGGCGACTCCATCAGGCTCCTCATGAAGGGGTAGACCAGGGCTGCTGAGACGCCTCGCCGCCGCTCCACCTCATCCAGGATCTGAGCACGGTGGGGCAGAGCAACGTATATATAACATTTACATTCACTCATATGGCGGACGCATTTATCCAAAGCGACTTCCAATTGTAATTCACGATACGGAGCAATTTTACAGCACGGAAATCTTTCCAAAGCTTGTGAATATGCAATCCATGAGAATTTTGCCCACATTGTAAAAATAGCAAAGTTCAGGTCTGAGTCAAGAAGTGCAGTGTCATCAAGGTTATTGACCAAGTCTGACTTGGCATTTGACAACCAAGCAATTGTCTAGATCTCAATATTCACTTTCTATTTTTAACAGTAGCAATTGAATTTCTTTCCAAGCCAGCGTGATTGGAAAATTCCACCCAGCGAGCCTGTCTGCCTGTTTTGGTCAGAGCTGCCTCCTGTCTGGAAAGCTGATTGGAGAATCACTTGTTTTCAAGGTCACATGATATCACCTCTCTCTTGTTCTCTCTCCATTGCTCTGTTTGTCTGTCTGTCTCTCTCCCTCTCCTCTCAAAACTCCCTCTGAAATCAAACACTAGCCTCTTTTCTCTTTATCATAAAAAACATTCCTTCTGGTTTTCTGCCGCACTGTTCTCACAATGGAGACATCTGAGGCTTCTCTGAAACTCCTGCGTCTGTCAAAAGTCCTAAAATATCATCGTATGATCACAAACTCAGCAAACTCTGGTGCTTTGCAGGGAAAAACTCATTGTTCTCAGATTGAATGTTGAAATCCACATGGCTTGCATGACCGCAGAAACACCGATTTAAGGTTTTGCAAAATCAGGTTTCAGTTGTTTTTCCACGTTTCCCAAACTTTGGTAAAGCCTTTAATCACAGCTTACTTTAACTTACAAAGACCTCATTATTTAACTCTGTGTATGGCACATATTTGCGCATACTGCCTTTGAAATATACCATGATACGCTATTTTCATGTCCTGTAACAGCCTCATTGTATCAACAGTCTGGACTCTCTCGGTTTGAATTAATAAGTAATCAGATAAGACTGAAAAGTCAAACACAGCGACTGCTCTGCTTTGTGTTAGCCCCTATGAGAAAACAAAAAAGAAAAAACCAAAGGAAACAATTACTCTGGGAGTTAAGAAAACAATTTGCAAATGAGCCGATGTCCAGCATTAAGCATCCTGAAAGTCATTTGTTTCAGCTGTGAGACATGTTAACCGCAGCTACCCACACCACATCTCGTCCACAGTCTCTGTGTGTGTCAGCATGCACATGCATGGGCGAGACTGAACTCACCGTGGAGAACAAGTCAAAACAGCCCAGTCTGCTGATGACGCAGTACACCTCTGGAAGGCGAGGTCCTTTCCCGGTCGGCTGTCGAGTGGGGGGGGAGAAAAACAGAGACTCGTTGGACTCTTGCATTAAAGGCGTTGAGAAAGAGACACACTCGCAGGCACCTTGGGAGCTGTGGACTCACTCTTAAAGATGTCATTAAACATTGCACTCTTCTGCGATGTTTGGAGACTTAGAGAGACAGGTTTACAAAACCAGCTGTCAGACCTGTGTCAGGGCAGTCTGATATGTCTGGACCTTGGGGCTGGATCCATGCAACTACACTGTGATTTGAAGCTCGGCCTTCAACCTCTAAAATTGAAAAAAATTGTTGGAGAGTATGATAACATCCAAGGTGCAAGGAGGAACGCTACTGCATGTCCTTCAGTCCGATAAATTCAATGCTGGTCTGGAATAACTGTGGCACTGTTTTCGATCACTTCATTCACAATCTTTTTTTATCCCATACAATAATATTATCCTCATTCAGTTATGAAAATAATGTTCAGAGCCTATTTTCTACTTTTAAATCTATATTTTAGACTTACATTTCTACAAATATTTTCCTCCTACTTTATTATAGGTTCGTTAAATGCTTGTTCACTCTATTTTTTACGTTCTTATGTGAGCAGCTATAAATGTGTCATTTTCCCCACAGAGGGATGAATAAGGCTTATCTTCTCTTATCTCATCTTGTCCTGTCGTTTTGTTTAACCGATGATGTGGATGTGGGCGTGCAGAGACATGTGGAGACAGTGACACAGTCACCCACGTCTGTCCCCTGATTGGATCTCATCCTGTTCTCCCCACCATGTGACCCCCTTCCAGGACGAAAACGAACCACATTAACTTCGACCATCGGTGATTAATTTAACATCGAGGGCGACCTACACATGTGGCTGACTTTGCTGCAGCTGCTTTGCAGTTAAATCCTACATTTTACAACCTCTCGTAGTATTTTCACCAGCAAAGGAGATGACTTGTTTCCTGTTTACTTGAGGTCATGTAAAATGAGCTTCCAGCAAAAAAATCTCTGAAAACTCTCTGAAAGCAAGCACTCCCATTCATTAGTAATTGCCAAGCCTTAAAGTGTTCCTCCAGGTCTACAGACTTGCACATACACGTATTTCTACATTTGAATAACATTCTCTTACCAAACTAAATGAGAAAGCTGAAACGCAACCCAGAAATTTGCTGTATAGATATATATATATATATGCAGAGGAGAAAAAAACTTCAAGTTTGATTAGATTTATGCCTTTCATTCAAACCTAAATATAAATGGCTCCGTTTGCAAACTGTGCAGATAAATCGATTATATCGTGTAGCTGAGCTCTTTGAGATCTGGGGATAAAGTCTTTTATACGATGCCATCTTCCTCAAACAGGTGGTTTATCTGCGCCTGCTGATCCTATCTGCCTTCCTCTGTACACCCATGGAGCACTGTGGGCCTCCAGACACTCAAACACACACACAGATACAAATGAACACAAGCACTCAAGAAACGCCAATCCACTTGTCCATATTAGGTATACAGTTTTCTCCTCTTGTTTCTCCTCCGCTTTTCCAAATGGATGATTAAATCAACTATGTGGAGCTTGATTCAAGTCCTCAGGAATGCTTGGTTACTGCCAGCGGCTGGTCAGACAGCAGGGAGGAAGCAAAGTTACTGCAGGAGAGCGGCTCACCTCTTCCTCCACCTTCATTAAAATCTACTCCTATCAAGATTAATCTCAGACCAACACAGTGGAAAAAACTCTTTTTTTCCCCTGTCCCATCAAAGAATTCACAGAATGTCCCACTTGTTATCCACTACGTTCAGGCACCGTGGTCACTGCACTACCCATACAGCGAGTCTCTGAGACCATACGTACCGTACCACTGTAAACATCCAGGAATACGAAACGGCAAACAAAATCACCACCACATTCACAGGATCCCACACTGTCATGCACTCTCCGCCCGCAAGCTAAACGGGAAGCTCGACAGTAAACTTCAAAGCGCTCTCCGGCCTCATTATGAGGAGGAAATGCTCCACAATGACAAAGTTAGGATTTTTCATGGTTTCTCTTTGTCTTTCCTCTCCTGAGAATTTCTTGTTAAATCGCATGAGTCAGGCCTGACTGGGTCCCTTTGAGAATCGATTGTATTTTCAAGCATTTCATGACAAAGGTTTTATTGCAGTAACTCAAACAGCATGTAGCAGCCTATTCTCAGATAACTTTATAAGATACACATGTGATAATATCATATAGCCAGCACACTTAGAATGACAGATTTACATATTTAATATGAAACTTCTTTCATGTTTTCTTGTAGGAACTGATATAACTGTTCACAGAGTGCCATGTGGTTTGAGTGTTTGTTATTCCAGATGGTTCTGTTTCTTCTTCTTGCCATAGGTATTTCCTGGGCCAAGGCTGAGGAGTTTCTCTACATGACCCTCATGCTGATCAGCAGCTATAATAATGAAGCTAAATTTTTTTTTCTGCCTTTCCTCAGTCATGAGCAGAGTTTTTTTTCCCTCTGACTATTTTGCTTTTATATGCTCTCTTTCCTGTTGCCGCAGTCGATGGTCATGCCACACATCACTGGCCCCACAGGAAAGCTGTATCACATGATCACATATCTGTCACAACAAACAGGGCCCAGCAGGGTGTGAACAGGGAGCAGAGGACCAGGGCTCCACCAGCGGCTTACCAGCAGGCGCCTGCAGTACCCAAACCTCCTGCTGCCATCCTCTCCAGTCAACATGAAAGAGAAGGTCTCACTGCGGCAAAAAGAAAATGTGTACACACGAGAATCAATACAAAAACACTGTGAGCACACGGCCGCACATAAATATAATAAGTCAACACGCAGACTGCTCGGCATAACAACTTTGCGTCAAAGGATCTATGCCACACAGTTAAAAAATTGTATCCTTCAGCAAAGTTAGTGAAATAAGATACTTTGAGTGTGAATATGATGGATTTAGGTTGTGCCTGGAGAAATGTATAGCTAAGTGTGTAGAGTAGGCTCGATACAGCAGCAACCTGGGCCTGAATCCAGGCCTGGTGTTGTGCTGCACATCCTCCTATCGCTCTCCCTTCTTCCTCGTAGTATTTGGCATCGTTCACACTCAGTGAAACCTGTGATGGTGGATTTATTCATCACAAGAAGAACTACTTTGCGTGTCAGGTTGCTTGTTAGCAATAATAGATTGTATCTAAGGACTCAGGACACTCAAGGTCATTCTACAGAATTTTAAGAAAAATATAAAGAACAACTAAACAACTAAATACACATCATATCATAATATCCTCTGCATGTTTGAAAGGTTTTGGAAAGTGAAAAACAGTTTGATTGTTTACACTGTCACCGAACAGCAAGGGAGGGACCTGTTTGCATGTGCTCCCTGTGTCTACATGGGGTATTTCCTGGTTCCTCTGGTTTCTGTCACAGTATAGAAACAAAAACTGCCCCTAGATGTGAATGTGAGAGCGAATGTTGTGTATGTATATGTGTGTGCCCTGTGATGGACTGAGGACCTGTCCAGGGTGTATTCCCCTGTCATTCTCCTATGTACACAGGGATAAGGCCCCAGCAGACCACCATGACGTAGGATAAGTATGAAGTGGGTTAAGAAAATGGATGGATGGATGTCATCAAGCTGTTCTGGATTATAATCCAAAACATTCTGTTCTTCTGAAGCATGTGGGTGATAAGAGATTTTTATGTTGGATAAATTCATCTTTTCTTCATCAGCACCTTAGGCTTTGATTTTTCCTGTATACACATCCTGTATACACATCCTTGCATCCTTAACACTAGCAGGAGGGCTGATGACCATACCTGGCATATTCAGACACAGGACTCCAGTCCTTTGCATCTGGGAAACAGAACTGGGGAATGGCTTTAAGCCTCTGCTCTGCCTCCCTCATCTGCTTGGTCGGCCTCTCTAGCTGTGAGAGGAGAAGTTCAAAGTTCAAATCAGCATAGTCTTCAGATGACTGCGTCCTCCCTTTCTGAGATCTCCATGGGTGTCAGCATGACCACTATTTGACCAGACTAACATTACTCTCATATGAGGTCGAACCTTTGTCCCCTTCGGGCCTCATTAACTTGACAACAGAATGAGTGCTTCCTCTGCTGGCAAAGATGTACTTCTCCCAAGGGGCATTTCTGCTGAACTCGATTTTAAATAACTTTGTAACACATCTCTGCATAACTAAAACATCTCCCTGCTGCAGAAATGGATTCTGGCTATTTTTATTTTTAACTGTAAACAGGCTTGCAAGAGGTGTGAAATGCTTGCAGGAATACATATTTTATTTACAAATTTTGATTTGTTTTTGTATTGTTCTACAAGGACCATGGGTCAATGTTGGGTCAAACTCATATGCAGTCGAAAACCAGACAAAAACTCAACACTTCATCTGTGATTTTAACAGTTTTTTCTCTTTAAGACAGTTAATATGACTCATCTAGATGACATATGCATGTGAAAATAATAAACCGCCATTAAATATAATGTAACTGACTCATCATAAGCTTTCAAAACCAGCAGTGATGTAATGCAGTGACGAATGGATTTAGTTTAGACAGTCATGCTTTTACCTTAGGGAACTGGTAGGTGACTTCTGGGGAGTAGGAGTTTTTGCTGGGTTTCTTCTTGAGAGAAACTACCACAAAGTACTCAAAGAGCTCTCTCTCCTGCCACTCAATGAGCTGCAGCTCCAGTGTTCGGTAGCTCGGTGCCCTTCGGAGGATGGACTGCAGTTTTAACAACCTCTGGGTGTGCGCTGAGGAAGGGGACAAACAACAGTACATACAAAATTCACAATCTCATCAAAAAGGCAGTTCTGCATGTGAAGTAAATCTGTCATATGAAGATGATGGCTGCCCAGAAATCATAACATAGCATTTTGTTTACCCTCCACCGGTAGTCTCATACGGGGCAAATGTCTACTTCTACTACTTTTCTTTGTCTCCTTTGTCTTTCTTTGTCTACTATAGTCCATCTGATGTATACTGTAGTTCAGCATTTTCTGAGATCTCCGTTTTTGATTTGTTTTTTGATATTATGAAAAATAGAGTTTCTCATTGACTAGCTACCTGTCCAGGGTGTATTCCCTGCCTTTATTCAATGTGATCTACAGAGAGGCTCCACCTGACCACTGTGACAGTATTTGTCACTAAGTGGGTAAGATCATGGATGGATGGACACAGTCAGAGCTGTGGTTCCACCCTTAGATGAGTATGATGCAGACACCAGTTTCAAAAGACTTTTTTGTGAATTTAAGTTAAGACACATCCTCCATTCTTATATAATGTCTGAGGAACTTAATCATCTGTGGTGAGTTGTACAGTCAAGACAACTGGATTCTTGGGGATATACAAGTGCAGTTGCTAAAGTTTTACAACTCCTTGGATATTTTGGAACTAGAAGTTTCAGCCAATTGTGAGTCACACATACTGCAAGTTTGTACCAAAAGGTCTGGGAAAGTTTCACTGAATGTCTGCCTTTCATTCCACTTGCTGAATGTAGACATCAGGTTCACTGATAATAAGAGAAAATGTTTCAGTAAAAATGCTGCAGTCTGCCTTTTTTCACAGTGTCAGGCTGAGATTGCATATCTACTGCACAAGCAGAGAGAAAAACAGCCACAACTATAGCATCTCCCCCTCGTCAGCGAGGGCTGCGGTCACTCACCTTTGAATCTGTCGTCGGAGTCGCTCTCACTCTCACTGTTGTCATCTGAAGGGAGACAAGCCGCAGATAAGAAAGATTTCTACGGCTCAGAGAGAAACTTCACAAACATGCTTATGTCATGAGGGAGACACCAAAAGAACTCGACGTGGGTGGCGGAGACACTCATATTTACCTTCTTATCAGGCCAGCGGATGAAGGGATTAAAGTGAACCCTTACCTCTCAAAGACGTAGTCTCAACATTGGACATGGACAGCTTCTTCAGCCTCTTCTTCCCACGTTTAGTGCAGTAAATGGAGTTGATCCTCTGGACCAGCTGTAAACAGAGGACAAAGGGAATTCTCAGTTAGGGAATCTCAAGTTTTGTTTCTTTTGATCCTAAGTATAGAAGAAGGGGGTGTACCTGGCCAAAAGTAACACTGTACTGTGCTTTGAGGGTTGCTGAAAAATAGAACTGAAGAGCATCAAGTCGAGTTCTTGAGAAAAGGTACCACAAGAGCTGAAACCCAAGCAGTGATTACACGCATTGAGGCTGTGTGTTTTAAAAACATCTTTTCCAAACTGAGGAATTACAAGTGATCCAGAGCTGCTCTGATTCTGACTCCTGACTTGGTCCCTACAGAAACCTGAGCTGGTCTGTGAAGCAGGAAAGGAAAGAGAACACAGTCAGAGATCGTCAAGGACTTAGCGTAGGTGTTTGTGTAGGATCTAGCAGTGTGTACCTTTGGGATCCTCCAGTGCCTGTGTGAGGCCAGGGTATCTCCGGGGCTACAGAGGCTGTCATCCAGCAGGCCACAAGGTGAAGGGAGGAGCAGCAGTTCATCGTGGCTGTAGCGTTTGGACAACCGGTGGCTCTTCCTGTCGCTCTGACCAGAGTTGCGAAGGGACTGGCTACTGGGTTTGGAAGGCAACTAGTCAGAGAGACAAGAGGCCGTTAAAATACTGGCAGGTCAAAGCTGAAAGTCATCAACTCTAAGACCCTCACAAGTGTCTATAAAAACATGATAATCCAGACTTTTCTCATTTGGAAACCACTGATGGTGGAAGGAGCTACCATTCTACTTAAGGTATGGACTACTTAAAGTATGGACTGCAAGTCTTTCACAGTTTTTGATAAGACTTGGAGTACACGCTAACCTTCTGGTTGCAGAAGACTATGTTTATGACTGGCAATCAAATCAAGCCAGCTGAACACACCAAACTCACTCAAAATCTTTCGAGAGCAAGTATATCAACGAGAGAGACTTTAAGGATGGAACATGGACGACAAATGGCTCTGAGAAAATATTCATGCATCATATGTCATCACATCACATATGCGTTGTTATTTATGATTATTGCTGCCACTTTCTGACATCCTCATCTTCTGATACCATTTCCTGTGTCCCACCTATCATTTTCGATGGGTGCTGGGAACATGGATTTGCAGTCCGGTCAATAATCAGTACATGCTACACAATTGTATCCAGTGTTGGCTCAAAAAGTTCAAACTTGTTTGATTAACAGTGACTGAGGGCAGGTCAAGCCTGTTTCTGATTTGAATCCTTACCCATCATATACTAAGAGATTTCTAGTGTCACCTTGTGCAGACTCAGCCCGACTGTGAATCTTGGGTAATATTGGGCAAATAATCATGTTGTGTCTCCAGTTTTAGGATTAGAATAGCTATAAATTCATAAATGTAATGACCATCCGCGACCACCCAGACATGGATGAGTGGCTGGAACAATAACAATAATATGGTCTAGTTCTAGCAGAAATATTACCACACACATACTTGTTATTACCATAAGTGGTGGTGGACAGGTGCTCTGGATAAAAGGAGGCCAAGCAGAGCAGATGTACCTTTCCTTGGAGAATCTCTAGGTCTTAACATATCAGATGGTTTCCACATATGATGTGTGAGATTCTTTAAAAGATCCAGGGTTCAACACTGGCAGCCAGTGATGGGATTCACATTACCATGGGAAAACATGCTAAACTACTGGAAAACAGGGCTATTGACCCCAACAGGCTTGTGTCTCACCTGAGGTGGAGAGTTCAGCTTCCTGTCCATGGCACTCCAAGATCTGTTGCTCTCCAAGAGACGAGACATGCGAACCAGACTCTTCCGCTTCAGGTCCACATCCTCATATGGGTTCTCCTTCTCTGTGGGGACAGAGTAAATATTCAGCTCCAGAGTAATTCCAACAGCAGAGCCAACAGCTGTCCAGAGGAGAGAGGATGTTTTGAACAGAAGACAGACGAGACTGCGAGGTCATGAAGTGTAACACTGAGGGAAGTAGAGGGTGTGAGCCTATGGTTCGTCTGAGAAGAGGAGAGACGAGCCCTCAGAGGTATGTCAAAGGTCACTCCCGGGCGGCTCAAGCAAACTCCCTTTTTTTCTTTTTTTCACCACAGTTACTGTTGGCACTGGGCCCCATAGGCCACAGAGGGCCCAGCTGAACAGTCTGCACACAGCACTGCCTGTGAGTCATTGTCCAGGCATGTTTGCTGTCTGCTGAGAGAGATGAGAAGGAGAGTAATCTCCTTCAATTGTCATCCTGGTAGCAAAGTTGTTCGGCTAATGTGAAGAGTTTATTCTCAGGCACAAATAAAGGATTAGAAGGCCTGTTTCATTCTTTCCTCTGGAATATCGTTCTGTAAAATGCCAAGTATATGGATACAGGATTGACATTAAGGAAAAACTTTCTGAGAACCTGCAGAAACTACAGTAAATGTAACACTAGCACAGGCTATGGTTCTAAAGATGCATCTCAGTAAATAAATGATAGGAAAACCTAAAAGAAAATGAGCATTAAAGAACACTGCACCACTCTCACTGATGTCACCTGGCCATAGGCCAACTTCAATAAAGAAAACTTGTGTAATACCACAGCCCATGTCTATTCAGACATTTGCTCTGAGAATAGCTCTTTGGCAGGGTCTGAAAAAGGTTGTGAGAAAGTGAAGAAACCACAGAGAAGAATAAAAACAGAGCCAGATGGCGTCGAAATGCATGAGGGGAGCTTATAAAAGAAGGAAAAGCAGTATTATCTGTCAGTACGAAGGCAGAGAGCAAAAAAAAGTTCTCCTTGGTAGCTGTGTTTCTTCTCTCTCAGTATGTGGAAAACCCAATGAACTCAACATGTCAAACAATGAGTATATGCTTTAGAAACACCAGAGATTTACTTCCAGCCAGAGCTTTGTTCACGTGTCTATTTTTAGGTTAATTATTGAACCTTTCTGAGGTACAAACACACATCAGTGCACTCACACACTCAGACGATGAACAGAGCCTGGGATCATATGTTGCGTCTCACAGTAAATTAGCCTACTGGAGTGATTTTCTGTGCGTCGTTAAAGCTGTCGAGCGGAATAAGAGGGCTCAGTCTGACCCCACGTTGTGCTGCCACTCCATTAAACTGAAGCAATACTGTAATGAGAGCCTGCTGGGAAAATGACATGTCTGTATAGTCGCTTATGTACTAGAGGCTACTAATCTACTGCTCTGATTACAAACATCCAGATCTCTTTTTAACACGCCCCCAGACACTCGGCATTATGCAGAGAGTGGACACACCTCGGCTACACGCTGGGACTGTACATTTTTTTGTGTCCACAATGGACTCCCTGGGAAGGGCGAGGCTCACAACAAACTATACCAAAAGACGTCAGTGTCAGAGTGGCACCAACAGCCCATTAGATTGTAAACAGCAAAGTGAGAGATCAGCATGAGCATCTGGCAGCGGCACAAACCACACAGAGTCCAAAGTGGCGAAATGAAGTAGTTTAGGGAAGATGAACAAAAATTGAAGGTCAAACTGTCCATGTAACTTTATTAGAATTTGAAAAATTGTCATGAAGAAGTCTCAAATCTTTCCACAGATTTATGAGTAGAGTTATGAGGCTAGACAACACAGTGAAAGTAACACAAAGCTGAGGGTTTGTCTGAGAAGAGGATAAGTGACGACAGCTGAATCATATCATGGCTGGAGCACAGGGTGTGATCCATCTGACTGTAAACAGATCAGTCATTTACACTCCATTTCACCAGCTTAGACTAATCAAAAGCTCTGAAATCAATCCTCTGATAGAGACCGTGGTACAGTGACTTGCACTTTCAAGGTAAACAACTGGCACCAGGGTGGCAGAAACCCAAAACGATCCTAAAGAAACAGCTAAAAAAAAAAAAAAAAAGCCAAGGTCTCTCGCCAAGTTTAGGTAGTTTTGCAAATGAGGCCTATGAGGGATGAAAACATGGCTCATTTAGGGCTGGGGCAGCTCCTAACATGGATCATCTGACCTGTAAACCACTGTGCAGTGGTGGAAAGCGCTGCTCTCATCAACTCAGTAGGAGAAAGTTTTGTTTGAAATAGCTGGAGCAGTTTCAAACCTACCCTGAGACAATGCCTCTGTCAGGAACGAACAGAGATTGGCAAAAGCACGCCTTCGAACGAATCGCAAAAGCCCGCACTCCACAGCGCCGGGCGAACAATGCAGGCTTTGTCGGGATTCACATGAAAATCAGTCATGCCCTGACGCTCCCTCTGAGGCTGCTGCACATCCTCGGTTTAAGAGGAAAAGAAAGGAAGCTCGAGATTGATCACAACATGAATTAAATAAAGTAATAGGAAACCGTGATGTCGGCCCTTATTTGGTCAACATTTGAACGTTGATCATAACTATTTCCAAGTGTAAAAACTTTTCTTTTTTTGACCACATCTTGAAATGCAGGCTTAATCATGAGACTGTGCTCACACTGACACACATTTCCACCACATTAAGTATCCACCGGGGGGAACTGGCAATTGCACCGGGCAGAAGGCCTGAGGGTCATTTTCTAGTGGAAAGGAATTTGGCTCCAAAACAAGTCCTGTATTTCATACACACATCATCTCAGAGAGCATTCGAGTCAACCTTGTTTACGGCGCGATACACGAGGTGTCACTGAAGGAGCTACAGTGTGAGAGGACAATGCTTGAAACGTGCACAGTTGGGACTGTAATAACTAACCACATCCTCAAGGTCTAGAGAGTACCCCTATGGCCATCGTCCATGAGTGTGTGTTAGCAGAGTGCTGGAGAGTAGCGTGAAATATGTTCAACGAGCACAGAAACCCTCACAGTAGAATACAACCTATGGAGCCACATGTTATCCATTAATCTTGTGGCAGGGCAGAGCGTTCACTGACTGCTCCCACGCTGAAGCGTTTCTACACCAGACACCTCCGAACGGGGCCGAAGCAGCACGAGGAGGAGGATGAGGAAGATGAGGGGGGAGGAGGGGGGGGGGGGGGGGTGTAGGAGGAGTTACCCTCACAAACTCCTCACATGAGGGCCATGACTGTACACTACACACACACTGCAACATCTGTCCTCTGAGGCCAGTTACATTCATGGCCAGATAATCATTGGGCATGGGCCCGAGCAAATCAGGACTGATTTTCACGTAATTCCCCACACTGTATTTCAGATGCACAGAGCTGATCCACTTACAGAGCCAAAGATTGATCAAATGTTTGTTGGGCTTTTTATGGATTGAGAGAGAACTGCTATGAATTGGAATTTAACTGAACTGAACTCAAAACCCAGACTGTAGCATGTGCTGGACCATGAACCTACCATGAGGAAATGAGTGCAACATGAGACACATTGACCGTCCAGGTTCCATTCAGTTTCTTTCCACCTCAGAGCCTTTGTTTACATTTAGACCTAGTGTCTTTTAGCGTAGCACCACTTTTTCCAGTTGTTGCAGCGCCTCTCCACTTTCCAATGTATTTCTGTTCATATTTTGAATACTGCAGGTTTTATTTCAGCCTCACAATGCAATCTTGAACGTAATTCAAACAATGATGACAATTTGAAGTTAATGTTCCTTTCAAAAGGAACCTGATCAGGACATTTCCTGACCCAGGACCCATTTTCTGCTACAGGGAGAGTATAACCTTAAATTTGTTCTGGGTGTGAATACATTCAGTTTGTATGAGACAAAAAGATATCGCAGGCCCACGGTGCATATTTTTACACTTGGAACAGATTCAGCCAAACTATCAATACACTGAGTCAAACGTTGTTAATGTTTAAAATCACATATACAAAAGTAAATCAAAAGTTTGGTCCTGAAAACTTCAGTAAATAATGAAAAATTCTGTCCAAAGCTAAAAGGTCCATTTTATGATTACTTTACTGTCATAGACGTTTATAAATGGTTGCATTTTTTAAATAATAACTGAGCTCTGCCCGAGGTCAGGGAGAAAACAGCGAGAGATGAAAGTGAAATGATTTCCTGCCTTCAGAGCTTAGTGCTTACCTGCGATGTCCTCATAGGCATTCTCCTCTAAAGTGCTTTTGGAATTAGGTCGACTCCGCGCGTCTGTGATGATTGTGCCGTTCTCTGTGGGTGAGGATGGATATGAAGAGGGCACACTAGTGGCATCCTCTGACTCACACGACTCTCTGGAAACGAACGACAGTGAAAGTAAAAACACAGCGACATGTGGAAAGGTGAACTCAGAAGATTACAGGGAGGACAGATAAAATAAGAGTAAAGAGAAAAAGGTCAGGTGGTCTCTCTTCTTGTGTCACCTAGTAACAGAGAGCAGCTCAGAATATTGTTGAGACTCCGTAGTTGTTATAAACACAAGTTAAAGTTCATCTCGCTCCTTCAAAAAGCCACAACAGACTCCACTAGCTATAAAATACAAAAAAAACCCCACACAAATCGATATATGCTCCAATCACAATGAAACTGAGGAGTAAACATGCAGGTATCTTACTATTGCTGTGTTCTTTTCACAGTATAAAGATCACATGTGGAGCCAGTGCAGAGCAACTACATTAGTGCACGGATCTACAGTATGGTCGCACTGCGCCATCGACAGCTTGTGGCTTTTCAAGCTTGGGCTGAAATTGCTGGAGCCACAGGAATGTTAAACACAGAGTCCAAGGGATGAACGTTTAAGGATTTCACCCCCCGTTTTACATAGGGAGTCTCTGGAGACGCTCCACCCTCACATACACAAAAAAAATGGGCACGTCTAATCCAGAGAGCTTTAAGTTAAGAATAAAAACATCAGCAAACTGCAGCAGCCCCGGATCCAGGTAATATCTATGCAACAATAATGCAGAGTTGGATAATGTCTCTTCAGTTACAGGCAAAATATGAGAGAAAATCTTTTGAAATGTTGAGTGAAATGTGCTCGAGTGACTTTTTACACTCCAAAATTAAATGAAAATGAAATGGTCTGTACTATACATTAGTAATGTTCAGACATTTTGTGACAGATGGGATTTTGTTAAACTGGGAAAAGCTCAGGTCACAAAATCTTTGTGCTCTTTGTCTTTAGTGCAAAGTCATTGTTCTGCGGGTATGATCAGTCACTCATTAAACAACCACACCAGGAAAGCAAACACCTCTCAATCCAACTCTCCACATGTATAACGACAAATATTTAAAAACACTTACAGACACTTACAGTCACAGTATATACTGATAAATTGAACCAATTCATTACTAGTGCAGTGCTCCTAAGCTCAACATTTTTGTCCATCCACCCACAGTAAGATAACGGTCTCTGTGTGTGCTTGAGACCCCCACAACACGACTGGGTACTAAGGAGGTAAGATAATGGATGAATGGATGGAGTTTGGTGTATCGCCTGCAACCTTTACAAGAAAGAGCCTGTTGTATCCTGCACGGGAACATCTGGATACTGTTTGACTGTTTACACTCTTGAGGTTAGATGAAGAGAACGGACAAGTCAGAGAAAACAGGAAACTCCCGCTTGCCTATTTTTTTTGTGTATTTCCTCCTAAGCACACTGGCACTCTCACCTGTCCTGGAGCCTCCCCGGGGTGCTCCCGTCAGTCTTCGCTGTTCGTATCATGCTGGGTGCGGGGGTCGAGGGCAGAGGCGGGGGAGACTCGGAGGCTCCATTTGGAGGTAGTCCATTGCTTGGCGACAGGCCCTTCTGGTCCCCTTTGGCGTCGTACTCAAAAGTGCGTTTGGGTTTGGGTAGGGGGTTGACTGGCGTGCCCACAGACGTCTGCTGGCCGGGTGGCTCGGGGCTCTCAGACCTGACGGAGCTCACGCTGAACCTCTGTCGGAGTTTCGAGAGCTTGTCTGGCACCAGAACTGCATCTGGCTCTGTGGCGACTGAACAAATGCTGCTGCGCTTGCTGGCGCACGTGCTGTCCAAGTCGTCTCCAATCACAAAAGATTTTTGTCTCGTCTTGTCAGCAGTGTAGCAATTACTGAGAAACCGTGGCGGGGCTGGGCTGGGATTCTCCTTCAGGGCCTGCTCTATCTTCTGTATCCTGTTGAGAACCGCAGACTTCTCCTTCCGAGTAGACAGGGAACGCGCAAACGTTCCGGAGGACTCCGACTTGCCAAACCTTTTCTGGAAGCGGCCTGCGCTTGTGTCCTTGTCTGAAACGCCGTCGTCTTCCTCGGTGTAGGAGCATTCTGAGAAAGCCGTGCTCATCCTGCGAGCCCCTTTAAAGTCAAACGTTTTCTCGCTGCAGGGAGAGGACAGCAGGCTCGGGCAGCCCTCACTGCCCCCGACACGCTCCCCTCCTCTTTTATCCAGACACAAGCTCATCCTAGGCAGAGCCACCCTCCTGCACTCCCATTCTGAGATCTTTTTCCGGATAGTGGTGGGGGGAACACCTGCCACAGAGCGGGTCAGAGAGAGGGTGCGTTTGTGGCCTTGGCTAGGGGAAGGTCCCAGTGACAGCGTGCTCCAACTCAGGGGGCGACCATGAAGTCCATCTCCGGGAGAGAGATCTCCTTGTTTGTCCTTCTGCTCCTGGACGCCCGGGCTATCCTGGGAAGAGTTGCTTTGAGCTCCTCGGGGTTTGTAGATGGACAGCCTGTTGTCCAGGCAGCTGATGCTCTTTGACTTGGTGAGACGGCCTTGGGATTCGGCGTCAGCGGTGAGAGATGCGCCGCTACAGAGGCTGGCGGTCTTGCTGCTCCAGCCAGAGCGTACCAGGAACCTGCCGTCAGTCCGGACGTACCTGCTCTGCTTTCCTGTGTCACTGTCGCTGAGGAGTGGCTGCTGGCTCTGCCCCTGACTGGCAGAGAGGACAGGGCACGGCGATGTGGACCGGCACCTGGAAAGAGACAGGATAAACATGTGAACTCTCAATCTCACACTTGGGGACAATGTAGTCTACAATCGACCTGAAAATGCATGTTTTTGGACTGTGGGAGGACATCTTGCTAGGATATGTCATATTTCAGTGTTTCTCAAGTGAAAAGTCCAAAAAGTCCTATTTTAGAGCAAGGTAACATTAGGCAATAACATTTCAATTTAGACAGAAACTGTTTTCTAAAAGGCCCTCAGGCCACCATGGAGACGATCCCAGGTCCTACTCTCATTCACCATGTTGCCAATACAATAAACAGAAAAAAGGTTAATCCAAGGAGCTGCCAATAAATCCACTGCGCAGCCTGAAGAGTAACTTGATGTGGACCAGATTCGATGAAACTGTAAAGAATCATCTGAAAATTCAGACTTTGTTCCCAAGATCAAAGACAGGGTGAAAACCTGAGCCACTTCATTTAGAATAACCACAGGAAAGTATTCTTTCTTTGGCAGGATGAGATTAAAATAAAGGCCAAGGGAAATATAGACTACATTAAAACGCCACTTTGGATTTTTCCACACAATCAAAATAACCCGAGGAGAATCAGTGCAGACCTCACACAGAAAGCTTCATGCCAAGCCAGATTTATTACCTTACCTGTGAAAGTCTCCCTCGCTCCTCTGTGCTCTGCCCAAAGCCTTTCCCAGGTGTGACTAGGTTTAACACTAGTCTGATACTGACTTCTGCCTGCACCACCCTTTACCAAATGCGCACTCTTCTCAAACTTCCAGAACCTTTTCCCGGTAGATCCCTGATAGTGCAACACTCATAGTCCTTCAGCAACCTTGTCGGGACTTGGAAAGGTGGTTAAGTCTTGCGAAAGTCAAGCATTGGGAGATCTGATGTCATTGCCGTGGTTAGAATAACAAGCACTGGGAGGAGGAAGCTGAGGGCAGCGGACTGTGATCCAACAATGCAGGTTGGGGCAGATCTCACTTCACACCTTTCTGCCCTTCCCAGGTTTCATTCCTCCTGCTCCAGGGTGGGAAAATCTTTACTGCAGCTCTTAGCAGGAACCGAGATGGCTGCTTATCTTTATCATTTCTTCCCCTGATGAAATATGAGAATTTGAGAGGAAAGGTCATGTCTAGAGATTTGTACATTTTAGTGCCCAGGAAGAGCGCAGTGGGGAGGGAGATCTTTACGCCCCCAAAACCACTGAATACAGTGTTCAATCCGACATCTGAATTGATATATTATGGAACAGATCGGTAATGACAGAAATGTTGAAAACTGAGCCCAGTGCTGTTGTTTTCATGAGGCAGGATCCCACAGTTTTTGTGCTGCCTGACATTTTTTGATTGATATTGCTATTGACTCTGTCAAATTTCATTGAATACGTGTTTGGTTTACACTGGCAGCTCTGCTGTTTGTCATCACTCACTTCTATGTATAAATACACAGAGGTCATGAATTGGTTATTTTCCAAAATAACTTTTGTAGTGACAGACCAGCACTTTTAAATCTCAGGGTTTTTTTTAGTCTTCCAGAAAAGACTAAATTAGGAGATTTAACTGTCTCATCACACTTGACCTTGATTCCATGAATGTGAAGGGAAATATAGCATCATGAAATGGAACAAAATGAGGGCGACACAGCAAGAAAGTCTCCAGTTAACCTGCTGGGTCAGAGGACCACTCTTTGTGGAGTTCGCATGTTCTCCATCTGTCTGAGCAGATACAAACTCATTCGTATCTGCTAGTTTTTGATGAAGGCTGAAAGATTGCAAGTTACTTGATTGTACAGAAATGTGTGAGCCCCACCTCCTTCTGTACTTTTGCACCACTACCCACTCAAGAGCAGGGACTTTTTGCAGGGTTATATAACGTCCACAGGACTCAGAGCGGATCATTACAGTACAACAAACACCATGTGGATTTCCTCTGCATCATTTAACTTTTGTTTACTTTTATTTTTATGTTCCATTTTGATGGTTTTGGTGTACACACCACTACCAAACTGTACTCTGTTCGCACAGCAGCAGATTCATCAACAGCTGAACAAAGCCACAGAATAAGAAATTTTACAATACTAATGTGTGGTACTGATGTGTGGTGCTCGCTATTTGACACACACACACACACACACACACACAAAAAGAAAATATCTGCAGAATGTTTGTCTATTTCAGGTTTGAGGGGGGGTTGTCTGGACCATGCTTGTAAAAATAAAGTGTGTTTAGTCAGCTTCTGATGAGCCGGCCACACATACAGTTCTTTATAGGCGCAACCTGGCTTCTGGCTTTCACTCAGGCTTCCAGGGCATGCCAACCACAAGCCACTTCCTGTTACTGACCAGCATGGAGGGAGCAGACTGCTCACACAAACACCACTTGTGCTATTAAAGTACAACATATGTAGGCACTCTCACTCATCAGTACTTATTTCTCCGCCTCTTTTTCATATATTATCATACACTCTGTGTTTTATTTATTTGAAAAATATTAATTCAGTCAGTGTAAAAACATTAAAAGACAGCGGTGAGAGCTCCCTGAAATTTTTTGATATCTAAAGTCAGCATGGTGTACAAGTGGGTAGCACTGTCACTTCACAGCCGGGTTTGCCTTTCTGTCTGGAGTTTGCATATTCTCCCCATGTCTGCGTGTTTTTTCTCCAGTTTCCTTCCCCATTACAAAAACATGCATGTTTAGGTCGAGTGGGAGCTCTAAAATCGGCCTTTGGTGTGGGTGTCAGAATGCTGTGTGTTTATGCCTTGTGATAGGGTGGAGACCCGTCCAGGGTGTATTCCCTACCCTCACCCACTTACAACTGAGTCTTATATAGCAACTTTCTGGTCTTCATGACCACTCGAGGTGGTTCGCACACACAAAGGGGGGGGGTATTGTGTAGCTCTATTCAACACAACTAGTTTGTCAAAACACCAAGGTCTGACAGATTTTTGCCTCATGGTCTTCAAATGAATCTGGTAACTTGAGCCTGTGATTGCAGAAAGCACTTAATAAGGCTCCACTGCAGTGACAAACCTCTGAATACAAGCAAAATTGTGACTTTAGAAGAATGTTTATCCCTTTCCCAAACACTCGCAGAAGCTGAAAATTGACTACCTCACGATACCTCGGTTATGATTAACATTTCTTTTACTAATCCTTACACACATAACAAGCAATTAGAGGATCTTGCTTCTATTTCACAGTGAAAAGAAAGAGGATGAAATGAGCAAACAAAGCTGCCTGACAAATAGAGGCATCAGTGTATATTATAATACCAGCAGCAGTTTGCTGCTTGGTAAAAACAGCCTTGGTGCCATCACAAAAGTGGTGCCACAGAGTGAAGACAAAGTACAGTTTCCCAGCTGTGAGATGCAACGATCACTTGTAACAGAATTTCTTTCTTACCACTCTGCCTGCTGCTAAAATGGTCTTTCTGGTTGAGGGAACTTTAGAGCTGGGCCACATTTGACAGGATGATGAACTGTACGAACGAATAGTCTTGATATCACATATCATTCCCAACGTTTGTTTTTCTCTCCCAGCTGGACATTGTAAGCTCTCAACGTGCTAACACAAGCTTGGGCTCGGTGCCTACAGTCCAGGATGGATTGTGCCCAAGTCCGGGATACAAGACCGTACTCGCAAAAAGCTTTGGATGTCTTACCCTGACAGAGAATAAGTGGAGAACAAAGAAAAGCGCTGTTGAAAATGAATGAGCTCCTCCCTTTAGAATCGAAAGACCAACAAGACAGGAGGTGTACATTAACCAAGCCCTGATGTCACTGACCTGTCGGGGACGTCCTGGGGAGCTTTACCGGCACCGGCACGAGCCACAGCCTTCGAACTCTTGTTGGCAGTCATGTTTGTCTGCAATCCGCCCGGTCACCTGATGGACAAACACAGGGATAAGACATTTATAGATGAAGACCTGAACACATTTATGCAATATATACAAGCATTAACTCATACCGCAAACCATAAATGGATTCATATTTTGGTGGTATTAGGATTCTGGACTTTGCTCAGTTATATCTGAAGCTCAATCTGCTACCATAACACTGAAACAAATAAGAGAACATCCAATAACAGAGACATGAATCCAGTAAATCCAGATGGCTAACATTCCTACTAGACCACAGCCAGGATACAAGATGAAATGCAATGTGCCATCAATGTGAACACATTTCTTGATTTGGCGGCACAGGCCTGGTCACCACCTGCTAATATGACACCACGTAACTTTGGCACTAGAGTCTGAGTGCAGCTCCCAGGAATAACAATATGATTTTTATAGGAAATGACTGAGTAAGTACTATTTATTTGACTTGACAACCCTGCACCGACTGAAGGCAGAGTGGACAGTCTTTGAGGGAGAGATGATTAAAAAGTGCGTTACTGAATCCACTGAAACTAAATAAAAGCAAGTGGGATTCATCTAAGAAGAGATTCATCTAAGAAGAGCTAACAAATGTCTGCTTTCACATCAAACACCAAAAACATACAAAGTCCCGATCTACTTTTGTATCATAGCCAGGGAGGAAATCTGGGAAAGAGAGGCGCTGTTCTCGTGGCAGCTACAGTGTTGATTGTTTGGTCATTCAGACAGCAGGACAGCACAGCACTAATGAACGTCTTCGTCTGATGTGGGCAGAGGCACAAAGCTTTTGGAGCTGTTTTCCAGAGACATGTGTTGGTGTGGTGGTGGTGGTGATTTAATCAGGCTCACCACAATGGATCATTGTGTGTCTGCGTTCGAGCACATTCCTCATCTCAGAGGCTGTCTTGAAGGTGGCTGCAGACGCTTCATCAATCAAAAGGCCTGTGTACTCTTTAAAAGCAGGAGCAGGAAGACAAACAGTGTCTAATTTAGATAGATTGGTTCATAAATGATATAAATTACATCTTTGTTATCATTTTGAACTGACAATCCACACTTTTCTCATTTGTTCCCCCAAAGGTGAAATGACCTGACAAACACCAGCCAGAGCAGGAACGTGCCTGTCTATCTTCAAGATGCTCTGGAAGATCCAGCTTTTCCAGGAGCACCTACTCTGCTGACTTTAACCTACCTAACACCACTCTTCCTTCCTCATACAACTCTTAACTAGTACACTTGCACTAGATAGGAATGCAAAACAGTATTTATTGTTGAAATATGGTTTCATATGATGGCACTTCAGTGTTTTTTTCTCCTTTGTACATCACTTTGGATACAAGTGTGTGCTTAATGACTAAATCTAATTTCTTATTGGCCAACATACACAACACACAACATATACTAATAAAATAAATAACACTATATATGTGTTATGTTAATCAGCCAATAGTGGTGGCTTTGGAAATGTTCCACCAGGAAATTGTTCCCCTGACACAATGTGATTGATGTGAAAAGAAATGTCGCTAGAGGCAATGTTAACTTAGGAGCCAGTGACATCAAATGTGTTTTTCAGTCCAGCCTGCAAAGCAATCTCATCTTGATTGCTGATACTTAAGAAAACATTGACTTCACAAACGAAGGATTTTAGAAACATGCTTTTCCGTGCATTCGTGACACTCTCAGGATAGTGTATGATCACTATAATCCAGAACGTATGGAGTTTTGAAGTTGCCCCAAGGCCATTACTAAGGTTTCCGTAATTTACTGTACAATCTCAAGCAGCTGATCTTAGTCACAAATGGGTTGTGGATTCACTCCCTCATATTTCAGGGATCTTTTTGTGGTTGGAAAGTGACACTAAAACTTTTTGAGAGCTGAAAAGTAATACATGTAATATTAAAATGAAGTAATACTCCTATATATTTGCTCACCATCCCTGTAATTCCACTGCTCTCAATGCAGCCAAATGATCCACGGCCCAGTTCCGGTCTGTGGCCCAGGGGTTGAAAGCCCCCGACTTAAAATATTCTATTACAGATTGATGTTGTTTTTACTAGTGGTCTGTGCGTGTCGGCTCAATTTAACAGATTGATTCGGCAGAAAAAAAGGTCCTTAGAATAAACATTTCCGGGACTTAAAGTCAAATTAGATCAGCAGTGAGTTAAATCTTCCCTTCAAACTGCAGGTCACTACCCCTGAAAATCACTTCTGAAATGCAGCGTTGACCCATTCAAGTGGGCTCAAAGTGATTGTTCTGGTGCGTAAGGAGGTCAAACGGAGATCTCCAGAGATCAGAGGTGGAGGATGGGAGGGTGCTTGGCAGCATGACTTGTTTACAGGAAGTTGTTGTATGAAGAAGCCAGCCAACCAGTAGTGGAGCTGCGTCCTATAGAGACAGATGAGGAGCGAGACGGAGCATTCCGGCTGTCGGCTATTTCCTGTAGCTGTGGACTGAGCTGAGAGGACGGGGCATGCGTCTTTATTTATCAAACTCAATAGACAGTGTTGTCCTGTGCTGCTCACAGCGCCATGGAACTGCTGTGACTCTGTGAACTATGCAGAACTTCACATTTTAATAGAAACTGGTACAAAACTGGACATGAACACTGGGACCCAATGTTTCCTGTGACGTAAGTGAGGTCGACAAAGGAATTTAAACATTAGCGAACAGACATATGTTGACCAGTGAGCTGAGTGACTCGGAGACGCTTAAAGGTTTAGTTTACACCTTTATACCAATATACAGATTTAGATTAAATTAACCGACTGCCTACGGGAGCGTTTTGTGAAAACACACTTTGGATTGTCCAGTAGAAGAAATATTAGCTCTACAACTGATTCACGTTGGTTTGACAACACAAAAATCACAGTGGGAAGTCAAAACAAAGAGGAAATTAATTACTAGCGCTTGAGAAATACGATGCTCCTTATTATATAAAATGAAACCGAATGAAATAATTCTGCTTACAGCGGGTACAGACAGCGGCAGCTGAACTAATTATTGCTTATAATGACTTGGCTACCTGCTGGGAAAATGCTGTGTGGTTTTTGGTGTGACATTTAATAGACTGACAAAAGCCTAAAGCGTCATTTTAATGTGCAGCACTTCAAAGCAAAGGTGTGCTTTGCTGACAGAGACGGATCAAATTAAACTATTATGAGTTACATTAACTTCAGACACCTGGACATAAAAAGAGACAAATTCATCATTTTCTGCTGATTGGTTGGTGAAGCTACAGTCACAGAAATGGGTCACAGAAGTCCGAGATGGTCTCCGTAGTGTAAACACCAAGGCGTTAGCCGAGTGACTTCCTGAGGCCTGATAAAATCTCCCTCCAACAAAATCACAGGCTGTAAACAGCCACTTCTAAGAAAGCTCCAGAGTACCTTTAAAGTGCATTCAACCAGATTTGGGACTAATTTTCTCTGGAGACGCCAACGGTCAACAGCGACCAACTCGAGCCAGAGTTCAGAGTTCAGTCCTGACAGAAGGTTTGTTTTTTCTGCGAGCGGACGACCGACGCTGATCGGCGTTCAAGCGTTTGATGATTTAATGCGTGAGGCGCGACATAAAAATACATCAGAGTGGGCAAACGGTCATTTATGGCAACGTAACATCTGAGTCTTAGCAGAGAAATGTGAAACTGTTGAAACTATGTCTTGTCTGTGTCTGTCTTTCAGAGCTTTTTCAGTGAAAACTGTTGGAATGAAAATATGAAAGATGCTGAAATTCAGACTCAAAGTCAGACTTGATGACACCGTTGCATATCGGCAAAGAAATACTAGCTTCAAGATCTACCTAATGTAGATAACAGAGTGACTTTTGGTGTCCGATGAGTTGTTTGACCAAAGGACTACAACAGTTTATACACATGAGCAACATCAACACCCATTCTCCTCCAACCAACTACACACCGGTGACATCACTTCTCAGCAGGACGTGCAACTATTCAGGTTTTCACACCAGCATTCCGCCCCGAAACCCTTTTTGTTTACGTCTTGTGTTCCTTATATTTATAGACATGTGTCCTCTTTCTTCAGTTTCAGTCTTCATTAGACGAGGGATTGCAAAAGGCATCCACCAGTGTGCATTTCAAAAAACAAATACCACAAGCTGCTCTGGATATTCAACACCAGCATGTGATGATGACGTATTTTGCCCAGTTTGAAGTTTTTCCTGGTTTTGTCATGCTCATGTCGAGAAGTACCAATTGATTAAAAGAGCTGAATCAATGACGCATATTTTCCCCGGCAACAAGAGCATATTCATGAAATGGGACTACAACAGAGCCTCCGTTAGATTAGCTGGGCAGGGATGAGAGAGCCCTTTGTGTGCAATACGTCCTTGAGAGGGAGATGTAGTTAAAAAGTAAGTCTTTTATCAGCTCTGTGTATATCTGTGTGTGAGCATGTGTGTGTGTGTGAGAGAGAGAGAGAGAGAGAGGGGGAAAGACTATTAGGTCAAATACTTTCAAAAGAGAGCCTGCATGTCCTTAGACCTGTCACATTTGACAGATCATCTGATACACAGTTAGACACACAGGTATGTGCTAATATTTGCCCTATCCATCAGACGGCAGCAGCAGCGGCTGTGCTCAAAATATTAAAGAATGTTTTCGGAGGCTGGGATGAACACCTGGACCTGGTTCCATGCTCCTTTTTCATTGACTGCACTCAAATATGTGCTCTCTCAGCACCTGGCCTTGATGTTCAGACTGTGAGAGCATGGCACACTTTTATGAAAGGTTTCTATGATGTCATGAGGGATCAACTTTCATTAACTCGCAACAAGGGAGCAGGTTCAGCTCCTTGCTTATCCTGAAACACACAGTAGCCTTCACAAACAGTGCCTAATACAGTCTGGGCTCTCCTGGCGGACCTGCTACTCGGTTTCTGCTGATCAGCAGCCTGATTTCAAGGTTTTCAAAACCACCGCAGAGTTTCTCGGCCAGCCAAGAAAATCTCTGCACATTCTCAACTCTTTCCAGACGTCACAACCCACTGGCAGACATCAAGCCGCGCACTGATCCACGCCATTATTCCCAGTATCTGCAGAAAGACCAGTTTTTGTGCACTGCAGACAAAGGGGGAATTGAGCTGGTTGAGAAGTGGGTGTTGTGGGTGATGAGTTGCATAAAATGCCCCAGCAGAGTGGAAACCAACCCCTTGAAACTCAGCCTATCCTACAGCCTTTACAACATACTCTCTAGGACAGAGCTGGGCATTTTATGGCCTGAGCGCCACACTATACACCTGTGTTGTTTTTATTTTGAAGGTGTCTGCCTAGTTTTTTCACATAACAATGGTGTGCATGTTAATGTGTGTGTGGGTGATGTGGATTAGCTGTCGCTACAATACAGACTCATGACCTTATCAAATTAAAGGCCCGCTCGCAACATAAAGGAATTGGGGGGCATAAGATCCCTATACACATAAATTCTGAACATAACAAAAAACAATTATCAATTACAACAATATCAAAACAGTAATCTCAGAAATATTAAAAACTTGGTGTTTACAAAATTCCTGCATCACATTTTCATAGCCAAATCCTAACATTTACACCTTATTCCAAACCAGACAGGTGACTGGTTTTAATAAAGAACCTCGTAAATATTCAGCCCAGACCTGAACACTGCACTTATAGGGCATTTATGTGGCCCCTCAACAACATTCACTGCCCCTCCCTACTCTACTATACTGTAGGTGAACATGTGATGGAGAAGCAAAACATATGCCTCAAACTGAGGCAACCTGTGTTTTGTATCTGTACCTCGAAGAAAACCACCAAGGTCAATGCTACTGGCGCTTCAGTAGAGCCATGCCTATGTAATTACCCCTATACTCCACCACATGGTTCACCATGCTGCCACGATACAACGTACCAGGTGGAACCAATTCTTCTTGATCTTGCTTTTTAGCCATTTCAGCTCTTTCTTTTTTAAAGTAATTATGGCATATTTTCTCTTTGTGGAAAAGAGAAAAAACCCTTCTGTGTAACCTAGATATGAGTACACACAGCTGTAGAGGCAGGCATGTGGAAAACGGGCTTATATCCATCTGAGCAGCAGGGGGGCTAGTATTTGTGTCGCAGAGGTGACCCCTGTGACCAACAGTCTTTGACTTCTCAGAGGACATGAAGTAGATAAGATGTATTCTTGTTTGCCTTGGTCTTAAAGTCAGAGTCCACACAAAGCTGCTTGTACACTGCCCGAGCTGCTGCCATGAGCACATTTGTCAAGGTTTATCAGCTTCAAGCAGCTAAAAGTTGGTCAACTAAATGGAAGAGTTCAAACTAAATGTGAAATTCGTAAGCAATATCAGAAAAAAAAGAGAACCATACTAAACCTCTCTGCACGTGTTTTTATATATCCTTAGCCAATCATACATACTTAACTAGCATTGGTGTCATTTGATAGTGAAGGTGATTTTACAAATCAGTTTTAAGATACCTCAAGTAAATATGTTTTCAAGGTGATTCTAGAGCAGAAAATGGTTCATTCATTATCTCCCCAGGTTTGAGTTTGATTGTGAAAATCCACGGCTTTGTTCAGCTTCTACAAGCTTTAAGAGAAAGCATGAACCATGTATCTTGAATATCAGCAGGTTTTAACAAGTGTTTATGTGCTGAGTGATGCACAAACACAGCTGACAGTGTTTGTGCTCAGACATCAAAGCCAATGGTGAACTGCTTGTGTCTGAGCGAGCATTGTTGGAGGAACTAACAGTCTGAGTAAATTGGATCAAAGAAATGCCACCTGCATCAAAACAAATTATCTTGTTTTTAAAACATAAGGTAGGGCACAATATGAAGCAACAAATGTCAAAGCAAAGTAAGAGGCTAGAAGAATATGTCACGTATGTGGCAGTGTCTTCATTATCTCTTAATGTACCAATCAAAAGTCCATCTTAACCCCATCAGCAAATAGAGTTCTTCAACATATACCATTTGCTCTCACACCAATCGACCTTAACATGTATGTTTTTAGACTGTGAGAGGATATAAACCAAAACAACCCACACCCAATTGGGGAGAACAGACAAACTCTACACAAAAGGTCTCAGTCTGACTGGGATTCAACCCGGGCCGCTTTTTGTTGAGAGGAAATAGTAATATCTAAAAGGCTCTTGGGTCTTAAGTTAAAAATAAAATTGAGTATGACACTTAGGTGTCATAAGGGGCTATGAAGAGAGAAAGTAAATCTTCTTCTCTATCAAAGCTTTCTCTTTCAGTGGTTGACTGAACATTGGGCCGATGGTCCTGTGACCGGAACAACACCCACTGAGAAATCTTCTTGGAAGAAATTAAGAAATACAAAATTTCTCTTCTTTCCAAATCAGTGTGGCTGAAGCTCCCTTTGGCGACTCTCTGAACAAAGCTCGTCCTTCAGAGCTCCTGCAGCCAACAGTGCCTGACCCCTGACAAATATCAGGCATGTGTGTGTGTGTACAACTGATAAGCTGTGATGAACAGCAAGCACATTAGTTGAAGCTCAGTTTAACAAAGATCTCAAGGGTAATCTGAGATTTACCTCATCCTGCAGCACATCAGTTTTGATTACACTCTCTCCTTCTAGTACTACCAAATAAATACTGTTCAAAAGATCAAATGCCAATGCCTGCCCAACTGTTTTCAGATATCCTGACATTTCTTCCTCTAAAAACACTCTTGAAGGGACAGATCTCACCAGGACACAAACCTGTTCTTCCTACCTGAAGGGCTGTTTACATATTCTGAATGTGGTATTTTCTTATTCAGGTTTAGGGCACTTGGCTTCAACTCTTGATAGAAAGCAGCCAGTGTAATTGAACTATGTGTTGTTATAGATATGTCAGCTTGTCCCAAGGTGCTGCTCAAACTCTGTAATAGCTATTTTTTATACCCATGGACAAGTGCAGATGAACAAAACTGCCACCTTGACCTAAATTGCAGTTAATTCGAAGTATTTTATGGGTGAAGATCCATTGTTAAAAAGTTTTACAACCCTAAGAGACTCTCTAGATGGTCAGACAGAGACCAGGAAACAGGAAGGTTACTTTCATTAAAATGTTGAGTGAACAACACTCCCTTAAAAGTGTCTGGTGACAAGCCAGGCTCACTCCTGTTAAATTGAATGGAGAACAGGGAAGAATTTCCTCAATAGCTTTGTGTTGACAGTCCCGTCCAGTGAGAGGGGAAGGTCATTGTTTGATCTGCACAATGGAGAGATTTGAAGGGGAAAAAAACACAAGCTTACAAAAAACCAGGCACGTCTCTACTAGAGTTTGTATTAAATCCTATAAGATAAGATCAAAAGTTGTAATCTGTTAAGAAACTCCTATAAACAGTTGTGAGGGACCCGAAACTTTACACAACAGCTTGCCAGTACTCTTCTAAAAGTGGCTCCTTTCTTTATAGTTATTTTATCAAGTGCACATGTATCCATGTGCATGAACCAGATTTCCTTCCACAGTACAGTAAGTTAATGAGGAAGGTCATAATATCCCCGGATCAACATCTGCTCAACAGAACAGCCACTTGTTGCTTCATCCATGGCCTCAGACAGTGGTTGCACAAGAAACTGTTGAAAACTGCTCCCAGGTCTGATTAAAATGAAGAAATTAGTCAATATCAGCATCATTCTTTGTGCATAACCCAAGAAAAAGCATGTCCTAAACCAGCTCTTGCTGAAAACATTTAATCACATGGGTATGTGGTAGTAAATGCAGATATAAACAAGTTTACAGTATTAATGTACATTTTGTCTTGTTCGAACATTGTCAATTGAGATGACATCAATAAATGCCATATGGACAGCATACAGGTCTGTTCTGTATATGGTGTCGATGTCATGTACAACAGCATAGAGCATAGATTAAATTTCATGTGGGTCCCAGGACAGAAATTGAATTAGGACAGTAATGATGACGAGCTCCCCCGTAGAGTCCCAGACTACAACAGGAAAAGTTCCCTGCACTTCTCTGCACTTTCTTCTGCTGTGATTTTCTGGATGTTTAAGCGATAAACCTGGTGTAATTCCAACCCGCAGAGCTTCCAGCCTGCATCCGCTGGGACATTTGTCTTCATTCAAGGGGGACAGCGGAGTAAAAACAACAGTCTGGCTCTTTTCGCCTGCTTTCTGCACTTGGTTTTCCTAACATGTCGATGACCAAATATGGTCAACATCATGGAGACTGGGACCACATTTAAACGCACCTTGCGAGCTATTTTTTTTAAAACGGCGCTCTTGCAAAACTTTTTTCTCCGTAATCACGCCTCTTTTTTTCTCAAAACTTTACCGCACTTGGCTCGTCAGTGATCGGACCCAGACAACAAGCAGCATTTACCTCCGAGTTTCTCCTCTCATCCATGGCTGCTGACATGATTTGAGATTATAATCCTTCTTCTGCTGCGACGCTTCAAAAGATCCTCCAAAGCTGCAAAACTTTGGCTGGTTACCTGCCCTCCTCAATGCGACCCCCCCCCCCTCCCCTCGATTCAACTCCTTCCAACCAAAACCCACTCAAGGAGAGAAAAAACAGCGAGGGAAGTAAAGCCTCCTCTCTCTTTCTCTCTCTCTCTCTCTCTCTCTCTCTCTCGCTGCCGGGTGGGAGGCAGGACTTGTCTCCATGGTAACGGGTTGTTTTACCCCCCTTCTCTTACACGCGCAGGCAGGACTTGTCGCCATGGTAACGGGTTGTTTGCCCCCCACACCACATCCCCCCCTACACTCACAGGCATTCAGTCGCTGGACCCCTTGTTTATTGTCCGCTGTTACGGGGCCAAGGAGTGAGGATGAATATTCACGAGTTATTGAAGAAGGAAGAAGACGCTTCCATGGGCACAATTAACCCCCCCCCCCCTTCCCAACACATACACACACACACACACACACACACACACACACACACAAAGATGTCTTTCATTGTGTCCGAGATGAACGTGAGGCCTATAGCGGCCAATACAAAGAGCAGCCCTGACTCAGCTGCCTTATTGTGTGTTGAAGGTAGGAGTATTTACATCATTCATTGAAGGGGACCCAGAGTGGTCAAATGGAAGGTTTGACCTTGTTCCCTGGTGCTAACTTTTTCTATCTTTGTGTTTGTGTGTGTGTATGTGCATGTGTGTGTGTATTTTGTATTTGCTTTCATTGATCTATCGAACAAGCAAGCTATGGAACACACATTTGGTGAGAAAGAGTTTGGATGCTATTTTACAATCCCTTTTACAATCCTGTTTCTAGGGGTGGAAATATGTCTGTGCAGACTTGGCACCATTTCATGCTCATCTGGCAACCACATGTAGGTTTTTTTACACCGATTGGCTGTCTTGCCATTCTGTCTCACGTGACCAATCAAGTGACTGTAGTGCCCTTGCTAAACAATACTGCTTAGCAGCTTTTCCTCAAGCTACGCAATGTGACTCATAATTGGAGGATACCTCTGGTACTGAAGAACAAACACTGATGCACTAGAGCAGCATCAGTGAATAGCAACTGTAAAAGGTTGCTAGTTTGAATCCAAGAGCCTTTTTGTGTGGAATTAATATGTTCTCCCCATGTCCCCAAATTCTTCGGGTGCTCTGGTTTCCTCCTACAGTCTAAAAAGTCAGTTGGAGCCCCTAGGTGTGAATGGTCTGTGTGTGCGTGTGTGTGTGTGTGTGTGTGCGTGTGCCAGTTTAGGGTGTACTCCCTGTGAGATGGAGATAGGCACCCACAGACCCCTGTAACACCAGTGGGTATAGAGTGGCTACGATAATGAATGGATGAATAGATGGATGCTAAGTAAACATAGAGTAGAAGGGCTCTTCTTAGTGTTATACTGCGATATGTTATGTCAGTTAAGTAGTATTTAACTTTACAGCATACTGTTAAGTGGTTTTTCTCAGTAATGACAGGGCTTAAATGTAAAATATTACCCTTAAATAGTTTCTAGTGGCCAAAGCAGTGATAAAAAAAAATCTTGATTCACTTTAATGAGTAGTGGTCTAAAACTATAAAATAAGGAAGGTACTTGGAAGAAAAAAAAATACATTTAACTCAATCTTTACTTCAGCACAACACTATTTAAAACACAATATGCTGACATTTCATCTCTGGCCTTATTCAAGCAAAACTACACACATGTAATCAGCTGAAGGTACTTCAAAGATAAAACTACAACAGTGACACCGTGAAGGTGTGGTCACAGGTGCAACAGAGCACAAATGTGACATCAGAGATCCCAGGTGTAATTACAGGTGAAACAGGCTTGTAACTAGACCAGTGATGGTGGTTGAAACACTGCTTTTCTGCTTGTTGTTTCTCTCCTCTGTAACTAGAGTCACTTACAACCACAGCATAACTTTAAATACATTGCCTTTGTACTTCAGTTATGCATATGCAAAAAAAAAAAGCATTGGCGAGTTATCTGAGCTTTACACAGCATGCCAACTTTGTTTAAATCATGGCTGTAATAAATGCGCATGGTTTCATTACACTATTACAAATCTCTCAACATATTACACAGTGATGTTGCTTTGGCGCAAAACCACAGCGCCAAACTTGAGAAGGCCACAAAAATGAAAGAGTTCACCCAAAATGGATTATCCCCCCGCTGGGTTTGAATCACATCCAATGAAATTAAATTGCTCAATTTAACTTAAAGGTTCTGGAGCATTTTATTGAAAAAAAAAAAAATGTCAGCCCAAGTTAACTATTTCAGAGTATGTATCGTGCATGTTCGCGTACAGTCAGCCAGGCAACAACGTACTGAGAGAGCTACATTGATTCATGTATTCTTTTACCAACAAATGACAAAAACAAGATGAGACGTAAAATATATTTGTACAGGAATACAATGCAGAAGTACAAAGATCAATAGAAAATAAAGTTGGTGAAGCCTGTGTGTCACAGCAAGTGGATCTCGATTGGAGATGTTTTTCTTGGCACTATCAATCTCTAATCAACAAAATGTCCGGCAATTGAATCCCCAAACCTTGTCACATCAAACATGAAAACTCTGGGCTACAGCCTCTAACATCCTTACACCCTGTACGTCCGAGCGCTCCCATTCCATAAAAACCAGCTCCGTTGGGTCTCTTGGGGTGTCTTATCGTCCCACAGACTTGGGAACAGAGGAAGTCACAAAAACCCAGACATCCGTCATCACGGTTCCTAACAGCGAGTCAGCAGGAAGCCTATACATCCCTGCCACTGTGCAGCTTTCCTCAGAGAGTCGCTCAAAACGTCTTAAAGAAAAAGATCCTCCTGCCTAAAACCACGGCAAATCCACCGTCTGAGCACAAAAGACACAGGCGCTGGCTGCTTTTTGTGGCATGTTTTACCAGAATGTAACCCAAGCCGAGAGCCTCTCATGGAATTCATTGTTTCCATTGATCGCGGGACCATCTGTACTTCTCATTAAAACCCACATCCTCCCTTTGCATGACCAAGCAGCATCAAACAATGACACGACTCTCTCTCTCTGTCTCTGTCTCTCTCTGTCTCTCTACATCCAAAAACCCACCTCCCATTATTTCAGAGCTGGGGTACAGCTCAGGTTCGACCACAGAGGTCTGCCGCTGTAAATCTCTGGTCTTTCTTCCCATGATTGCACACCTGCAGACGCCACAAGGGGGGTTTGTTTTCCCTCATAAAAATCCCTAAACCTTATGTGTGTTTTTAAGGATCCCCTGTGATTCCAAGATCCTAAAACACTCACAGGGATTATTCCACAGCTCTATGGGGATTTTTCCACCTACACTCCACAACGTTCCCCTCAGATGCTTGTCTCACAGCCGATGCTCCGAGGAGTTGTTGGAGAGGGGGAAGACAGAAAGTGTTGAAGCCAGCAAGCAGTCGGTTCATCTGCTTTATTTGGGATAAGAATGAATTTAATGATATAAACGTGTTTCAGAAGGAGGCCCGAGGCAGCTCTTAAACTGCAGGATTACGTGGGGGTCGGGCTGACACGTCGACTCGACACTCCTGGCAGCGCTGAGCGAGGCACGACTCCTCTCCTCCATAAAAAAAAAATAAGCTGCAAGTGTCTCTTACGCAGTATCTGAATACGATATGAGGTAGCTGGTTCTTCATCTTTCAGGGGAAATATTTGAAGGCAAATTCCTCCAGGCTTAACCACATGTTCCTGTTGCTGTTCTGAGGTTGTTCAGAGTGAATCATTGCTAATGTAATCAGGCTTTTTTTTTTTTGATTATTCATATTTCTAAGACTTCACAGCTGCAGGCACTTTTCAAACGTGTTTTCCAGTCTTTTGTCTCGTGGAGTTAAAACTCCAGTCAAACAAGTCAAATGAGCTGGAGATAAAAGGGGCGCAAAAATAATCCTGACTACCTCGAGTGTACGCATTGACAGGGATGGAGACGTCCTCTTTTCTTCCTCAGAAACACTATCAAATCTCGATAGTCTTTGTTGTTCCTGCCAGTTGGAACCATTAGCAGCCGTGTATTTCCTGAATGATGTGAAACCACTCGGTGCGCAGCACAGTTTTACTCCAGATAATCTGTGACTGACCAAGGTATTTCTTTGATTAATGCCAGAAACATCTGAACCGGAGTGTTTTGTCGGTAAACCTGGACTCTGTTGGCTCAGGCTCGGCTTAACCAGCTTACAGTTTCCACAGAGGCTCTCAGAGGCTGCAGCTTCTCAACTTCTGAAGTAGTAGCAAGGAACACAGTTTAGCACAAGAACACTGCTTAGTCTTGTGGCATTTTTACATATTCACCACCACACAGTAGCAATCCGTCTGACCAGGGGCATGTCAACAGGTGGGCTGGGGAATCATCTGCCCATCCAATGAAAACACCTGAAAAATCACCATCATCCCCATTTTTGAAACTGGAGTATCCAGAGAAAATACCGAACATGCGAACCAACCATCCCAACCTGGGAACATCTTGCTGTGCCAACCACTCATCCACCACATACCACCTCTTTTACATCAAGTCAATAGTGATATTTTCCTCACACTAGACTTCAGATCTGAAGCCTCTTTATTGCCTGTAGCCTGTCAACGTCTAAATAAACTTTCTAATTTTCATTTTGGCTCTTTCTTAGTTATTTTACAAGTTATTTTGTCTTTGCCTACACATACTGCATATGGGAGGAGTTTGAGAGGAAACATTAAAAACGAAATCAGGGTGCTAATTATAAGATTATGGTTACAAAATACTTAGCTCACTTGCTACACATTGAGGCTTTTCCCCCCACAATTGTCTTAGAAAACGTCATCAAATCTCATTTAACATTGAGATTATACCTTGGGATTTGTCTTATGTAAATACATTATTAATAATTACAAACAGTTGCCTGATGTGAATTTCTGTTACAAATGACAGAAAACTTTGCTAAATGTGAGAAAAGTTAGCTACAATTGTGCAAAATATGAGGAACATAAGATAAAAATTAGCATAAAAGGGAGGAAAGTGAGCTATAATTGATCTTAATCTCTGTGTGAGGAAAGTGAAAAGCTAAATCCGAGGACAGTGAGTTAAAATAATCCAAATGTGAGAAAAGAAAGCAAAAATAAACTAAATGTGAATAAAGTAAGTTTTAAAAAATGCTAAACCTAAGCTGAATTTGAGGCATAAGGAACATGAGCTAAAATTGAGTTCAACCTAAAGGTTTAACTGAAGGTAACACATATTTTATATACGATATTTTGTGGACCATTTTAGTCAGATCATTTTCCCTCCATACATGAAGCTCTGAGAAGTTGAAGGAGTCAGTGAGCACAGGTGAGAGCGCCAGCAGTCTCAGGATCATTGTCCATGGACCAAACTTAAAGGCTGAGGCGCCCCCCGTAGGCCGAGACACGCGCCTGCAGCCCCACAGCTGAGACAGAGAGAGAGAGGAGAAAAGGCGACGTTTCCACCTCCAAACACATCAAACGGAGGATTAGACAGTTCGCCTCCATCGATCCAGGTGTGAAGGACTCGCAACTCGCTCGTGCCAATCACATGAGCGACAGGACAGACTCTGACACAAACTGACAAACTCTCTCTCTCTGTCTCTCATGGATCCGACTGTCTAAAAGATGCTGCAAACAATGGCAGTGAGTTTCCCCAGTTACAGCAAGTTGTCTCGGGTTTCTTTTGTGTAAATGGCAACAATAAGTGGCACGTAACAAAGAGCCTACCTGTCTGCGCGTGTCGCTGCGGTGTCTGCTCACAGATCCATTGTTCGGAGGAGACTGTGTCGCTGTCTGTGTGCAGCCTGAAAACTGACTCTTTTTTCCTGCGGAAAAATAGTCTCCTCCGTATAACTTCATGCAAGGAGGGGGGAAAAGAGGGAAAAGTAGACTGCACAGGAAATGGTGACGCAGCTGTTTGGAAATCACTTCATTTAATGACTGAAAAAAAAACGGAGATACTCAGTTATAGAACATTTTCAGCTCAAATCGTGAACTTTTTGAGTTTGATAGAAGTTTTGCAGAAAGGTTAAAGTTATCCTTTTATAGGTGTTGGATATGTATCTGAATAGCAGACACTTACCGGTACCAAGTTATTAAATCGTACTGTAAACACGTATGTGTATGTTTTTACTGGACATTTTTATTTCCTCAACAGGCAACAGATTTTCTCCGAGGGTCGGCAGATTGAGAGCCATTAGAAGTCAGTTTACAAACACATGCGGTGATGTACACAACACAACAGTGTTGTTTTCAAGCAGTGAGAGCAGCTGTTTTTTCCAGCAGATGTTGACATCCTGTTACTAAACAAAGGCTCGCGTCAAAGTCCAGTTTTGTTCAAATACAACGTAGCACAGCCTGGACAATTCAGCTTGATAGTATTGTGTTTTTGTGTAGAAATGTGGGTCAAGGATAGAGAATATTGCTGTCAACCTGGTGTCCCCACTCTTCTCTTGAAATCATTCGCCAGCGCTTTACCAGGACATTTTTCCATTTTAATTTAGAATGACAGACGAGTGGTCACAGCATACTCTAATATGTGTCATTTTCCACAGTTGTACTTTGCGTTTTGTATATTTCCCCACTGATTTTCTGAATGATTTGAATGATCATTTTGCTCTATGTTTATAACATACCCATATAATAATCTCTGGCGTGCTTTGAAATGAACAACATCATGAAAAAGATGTCTGCATTTACTCATAGAGATGACATAGGAAGGGAGAAACAAACTCCCATTGGGCTTTTTCCCTCTCATTTTCTATGACTGTAAAACTGGTCACTAATTTCCCAGGTTTTCCAGGAAGTGCAGGAAGTCTGATAGCATCCCATGATTGAGCTGATTGTCGCGACGTCCGAGCGTTTGCGAGCTGAGGTGGCGTGTCGATGCATGACGAACACAAGAGTCAGATATATTACATAAATTTATTTAAAAGTTAAAGGTTCACATATACAAGAGTTAAGAACACTTTCAAGGGTCTCCCGACAGCGGCTCCTTGCCCTCTCGACGAACACAGCCCCGAAACGCACAGATGAAGCTCCTTCAAAACCCAGTATTTACATCACCGGGCCGCACTAGTATGATGCTTGACCAAAATCAAAGAGGAGAGGTTTCGATTTGATTTCAACAGATGAGGTTCAATAGCACAGCTACGTTTACTATGACATCACCAAGAGGAGAGAGGAAGAAAAAAAAAAACGCATCAATTTCAGCAACAAGGTTCAGTGAAACTACTTCCACATATCAAAGTTAATGTAATGCATTTAAACGACAGGATTTCACACCGGTTATCGGACATTAAACGCCACGGTAGGAATGGAGGAACCGCAAACACATTTATAAAAGATTTATTATAAAACATGCATCCTCGAAGAAGGCTGAAAGATTCCAGTTCCACACTCTCTTTACCTTATTCCCGTGCCGAGAGCAGTTTCAAGTTAAGTTTTTAGTGGAAAACACCCACCAGCTACACGGTAACACGTCCGAGTTTTCCAACCACAACATATGGCACCAACCAAGAGACCAGTTTGACCTGTTAAAAACCAAAGGACTGGTTGGCTCTGGAGTGATGGGGCGCCACAAAACACTGTGGCCAGGAGGAGTTATAAAGTATTTGCTTGAAAAAAGAAAAAAAAAAAATCAGGTTTTATCTCCCAGTTTTTTTGGAAACTCAGTTTTAAGACTCGTTCAAAATTGTGCAAAAATGAAAATGGTGTGATCTCTTGTGCCGACTGCTCTACAGATCCAGATCTTGTTCACCTCAGAGGAGTCACGTATGATGAGATACAAACCACAGGTGAGAGAAAAGAAGCAAAATGAACTCAGGGCTCTGTCACAGTGGTTTTTTTTTGTTTGTTTGTTTGTTTCTTTTAGGTTTCGTTTTTTTTTCGTGTGCGTCACCCTTTCAGTAACAGGTTTAGCTGAGAACGACGTGGCGGTCGAACACGGACTTCCTCTGCTCCTGGACCTGCCTCCTCCAGCGCTGCTGGGCGTGCTCCACTTTGTTCAGCATGTTGGGTCGAGAGTGTGAGCGCGACAGCACGTTGTGAGCGTTGGCAAACGGCTGCTGGTCCTGGAAGAGCCCAAAGGAGGGGAGGGGAGGGGAGGGGAGGGGAGGGGAGGGGAGGAGAGGAGAGGAGAGGGGAGGAGAGGAGAGGAGAGGAGAGGAGAGGAGAGGAGAGGAGAGGAGAGGAGAGGAGAGGAGAGGAGAGGAGAGGAGAGGAGAGGAGAGGAGAGGAGAGGAGAGACGGGATAAGTGTAAAAGGAATGACCCCAGCCATCACAAATAAACCCTTTTTCTTTTTAAAGATGGAGAAACCTCCAGGTTTGGTTTCCGACAATAGCTTCCTGTGTGGACTGAAGCAGGTGGTTGTTCACCAGCTGATGAATCTGAACACATGAGATAAGAAGCCGATGCGTCTGACTTCAAAATGTGGTCGTCGAGCCTCTTCAGGGTTCCCACTGTTTGCTCGTCATAGTTTTCCAGGACAGTTTTTCGGTCGCTGCAGTGTAACTGACAGGCTGTCACGCCATACACCAACACAGCCCCACCAACCATCTGCCTCCAATTTTCCAGGACAACTCCAGTTTTTCCTTGACATTTTACTTCATCCTCTCATTTCTCCACGTCTTTTCCATGAATGGAAATTTGATTTAACAATCTTACAAATTTTCCAGGACACTTGGGAGCCCTGTTTTTTTTTCCCCCCAATTGAACATATTATACTGTTACATTTGTGTACATATTGTATATTTCTACCTAATCTGGTTTTATTGATGTTTCATACATTCTTTTTGGAAACAGGCGCCAATGACTCATTACTTAAGTCCTGCTCCATTCAGCAACATTTTCTTTACCTTACATTTATATTATTAACGAGATTTTGAAAACGCTCTTGTAGTAAAGTTGCCGTTGGTTTTGTCAGACAAAAACGCACGCTGAAAAGGAAAGCACGAACACGGTTTGGGAGGATCTGAGCAACGGCTGCCATCTGAAACCACAATCAGTTCATCGGTCTCTATATCAAACTCCGACTAAACATTACAGCCCGCCCATTTCCTCCATCGAGAATGCAGCAGAGGAGCTGTTTATTTAGTCCCGCTGATAGTTTATAATCTGCCATGCCACAAATACAAACAGAGGCCGACTCATTCTGGTAACTGTACAATGAATGTCATGGGTTTGGTCTGTTTTTCCTGCCGTTCTGCCGTGTAACAAACACACAGAAAACAGAGTTCAGACCCGCATAAAGTACGGGCCAGACCTGCCCCAGAATTTGTTTTGTTGACCTAATTTCTGACGCTAATCTGCGGACTGATTTTGCCGATTTACCGTTCGCCTCTCCGCCGGCGGACGGTATCGCAGCCGGCATGTGGAACATTCCGCTGCTTTTCACTGCTGCTACAGTACTTTCAGCCATTGCATTTCTGCATATTTCTTTCGTGGAGAAATCTCTCATGTAACACTTCCTCTCTGGCGAGCTGCGCCAGTGAAAACACAGAACAGCAGCCGTTCCCTTCTCTCTTCCCTCGGGCAAAGGCACTCGCCGCTTCCTTTGTGAACATCTGAACGCTGGATCACACCGAATCGATTCGCTGCCTTGTTCTGCGCGCGGCTCAGACAACACCCCTGAAACAGTTCAGGGAGGAATCGACAGCTTTGCCAGCCACGTAGGTTCCTCTGATTCTACTCACTTAGCAGGAATTGACATCAGTCTGGTCGACCGATTTCACCACTGCCAGAAATCTGAGAGAGCAGACGTTTCTGCTCTCCCCCCCCCGCCCGCCCTGTCTTTCTCGGGCATGTGCTGCACAAATAACCAAGTCTTAGCCAGCACGCATCGAGATGCATTAACGCAGCTTCTCTCGGGATCGTTGGATGAATCAGTTTGGTGCCAAATCAAACAGGAAACGGGTAGAAGCTGCCTGCGCGACGCTCCTTCGCCGCGACTGTGGTTACTAATGGATTTGATACGGAGCGAGAGAGCACTCTGAAAACCTATACATCACTACCTGCGCTCCGAGGAGCTTTTAACCACACGTCAGAGCTTTCAGGATCCGCTATCAGCTCGCTCTCGCTCTCTGCCCCAGGATAAAGTGCTGCAGCACGTACCCCGACGTCATCGTCGTTCTGGATGAGCTGCGAGTGTCCAAACAGACGCCTCTTCAGCATGGGCTCCAGCAGAGTCAGGTAGACCATGTAGAGCAGCAGCAGGCCCAGGATGGACAGGTACATGATGATGGTAACCTGGATAGGCAGGGGAAGCACTGACTGAGTCGGAGTCGTTCAAAAAGTGCAAAATACAAATGAGGAAAACACAAAAAGTACTGAAAGTGTGAACTAATGATTGACCAAATGTTCATCCGGCCATTCACTATCTGACCCACTTTGTCCCTTAACAGGTTCACAGGGACACCTGCACACATACAGGCAGGAAAAACACTCAAAGCAAAGAGCAATTTAGAGGCTACTTAACCTGACCCAGATGTTGGTTTTTCAAATAAATTCTTTTACTTTGTTGCAGATCTTTTTTCTGAATGTCACAATTTTTAATTTTATGTTTAACTTCCAATTAACAAAACAGTGGACTTGCAACAAAAAAGGTACAGCTCACAGCCTGTGATGTTTTTACCACAGTCCAAAAGGAAAATGCATGTTCATGTTCAGGTTAATTTGAGGTACTAAAATGCCCCTACGCTTGAGCATTAGCATGTAGGGTGTGTGTGTGTGTGTGTGTGTGTGTGTGTGTGTGTGTGTGTGTGTGTGTGTGTGTGTGTGTGTGTATTCGCTGCCTTCACCCTGTGTGCGGTGGAAATAGGCCCCGGATAGAAAATAGATAGAACTAGATAGAAATAGACAGAGCAGGTCAGATAGAGGATGGATGTTATCAAATGTTGTCCTTAACCTCACTAAATCTGAACCAAAAGTACAGGCCATAGTCTTTCACTGTCTAACTGACAAACTCCACCATCAACCCACCTTAATGGTCCCCGAGCTCCTCTCTTCATATTTACACTCACAGCGTAGGCAGTAAGCCTCCACATCTTTACCGTCTACTGGCATGGGCTCCACCACATGAAGACAGTTGCTGAAAAGGCAGGAGACATGGTCATGCAGGTAGGAAGGAGGCAGAGAGTGGATGGTGAGCGTCATCCAGGGAGGGGTCGTACCAGTCTTTGAGAGAAACGTTCTGCTTGTAGATCTGCCCCTCCACATCTCTGTATGGTGGACATATGCATTTGCAGCGGATGTCCTCAGAGTTCTGTAACAAGATGGATCACATGTGTCATCTCTTTGTTTGGCTTTTGTCCTCCAGACGCACACACACACACACACAGCAAAATATGGTCATATGATCAGAATTTGATCCATGCGTTTCTGCAAAACAGAAATATATAGAGTCCTTTGGGAAGACTCCCTGAGGGAAATTCAAGTAAAACGTATAGAAAAAAATAGAGCTGTTCAGATGTCCCTATGTGGATTCCTCCCACTTCACCTTAAGTCCTGGGCACGCATTTATCAAAAGGTACATATGTCAAGATTTTGCCTTACTATACATTTGATTTCTAGGTCTATTTTTGTTGCAGCCTCACAGTGAAGAACCCTTGTTGGCTGTGGTCAGTACTGCTCAGAGGACAGCTGGAATCAGTTGAGTCATATTTGGACTTCAGTATGTTATCACTATACATGTGTGTAATATGCACATGATGTGGTGACTCACTCTCACTCACACTCTCTGTGTTTATGTGCATATTCTCAGGTGTACTCCCACAGCCAAACAGCATGCATGTTTAGGTGGTTTGGAGACTGTATTCCCTACCTGAGATCCCCTCAACATCACTGGGTGCTAAGCAGGAAAATGACTCATGGATACATGTAGATATAGACCTTGTATTACTGTTAACTCCCAATGTGATCTGAAATCATTTAAGAGCACTCTGTAAGCCTACTGTGCCACATAAGGAGAGCTATTGTCAGAACTGTAGAGATATATTAACCTTTGTTTACTCAACCAATCTGTACCACATTACGTGTGGTCTTGTATTGTAAACGCTCTGTCATGTTGCATTGACGAGCAGCTAAAAACACACATACCTCGAGTAACATTACCTCAATACAAAGCAGTTAAAAGTGCTGTAGAGATGAGTCTAATTGATTTATAACCAGGTTCATCAATTAAAAACACTAAGACACCTGGGGATAGGCTAGCCCGGCTAGCACAAAATCGTCTATGTAAACAGCGTACGCAATCTTCGCTGTAAACTGTCCAAACTCCAGTTATACCTGCCCTTCTGGGCACAGTTAGAGAGAAGATATAAGCGTTTAATGACACATCATCGTGACGGTTTAGCGTATAGCGCCAGCTAACCCGGCTAGCATTAGCCTCACCTTCGCTGTCACTGTGCTCAGGATCGCCAAACACACCAGGGACAGAGCCTCGACCAGCACCACGGCCTTCATCTTCTCTGACGCTCAGAGTGCAAATGTGTGTAACCTGCTCAGCTGTGTCTGCCAGCAGAGAAGATGTTGTAACTCAACGTCCGGCGACGTCTGCCATCGAGCTAATTCGCGGATAAACCGTATATATAAACACTCGCAGCTTCCTGGCAGCTGACTTGTAGTTTCCGCACTCGGGATGGCTGGGAGCGCTTCATAACCGTCAACGGTAGATCCCGGGCGGGCGGTGACAAGTTACATAACATGTGTCGCCCACGCTTCAGATTGGAGGAGCTCCCGTAATGTAAAACAAACGCCACCGTTGGTTCGACATTACCGTGAATGGTCGATTACACAATAGTATCAGAGGTACATGTTATTGTCCATAAGTGCCACTCTAAACATTTCTCATAACTCTTTTATGTTTATATGTAGTGTGACTGAATTATATGAACACTGTGAAGAGTAGGTGAATTTAAAACATCAGGTTAGGGTTGAAGATGAAGAGACATGAGCTGTGAGGCAATAAGGCTCTCAATTTACTTGTCTATGATGATGAATATAAACAGTTAAGATGAGTTTATTTCTTGGTATAGCTGGTTGCGAGGGTGAGAAGCTAAAAAATCCAGGAGGGGTTAAAGGCAGAGCCACCGGTCGCCCGTCAGGAGGAGCCAGTTGAGGTGGTTCGGTCATTTGGGCAGGAGACTTTCAAGGCAGAGCCAGAACACAATGAGGAGATTAAATATTTCAACAGGCTAGATAACGCCTCAGGATCCTCCCAGAGGAGCTGTTGCCCCTGTGACCTCCGCCCAGTTGAGCAGTAGATAACAGGACAAAATGTAAAAAGGGCCAAAAAAAAAATAAAGCTTTGCATTGTGATTTCCTAATGATGAGCCGACTGCCAACCTGATCAAAGATCAAGTTAAAACTTTATTATTGCCAGGGGTAATACAGAGTAGCAAGAAATTGCCATATAATGTATAAAAACTGGAATAGTACAAATAAGAAGAAAAAGTGTATATGCAGCTATGAGACTTGTCTTACACATTTGAGCAAATAGCTCATGTGTTCATATGTGGTTACAGGCAGATAGCAATATGTTAGTTTGTTTCTGGATAGAGTGTCACTGTTGAATGTGTGTGTGTGTGTGTGTGTGGGTGTGTGTGTGTATGTGTGAATAGAAAATGAGGAAACAATACAGTAGAAAGGGGATAAAAACAAAAATAGGTTTCCTATCTTTATTTACAGCATATTAGATGTACAAAACCATAAAAATATACATACACGTGTCATCTAAGACAAGTAAATAACTCGTTTCTATCTTACAGGACCTCTCGTTTACTTTCTGACCTCATCATTTAGTCTCTCGTACAGTCGTCTTTGGTCGCTAGTTGATGCACGCTGGTGCAGTTTTGCTGAGGCAGGTGATGTCTACTGAATGCATTAAAGCCGCTGTAAATGTTTAGCATGTGAAAATACTTTTCAGACCAGTTGCACTTTGTTCATCCACACTTGAACGTCAAATACTGTACGTGGGGCGACCACCAGCAACTGCAGCAATGCTATAATGTCAGAAATGTACGTAGTTGCTACAATACATCAATGTTTCACCTAAAACTTTTTACATCATATACAAAACATTCATCAGAATAATTGCTTTTGTGGTGTCACTACTGCTTTGGTAGTGCTAATGTTCCCGAGAAAACATATGTGCTATATTTGTTTGTGGTCATTCAGTCAATTAACCTCTAACTGTGAACGTAGCCTATGTTAAAACTAGATACACACTCTATACACAGCATCACTGACAATCAGCATATATCTGTTCAGCTACTACATCTGTTTTTTCATCATGACGCTATGAGGAACTGTCTCATGACGCTGGTATATCCTCAGCAACACTGAAATACACAGACTGGCACTTTGGATATGAACCCTGAGACAGTGACTTTACAACACTTCTGTTTTGCTAATTGAACTCCAGAAATCCAAAATGGAGATGTCCTCATTCCAATCTGAGTCTGTCTACACACTGTACCACTCGATCATGGATCATTCCTCCCTCTTAAAGCTCCAGTTAAAAGTTCACTCTCTCTGCCTCACCACTTCCTCTCCAGTTTCATCAAGTGTGCAGTCCGGTCTAGCATCGCGATGGGCCAAAACAGAAAACTACAGAATCATTTTTAAAGGGGTCAGTGGATGAAACAGATACTGTGGACAGTATCTAAATGTAGGCTTTCCATGATGTGTATCCAGGAATGTGTGCAGCAGCCGGGCCATCCTACGGGCGAAGGAATCTCAGGACTTTGGATCGGAGGAAGCGGATGAAAGACTTGGGGAACATTTCTCTCGACTCTTGTGCTGTGTAGTTGAAGAAGTTCTGTGGGTGAGCCAGCACATCAAACAGTGCCTTCATGAGCTTCTTGTCCTGGCGAAAAAGCAAAAACAAACACAATGTGACCAGTGGATTGTACCCCGATACATCTCCAAAAGAGGGCGCTGCAAGCCCAGAGAATCAAAGTACAGGAATACAGAAACTTTTGGAGGATGGTGCCAATCTGAACTACATACTGATGGCTGTAGATATTGCTTTGCATCGTTTGCATTGTTTGAAACTGATTACAAGTTTTAAATCAAATATGTAATTAATATTGTTATTAGTTCTTTTTAAAGGCAATGTTTTAAGTTAACACTGGCATTAATATGTCATCTTCACTGTTGGTGATGTGAGACACCAGGTGCAAAGACTGATTATGCATCCAACATTTCAATATACACACCGGGGAAATGTTTCTTCACTTTCCTCAGGATGGCACTGTTGTGAAAAAAAAGTCTGGCTAACTCTTTGAACCAACATACCTTGAGAATTTCCTGGTGATTCTCTGAGGCGTATAATCTCCCATCTCTGACTATGTCTTCTATCAGTTCTTGGTAGTCCTCTGAAAGAAAGTCCAAAAATGTTTTCATGAAACCTCCACAACTCAATGAGGTAACAGCGTATCACAGTCATCAATACAACCATTTACTTAAACCACTTTACACACAATCAAAAGTTTTGTCAAAGGACAAAAGCAGGGGACGAGCATGATTTTGGACACTGGGAGGAAATCAGAGAGCCCAGAGAAAACCATTGGGGACTCAGAACATGCAAACTCCAGCCCAGGTCCTCCTGCTGAAATAACTTAATCTCAAAACATCATGTTTCTCTCCTCTCACCATCATATGTCACATATGGGACCTGGAAGCCTTTCCCACTGTTTCCCTCATTAGACCTGAACTGAATCCAAAGCCTCTTGGAGCGGGATGTGAAAGCAATGGGACGCTCGTACGTCTGACAAGTCTCATAGGTCGTCACAGAGTTGGACAGAGCTGTGAAATGAGCAAACACAGGTTGTGTCTATCATCACCTAATGTCATAAATACAAGTAGGTGCAGTAGAAAGACAATCTCAAGACAACGATACAATAAAGTAAGTCTTAATAAAGCAAGTCTACCTGAGCCCGGCCTCAGTATAATAAAGTAAAACAAACCCTAGTTTTTAAATAATGGTTAATCAATCTGTGTTTTGCATAGCAGAGTTAACACGCACAGCTTTTTCTCATGACTAAGTAGTCTCCGCACTCGTCCTCGATGGGCAGGAAAATTTCCGGGACCACGATGAGGATTCTGCGTTTGGGCGGCGGGTTGATGGTCCAGGTGCACTCCACGTTAGCAGGGTAGTTGCCAGGGTAGTTGGGGGACTCAATGTACCCGGTAAAGTCTCCCAGCTCTCCTCCACAATGTCTGTCTGTGAAGAGCAATCACATCTAAAATCACAATTCAACAAACTGCTGTGTTTGCCTGGTGACATGCACATCAAGCTTGCGCAGAAGTCCATATTTGGTATTTCAGTTCAATTCATTTGAAGAATTGGAATTTGAATTGAATTGGCTTTCCAACATTTTCCATAATCTCAACATTTTAATACATCAGGTTAAATAATCTGTTCTATAGATGATGCTTTTATTCTTAATTGTCCATGAAAACATTTGCTGTAATTAAAATAGAATGTGAACATGAAGTTCATGGTAATAAGTATTTGTATGAAACATTTGCATGAAATGTAAGTGGCCTGTACGGACTATACTGTAAATCATGATTCTGGAACACAACAAAATTATCAAGTGGAATGTCATAGAATATCACTTCCACTTCCTTCAATTTGAATGGCAATTTTACTTCCTGTTTGCAACCTCAATTCCAAATAAAGTCAAATTCATGGAATTGGAATATTATATAAAATTCTCAATTCAATTCTGAACATGTTTCAGAGGTGTCACCGCATTATGTCGTGCGTACTTTTGCACTGCATGATGTTTGTGGAGCCGTCAAAGTCCGTGGTGGTGTTCCCAGGGCAGGCGACACAGTAATTCTGGCCAAACTCCCCCTGATATGTGCCTGTGGGACAGCGGATGCAGCGGTGTGTGCTGGTGTTGTAGTAGTGACCCGGAGAGCACTGGACTGCAAGAACACACAACCAAACAAGGTGACAGGGTTAGGGATTGGGTGGGGGTTGGGTTAGTTTGACATAATGTTCAAGTATTAACTTTTAACTAAGCTCTACCAGGGCTCTAACTTTTTATCTCAGAGAGTTGTGTAGTTTTACATAGACTCGATGTACAGACATGGCTACAGCTGCAGAGGGCAGCAGAGTAACACACAGATGAGCACCATAAACTAACCAATTGCACAACATCGACGAGATGTTGAATTAAAACACAAATATATGTTGTATATATGTACATATGTTTGTATGCATATAATCATTTTGTTTTCCTGAACTTTCTCAGATCAGGTACCCCTTTCCGTTCATGTTCACGTTGGGGTTCTCTCTCACACCTTTGGTCTCACACTCCTGGAAAGTGACAGCACCACTGCGCTTGGTCACCAGGTTCCCGCCGCAGGGGAAGCAGGTTGTCCGTCCGGTCTCGGGCTGGTACGTTCCCAGGGGACAGGGCAGGCAGGGGATAAAGCCGTCGTGGGAGTACTGACCGGGGTAACACTGACCTGTGCACACAAAAAGCATGACGTGTTGACACAGTGGTGTTTGTCGCTTTTTATCTGTCTTTTACCTCTGGGGCTGTGCAGTTTGGATCTGTTTCATTTTCAGGCCTTTTTTGTTCCATTTCATGTGACATACGAGTGATAAGAGCTTACTGAAAAGCTTGAGCAAATGTTAGAGGAGTGACGCCACGTTTTATCTCCGAGTACACACGGTGAAACTGCCGGGTGACTAATACAAACTGGGTGCCAGTGGGAGTGTGCTGATGGCTCTCGTTGTTTAGTCTGACGGAGGAGATGGGATCTGGGATTGAGCCACAAAGTGACTCTGATAGCGGCACTGGAGGAGACCAAAACATGGTGGCTCCTTGAGCTGTTGTTCACCAGCTCACCTTTTGAATTCACATACATCTTCATCATCTCAGCTCAAGCTCCTTTGGCTTCACACAAAGCAGAACGTCTGCCGAGGGGAGATCTCTATCAAAGCACCATCGCTTCCTGTGTGGCTCATATTCACAAAATTGTTATTGACGTTTTGTGTTTCTCTCTGCCCACCTTGCCTTCTGCTTATCTGTTCCTCGTCTTATAGTATTATTTCCACACAGGACCCACCTCATACCTTTTCGGATTTTCTTTTGCCTCGCTGTAAACACTGTTGTTTTAAGGTCTGCTCAACATAAACAACTAGCATTACTATCCAGAAGATGTTACATTTTTCTTTGAAGTCTTTATAAACCAAAAATATTCTTTGTTTTTTTTTTGTGTAAAAAACCCAACCTAGCTCCAATCCTCTGGGGCTATCCATCATTTTTAAGATGATGTAATGATTTTGCTCGGCATCTACTACTTAAAAGTGGATGATGAAAACTGTTCATGTATCTACAATGTTTGAGTCTGGAGCAAACAAACTACTGGGAGTGATTACAAAAGCCATTGAGAGTACGTAACTGATTCACACATCATTATACATGCTCGTACATGGGAAAGTGAAAATAAAAGTGTCAGGCCTGGGTTACTTCACTTATTGTCTGAAGAAGATATTTTATTTCACGATATGTTTTCCCTTACTGTATACCAGGCCATAGTATTGAAATACACTTCGTAACTGTAGTTGCAGGAGGAAATCCCTCTTATGTTTCCCTCTGTGCTCTTTGAGACTCATTCCTTTTTTCTGTCTTGAGTCTAAATTTCTGAAAAAACCTGGAGCATGTTTACGCTTTTGAGTTTCCATACTGGCTTGTCTTACCTCCACACTCTGACATGTTGCGGGCTCCGACCGCCCTGGACACCTCTCTCCCCTCAGGTCCAGGACAGACCTCGCAGGACATCTGTCCCTCCTCGTCCTGATAGGTTCCAGCCGGGCACAGCACGCACCTTCCCTGATCCCCATCGAAATAAGTCCCCACACTGCAGCTCACTGGCAGACAGGAGGGGAATGACATAAAGTTTTATTATTGAGTAAATTACTGGTTAACACACACACAGACACTGGTACATCCAAAATATAAAAAAAGTGTTTTATTTATTGAATAATGAGACTGTGCTGTGGTTACTTGAGACAATAAATCGTGTTCTCCTAATGCTTTAACACCTCTATTATTCTCAAAAAGTAATAAATTCAAGTTGAAACAAACGTTATTATTACCTAATTACTCAACCTGGCGAGACGATAATTTTCCTCACAAAGTGGCAACAAAGTTGAGACACCCAAAACAGACTGATGTGACCGAACTGGCAATTTACATCAGTTTAGCAGCCAGATCAAAGTCGGAGAGCGCTCGTCTACAAAACCCAGGAGAGACGGAAGACAATGTAAAATGTCGGCATGAATCCCGAGACGTAACAGGACGCCCCGCGGCTACACAAAATCAAACAGGCCCGACCGCGACGTAAATTTACACTGTACGTGCAGAGGTTCGACTGCATGACAAGGCCATTAAAGTAAAGTAAGCCAGACTTCGTCAGTTCCCTCTCAAGTGTAATCAAACGGGGCCGTGTACACACTTGAAAAGGATAAACACACTCGAGAGCATCTCTGACACTTCAAAGGCTGCGAGGTCAGCCAGAACAGTTTATCAATCTGTCGACAGATTTAAGGGTTGTACTCGCCTGTTAATGAACATCATAAGAGGCACCGACCTTCATGCAGCGCAGCACAGTGCAGCCCACTCAGAGTTACTACAGTTACTTAGTTACTTGCTACATTTAACAGTGGACAAAACCGATCACTAATTCATTTCTACTGGTTGCTGGGACATGTTTACGACAAATTATCTAGTGTCAGACGAGCTCATACAGGATTACAAGAAAAATATATATAGAGCTTATAATTATAAAGTGTAATGGCCACATCAATACTTTTAAATTCTCAATAGTTTTTAGACTAAAACATGGTGGCGCACCAGGGAGAGACTTACACCACCACCACAAACACCCACATCACTTTCAAAAGCAAACACAGAAGCAAATCAAAGAGAGTATTTCCCTCTTATCTTGCAAAAGTGCAAAGGCTTGATTACAAGGGAGCAACGCGCTGTTTTGCTTCTGTTCCTCCCATTCGGAGTGACGCCTGTAATTAATTTGGGAATTACTGTGTCGGTCTGATGGTCTTTAAAAACCTTGAAAACTGAGGCCGATCTCACACAAGAATAAATCAATTAAATCCGGAGGCCTGGAGCACAAAACGGGCCTCAGTCCGTCGTTGCCTCTAAGCCGTCTGTAAGCAGAGGAACCACTATCTCTAAAAGCTGGACACACAAAAGCTTCAACGCAGATCCATTATACGTGGCTCAGCAAATTGTTCGATTTTCCTCAAAGAAAGAAAATGTAATTCTCTCAAGAGCAGTTTATTTTTTGAAACCCATTGTTTATTCTGAAAGACCATGAGGAGCCATCGTTGCATTGTCCCCTAACAGCTTTTATTTGACAGAGGGAAGCAGTGAGAGAAGAGAGAGAGTGAGAGTGAAAGAGAGAAAAAACCTTGAAGCCTTTCAAATGCAAAGAACGCTTCTATAGAGTCCTCGAATTGATGGCCCCAAAGAGGTTTAAAAGACCTTTCACCTCTATTCAAGTCCCCAGTCTTTGCCTACTTGATGACATAGGAAAACACTACGGTATCACAGTGGTAAGGAGCTGAACCCAATAAAAGGGGTCAGGTTTCTGAATCCCCCCATTCTGCTCGGCCCAATCACTGCTCGCGCCCATCAAGCCGAGGCCCAAACAACTGATGCTAATTGATTCCCATGGTGTGGCTGAAGTCAATTCTCTTTAGCAGTTTAGTGGCTGGGGGTCATGCAAAGTGGCCCCAGCTGGGGGGCAGGGGGGACACAGCACTCAAACTGCCATCTTGAATCAACAGCACTTCCTAAACATCTTCAACGTTAAAACAAACACGCAAACAAGTTGACCGCAAACTGTACGCAGCATCCCTGGATTACAGAACGAGTCACTGAGCTGCTTCCACTTCCGTTCGTTCATATACCTACTGAGACACAGTCGCATGCCGAGCGATATGAATTAAAATCTAAACTAGCACAGATTTAGAAGACTGGGAAACAAAATCGCCGGCCAGGTCGTTTGATATAAGACACAAACCGTTTCATCCAGAAACACAGAAACAGATTGCACAACTGATTGGAAAGGGGCTCTAAAGAGAGCACAGAGGTGACAGCCTATTTTCTGCTAATGCACGGGAAACTGTGTTGCCATTCCTCTGAGGCAGTGAGAACAAGCCACAAATGGGGTTTTCAATGGAGTGGGCAAACTGAAAAGGACTAAACTGCACTCCGAGCTAAGCCAGAGCGGGAGGTGGGGGAGGAGGGGAAAAAAACATAGCTCCTTTAAAGAGCTGGAGGTTAAGAAGAATGCCTTTCAGCCCCCTCCCTCTTCTCCCAAATTACATGTCTACACCCCTGCCATGGCCAATAGACTGCTTAATGTTGACCTGAAAGCATAGTGGGGGAGTTAAGGCATCAACACACTTAAGACCTGTGTTACAGAAAAGACAGAAATAATGAACGTTCGGGGCTTAAATCATGTCAGCGTGGCTCAACAACAGAAGCAGCTTTCATGTTTAATGTACGGGCCAAACAAATATGGCGTTACGGGAAGACACGCGCAGCATTGTCTCGAGGACCACAGGATATCTGCAGCCGCCGGACGCTTTTCAGCCTCCCGTTGGAGAGCTTAACGTGAGTAATAACACTTCATCGGCTCTAATCTTCGGCGGCTCGAGGAGAGGAAACAGCACACCCGAGGAGTTAAGCGAGGTGAACGAAACATCTGCGTCCACGTCGGATCCGAGGGCAGTAGTCGACGTCCGGAGGAATAAAACGCATTCCACGTGCATAAATATTTAGACGTCTCAACAGCAGAAAGGAACCAGTTTCCTCCCCTCGCTGATATTAAGACACGGCGCCCGCAGCAGGCAGCGAACTCGCTGTGAGGCCCGAAACGAGGGGCGCACGCTTCTGACGGCCAGAGAAAACACATGCCAGCCTCCCGCTCCCCAACACTGACAGTGTGCGGTCTCGTTTATTGAACGTTTTCTCCATCGCAGGTTACACATAAAAAAGGGGAAAAGGCAAGAGCGGGCAGGAGCGCTGCCATTGGCCCCGGCCGGCGTTTTTTGGGCTCTTATCCCTGGGAGATGCTGGAAGATCTCGCAGCTGGCCAACAACAGCCTCTCTGTTCCTCCACGTGAGCTCGCTGTGCCCCGAAACCCAGCTCATTACAGCATGTCTGCAAACCAAATATGGCACTCATCTGGCCAACACCTGCTCCGAATCCAATCATTAAACCGGCTTGTCTAAATATATCTCACCAGCATGGACCATTTCAGTTGCTTAAAGACTTGAATGACTGCACCGTGTGTGTGAATGTGTGTAGGTCCTGGTCAGAGCTGCTGTGTGATCATTAATGAGTGAGATCTGTGCTCAAGAGCGATGTCTGACTGCTATGGTGCATGTGCAGAGTTTAACTCACCACATTTGCGGCCCATGAGCACCTGTCCCGCCACACAGTGTCCCGGTAGCTCTGCCTGCTGGCCCGGGGTCTTTCCAAACTCGTAGTCAGAGCCGGCGAAGTGGAGGTGGAACTGCTCCCGGTTGATTGACTTCCTCAGGGTCCGGATGGTCTTCCTGAGCCTCTTCTCGGAGCGTCGGCGCACGCAGCTCAGGTCGCAGCTCTCTGCTGAGAGAGGCACTCAGTACCACAACTGTTTTCCACAGAAAAAGCCCCCACACCCGTCTCAAAGGCTCCATGCTTATCTAGATGTTCACACACTATCAAGTCAGGGGGGAAGAAAGCCACAACTGACAGGGATTAAAACAACAACAACAACAACAGTGTCAGCCCAAGAGCCCACCACCACAGCCACGGCAAAACAGGAGATACTTTTAACACTTTGTTGGTTTAGCGACGGGCGGACGGCGGCGAAAGGAAGACGAGGCAGCGGGAAAAGCAGAGGTCGCAGGCGGGCAGAAGCGGCAAGCGCAGAGAGACCAACCTGTTACCTCCTCTAGGTTCACGTCCAGCTCAAACTCAGCCGTGATGGAGGAGGAGCCGTCCTCCTCGCCGGCCTTCCTGCCGTGGCGGCTGCGTGGCCGCTGGCCGGACGAGGTGCAGCGCAGGCTCACATAGCTGAACTGGACGTTTTCCGTGAACAGGAACCTGCTGTCTGTGGACATGGGAGACCATCAGCCCCCCCCCCCCGACCCACCCCCAGACACCCACACACACACACACAGAAAACACATGATCGCACAGTTATTAAAGAAAAGGCACAAATTGCTGAAAAATCCTGTATTGTAGCTAATCCTATCACGTTTTTTGACTGAAAAGCCTGAAAAAGGATGTTATGTCAGAGCTCAGATTTCCCTCCACTGAGTGTCCTTTCTGTGAGTGTGAGGGATGTAAAAGAGCATGCTAAAACCCCTTTGGAGAAGCAAAATAATCCTACAATCGGAAACCCGTTTGATTGATGGCTAGGTCAGACCCAACTGAAAGGCATGCTATGGCTAATTACATCCTCCCCTGTCACTGCCAGACAAAGTGCGGCGCTGAGACGTTCAAGACACTCAAAACCACATCACTTTCCCCGCAAATCTCTTTCACATTTGCCTCTGGTTTTGGGTTTACTTTGAAGCAGCCTTCAGGTCTGCTTTGACTTCTAAAGACTGCGGCTTCAGACGCTGGCAGCTCATGGTAAACCCAAATTGTTTTTAACCAGTAACATGAAGGGAGCTGTAATTTTAATCCTTGTCTATCTGTAATCTAAGTCCTGTGTTTGGAGACATTGTTATGCTTGTTGTGTGGAAACCTCTGTACCTGAGTGCGCAGAGTTTAAACCCTCCTTGAGTTTCTCCTGGCTTCGTTTTAGGTTGCACTTGGCGGTCCCAGACTTAAACGTGGCCGTGGTCTTAATGCGGGGAACGCCGGACATCTCTGGACCTGCAGGACGAAGGGACACACAAAAAAAAAACTTGTCGTTTCCATCTGCTCACGAATGTAAGGGAAAACAAGGAGAGCCCCGGGGTGACTCCCAAAGTTACTGTTTTGTGTAGCGGAGCGTGAAGATAGATGTAAATCTGTGAAGTTTTGTACTTGCCTAAGCAGTACAAGCCGCTGTTGTTCCTTTGTGCGTCAGCCAGGCAGGGCAGAGGCATTCCACAGGTCACCGTGTAGGAATCCTCCGTCCCTGAAAAACACACACAAGAGGCCGTGACACACAGACCAAGGCAGACAAAAGTTAAGGCCACAAAGCCGAGTCAGAGAAAGCAAACAGGCAGCGTGTAGGAACACGACGAGTCGCGCCGAAGGCTGAGGTCGACGGCTGTTCACACAGCGAGGCCCGGCACGGCTTCGACTCACTGACTAATTGCGTTTCTATTTGCACACTGGCTGTAATGCATCCGGTGACACCCGATCAGCACCGTGCTAAATAATAATGCTCGCTTGTTGTTGTTCCTCACGTCGTATGTATGCGGGCCTCATTGACCCTTATGCTTTTGCTCTGCATTTCAAATTAACATGTAAAGCAAAAAAAGGCAACAATCGAAACAGCACATTTCTCATGTTTCCTCCCAACTATCCCAGTGCTGTTTAAATTTCATTTCCTTATTGTTGCCCAGGCTAACAGCACTGTATATAAGAGGTTAGCACTGCCACCTTGTAGCAATACGATTCGCATCGGACCAAGGGCCCAAGTGCACTTTGTTTGCATGTTCTGCCCATGTCAGGATGGATCCTCTCCAAGTGCTCTGGACTGGAGACTGTCAAGAGTCCCTAGGTGTGAGTGTGAGAGTTGATAGTGTGGCACTGGAAGAGGAGTAGTAACATATCATGGAAAAGCCTAGGTACAATGTGCAGTCAATTAGTAGCAGGTGGATGAGGAGATGACGTGATCTCACAATCTATAGACCTTGAGATAGAGGCAAACTAAACTACTTCCTCCGAATGTCCTGTGGAACCAGAGCTGTGCTGATCGAATACACTCCCAGCAGGTAAATGGTCAGGTAACTCACCACTGCTGATGTGAACTTGGGACTGGCATGTCAGGAAGCAGCGGTCCCCTCCCCCCTGCTTACTACAGTTCAAGGTAGGCTTGGAGGGGGGAGCTGCAGGTGGTAAACCCTCAGCCTCTAGATAGAAATCACAACACAACTCCAAGGTGAAAAAAAGAAGAGTGATGTTTGTAGAGGAGAAGAGGCACAGGAAGAAGAGGCAACAATAGCGAGTCCAACATCCTGTCTGCACCTACAGCACTGGAGCATTCTGGATGTTTGACACAAGCACGAGAAAACCAAGTGACAGAGAATTAAAGAGGAGAGAAAAAAAAGAGAACAGAATTCAAAGTATCTCCTGTTTTTGTCCCCCAAGTTTTAGTGCACAAGGTGTCACGCAGTTTCCAACACTCGACAGACGTGGCTCTGGTACGGGAGGAGGCACCGGCTTACCAACGCAGTCCTTTTTGTTCCAGTGTAGCTTATAGCCAGGGTGGCAAAAGCACTCAAATCCACCCATGGTGTTCTCACAACCCTGTTCACAGCCGCCATTGTTCACGCTGCATTCATTTATATCTGAGAAGAAAATAGAGAAAGCATTATCATCCTCATCCAGCATCCATTTCCCAGCACTCACAGGGCCTAACTGCTCCCAAGATGGAGCACTTGGAGAGTCGCTTCCCCTCCACCCAGCACAGACTCACCTCCACAGTGGGCCAGTCCATACATGGTGTAGCCTTTGTTGCACAGACACTGAAACCCTCCGGGGGAGTTCACACATGTGTGATCACACGTCCGCTCGAAAAAACACTCATCTATATCTGTAATCAGAATCAAGCAGATGACATAATAGCAGGGCAGTCAGTCGCAATCTTCGTCAGGAGGGATTTCCCACCCACAGACGCACACTCGCATTTGATGCTGCGCCCTCCACACTCAGTGAAAGGTGATGCGAACAGCGGCTTGTGATGGTAATTACAGGTAAATAGAAGGCAGCAGCCCCATCTCTGACTTTAACTGTAGCTGCATCAGGTCATCCCTATTTAAGGAATAATCTCTGATGACATAGTTTAACCAAGCTGTAGGCTTGGTTTGAGAGATGTTCATATATCTGATGCTACCTAATGAGTTAAAAAATAATACACATCATTACTTTTTATTAATGATTCAAGTTAAGCCTTGAAGACCTGGAAACAGGTGAGCATAATATCTGCAGGCGCTTTGACCCAGTTTTTTAAACCCAACTGGATAGAAAAAAAAACAATTTCCAAGCTGTTTCTACCTTGACATGATCGCTCATCTGTCAGCAGCTTGAAGCCTTTTCTGCAGTTGCACTCGAAGCTTCCGATGGTGTTCCTGCAATAGTGCTCACAGCCACCGTTGTGAAACTCACACTCGTCGATATCTGCGGGGAGTGGGGAGGGTGGGGGGTGAAACAGATGGAAATCCTTGCACTTTAGGCTTTCAGCTTCCCTCCTCTGTGGAGATTTATTTTGCGCTCCGGCGGCCTGACCTTTGCATGTTTTCCCATCGGGCTGCAGCGTGAAGCCGACCGGGCAGCTGCAGCGCACGCCGGTCGACGTGTCTTTGCAGGTGCAGTCACAGCCGCCGTTGTTCACCGCACAGGTCTCTGAAATGGCACAGCGGGGACGTTATTCCTCTAAATGTCAGATTCTGGACTCAAACGCTAGCTCGGTTTTCCGAACAATGCTCCTCTGCGAGGACTGATTTGGAATGACTTCAGGGGTATGAGACCATGAAATGTAGATTTCTTAGGCACTAATACCGCCAAACAGTTCAATACGACACGCTCGGATGAGGAGCACACCTGTGCAAAGGTTAGGTACATTTGGGCTTAACCTGACCACTCCCTGTTATTTACACCACAGAACAAGAGTCCCAGAGCTAAGGAGGTACTTGGTTAAGTACCAAAAATGTAATGTTTTACATGTATCGCGTGACCCAGTATCGCACAACTGATGAATATTAACTAAGCAAGAAAAAGATTCACACGCTGCTCTGCCCAAATGGAAGGAAAATGTGAAATGTGCCACACTGTCACAAAAGCATATTTTTCAGGGCAGAAGCTGGGGGCGAGAAAGCGAGTGTGTAGTCTGTATTTCACAGTTTGCTCCAAAGTCTGAGGAATGCATCGCTTTACTAGACATTAGCTCTCTCCCCTGTTTAACACCCCCGAGCGGTTCCTGGCAGCTCAATGCGCCTTCGAGTACAGTAAAACACAAAGTCCGGCTTTCAGCCTCCGAGATGTGTGGGTGTGATTATTACCCATTAACAGTCTCCGTTTGACTCGTTTGTCCACCTCAGTGAAGGACGTGGCGTTGTGGTCCGAGGACTCCGTGGTGGCTTCGTCCCGTTCTGTCAAAAACAACACACAAAAAAAATCCCCAAATCTCCGATCAGGTTAGAGTAGGGAACACGCTCGGTAAAAATAACACAACCTGAGACCTGTCGGTGCTCAGATACGGCGAGATACTCGGCTTGTAACGGCTTGGCGTGGGTTGAGATAACACACGGGATAAGCATCGAATCCAGGGGTGAATCTGGAGACAACAAGCGGGACCTCACACACCGACACTGTGCACAGGGATAGATATTTCCCAATTTCTGATCCTTATCCTTCAAAACCATTGTGAGGAAAAATGCACAACAGGAAAACTGACAGAGATGGATGTTTCCACTGCGCTCATCAAGATAGAGCCTCTGAAACCTCCTCCAAAGCTGCTTTTAGTGCTCGCCAACAGCTGAGTTTAAGCCACATAGAAATTACTCAGTAACTAATGCAAAGAGGAATCAAACCGGTGGCATCTCTATTCTGTTTATGTGCATATAGAAACAGGGTTTCTGGCACTAGAAATCTGTCATATTTCTGGCACCAGAAAAGAGAAAAGCATGAAAAACCACTCTTCTCACTTTTGTGCTTTGTTTATGTGGTTTTTGAAACACTTTCAAGTGGCCTAATAAACTTGTTTCTGCTCCTCATTAAAGCCTATGTCATCCTACTTCAAATCCAGTATTTTCTTGAGCAGATTTCAAAGTTTCACTCTTGACATAAGCTACTGCAGAAGGCCATGGCGTGTGTAAATAGGTGCCACATGATCCTCTCTTTAATACAATGAACTTTTACACCCTCACACATCTTGTTTTAACGGCTACGTTATTGCATCCAGGTTTGAACGTTCGAGCGGCCTTTAATAAACACACGCGGCTATATTCTGTGTTTGTTATTTCTGGAAGCCTCCGGATCTCTTTGGAGTGCAGAGAACATAATGTGGGCGTGAACAATGTTTGGTTGCGTAGCATGAGTTTGTAATTACCCCCAACTACAATCGTCTGAAAAAAGGACAAACAACAGATGGCCAAACCCATGCGAGTATTGAGAAATACTTAAAAGTCAAAAAAAGTCAAAAATAGCCACAACAACATTAGGGACGGACACGCTACGGACATGTGTGCATCCCAAACAGCGTGCTCACCTACACACGACCTCTTGTCGGGCTGCAGGGTGTACCGGGCGTGACACCTGCATATCGGGCCGCTCTCCGTGTCCTCGCAGGTGTGCTGGCAGCCTCCGTTGCCGTGGTTACAAGTCACTGCAGGGGGTCAACAACGCGCGAGCAAAAGGCGTCAAAACAGAGGAACGTTTGAGACCAGCTCTGTGTGTGAGCGGTGTTTATTGTCACACCCTGGCGTCTTTTGTGATGTGTAGCTTGACCCCCCCTCCCCTGTGAATCATTTTTGGGGGTAAACAACTGAATGTAAACGTGTGGGCGCGACTCGGCAGGCGTGCAGTGTGAAGCGGAGCACGTACAGATGCAGCCTCTCTGGTTGCGGGCCAGCTCGAACCCTGGACGACACTCACAGGCCACACCCCCCTTGGGCGTCTCTTTGCAGATGTGGGCGCAGCCGTGCTCCTTATTCATACAGTTGAGGCCCTCTGGGATAGAGATAGAGAGAGAGAGAGAGAGAGAGAGAGAGAGAGAGAGAGAGAGAGAGAGAGAGAGGGAGAGAGAGAGAGAGAGAGGGCGAGAGGTACAATGAAACTCTCCTACAGTGACTGACCGGCTACACACAAAGGCACACACACACACACACACTAAGAGATTAGTCTGGTATCCTCAAAGACACAGATTGTTCTCACGCCTTTTAACCAGTCCAAAAAACAGCAGCTGAAGAGAACTTTCTGCACGGTGCAGAAAAGTCGCTCCAAAGTTTCTTCCCTGACAACGACCCCTTTGCAAACTCCTCCAGTATCTGCAGCTCGCTCAATAATCCTCAGAGCCGAGAGACCGTTTCTACACACGGGTCACGGCTGAACAGAAAGGTCCACAGGGTTTCAAAGGGTTGTCAAAGAGCCGATGGATTAGAAAGTACTCGCATTTAAGTTGACTTTAGTCAAGGAGACAAAACAAAGGCACTTCGGGCTAATCTGTGACACGGACCACATAGAGCCGAGTGTTGCAGTTGTTAACTCATTTTGTTCTTGGGGACACGGAGATGCTTTTCCCACAGCATGTCGCTGGCCACACACAAAAGCTCGGCGACGGGAGCCAGCTTGAACCTGTCACCTCTCATTGTGTCGCCCGGTCCCCGACGCCTCTGAGAATATGGGAGGGTTTCTCTTGTCTTTCCACGCAGCTCGAGCCACAGAAACGCCTCGCTGCGAGCCGGCGAGGCTAACTTTGATTCAGGTGCGGTGCATCCGTAGAGCAGGTGTGTGTGTGTGTGTGTGTGTGTGTGCGGCTCACTCACCCACAGAGCGGTGGATGCATGTGTGCTGGTTGTCGCTGAGGAAGAAGCCCTCTTTGCAGCGGCACTCGTAGCTGCCCATGGTGTTGACACAAGTGTGCTGGCAGCCGCCATTGTTGAACTTGCATTCATCCACATCTGCGGGGACAGCGGATTGATGGCGTGATTTTTACCCCGCGTTCACAAGAAAAAAGTATTCGATGTGTCACACGTGAACTCTCACTGAGCTTTTGACCGATTGAAATCAAACATGGCTTCCTTTAAGCAGGGTTGTTTAGCAGCATGTACAAATGGGACTTTTTCCAGATGAAAATATTAGGGCGTGAACTTTTTATGAAACTTTTCAAACTGCCCTATGATCGATCAGTTTTAAGCCAACACAAAAAAGGAAGTTCCCTCAGAGATCACAAAAGGTTTTTTTGGCCTGAAGCTGTTCTTACCCAAACAGTTGTGTCCATCGTGTGCCAGATTGAATCCGTCGTAGCAAGTGCAGCGATAATTGCCGGGAATATTGTTGCACTCGTGCACGCAGCCACCGTTGTACTCTAAGTCACATTCATCGATGTCTGGGAAATAAACATCACATGGATGAATATCCAGAGAGGGACAAAGTTAAGATGAAGAACAAGGATGAGAAGAAAATGTTTCCTTAAAGAGATGGACATTATTAAATGAAATCCCCTTTTCAAGGGACTTACAAATGTTTGGAGACACCCAAAAACAGATGTATACAGGTTAAACATTGACAGATATTAACAGATTAACACACATCGACAGAGGCAAGTGCAAGTATGTTGAAAAATCAACAAATATGTCAATTGAAAATTGATATATTGAAATGAGGGGATGTAATAAAAAGAAATAGAATACCTGAAACCATTTTTTGTCAGAATTCACTGTGAACAAGTTAACTAACGTGTAGTTCACGTTAAAGTACAACAGAGTCTCTAAAATTAACGAGCATTGCAGCTGCCTTCTGTTTTTAGATCCATCCCACTTTGTCACACAAGGTGCAGTGAAATGATGAAAGTTTCACCTGTACAATCTCACACTGAATATCACTGAGGAGTGCGCCACAATAGACCAAAACATGGCCGAGCTTCTCCACTCGAGATCAAATACCCAAACTTTGGATTCATTTGCGTGCCGCTAGACCATCACAGTTTCATTATCGGTCAGTAGATAAAAGCAACATTTACCTTCGCAGTGTTTTCCATCTCCCTTAAATCCTGCTTTACACGTGCACTTATACGAGCCTTGGGTAGTCTGACAAATAGCGTCAATGTGACAGCCATCACTTCCCTCTGCACATGGATCTGCAGAAATCCACACAGGATTAGCAAAACATGGTCAAATGCTCTGGTGAACCACAATGCTCTGACATATACCGAGTATTCACAGTTTGCTATGCGTTCTTTATGAGAGACATTCGACTAAGAGATAAACATTGTCTCATAATCCTAGTACACATCAGATAATTGCAAAAAAAAAAAGCTGAAAATCGAGATTTTACAGAAACTAAACTTATTCTCTACGCAGCACTTATTCTCTACACACATCATAACAGCACATCAATCGTCGTTTCAGCAGAAAGTTCTACTTTAGAAGCTAAAAATAAATTTATTTTTAAAAAGTGGGGAAACAACAAGAAGCGCACCCTGAAAGCGTGCGTAAAGTAGCACAACACACACACACACACACATACACGCACGCACACAGTCCTCACTACAGTCCCACCTCGGATCTCTGGAAGCGCTGTGCTTTGGCGACTATTTAACAGGAGCAAAAACAAACAGAAGTCCCTTGCAGCCCAGATAGCTCCCATGGTGATATGATCCAAGTTTAGAGGTCTTCTCAAAGGGACGCGGACGCACTGAAGTCGTGACCGAGCGTCCGCCTCATTTTCATTCTAGCCTGTCAATCTGCCTCACAAGGGCCTTTTCAAAGGAAGAGGAGTGAGTGAGGGAGTGAGGGAGAGAGGGAGAGAGTGAGGGAGTCGGTCTGCCCCTCTGTGTGTGTGTGTGTGTGTGTGTGTGTGTGTGTGTGTGTGTTTGTGTGTGTGTGTGTGTGAGAGAGAGAGAGAGAGAGAGAATGCGTGTGTGCGTGTGCGCGCGCGTGCATAGGAGAGTGAAAAAAGACGCCTTTGAAGCGAAGCGTCAACCGGAAGTCCAGAGGTTTTGCGAATGACGCTCTCTCAGAAATGCGTTTTATTTTGAAGGAGTTGAGAGGAAGTCCTTCTTGACATCGTCATAACTAGTGCAACAATCATAGGCAACGATTGAACATAAGATAAATCAAGCAAAGACAAATCAGCAAAATTAAAGTGCTGAGGGAGAAGCACTCGCGTTAAAAGCCCAAGGGGAAAATATTCACCCTTGGTTTATCACTTAAATGATAAGGAAATGTTATTACTAATAAACTAATGATATATCGGAATGTTTCTATAGTACATGAATTCCTATCTAGGAAGTAGGTTGTGTGGAACAAGGGAGTGATTTAGTACACGTCGGTTTTAAACGCGACAACTAGTCTTAAAACAATGAAAAAAAATGCGTTGTCAACTGCGAAATAAGATTGCAAGTGACAAGTTAACACTGAAAGAGAGCCTGAAGTCAAACTAGAAAATGTTCCCGCGGAAATTATGAGAAGTAACACTGCGGTGCTACCGGTGTGTGTATGGTGAATGGCTGTCTTAGTAAGTTACACAGTGATTCATCAAAAACTATGAAAACCTATCAAAAGTTGAATACCACGTCAACAGAGTCCAACTTTTTTTCTGGTAGCTTTGCTCAAAATATAGATTTTCTGCCTGGAATACTAGAGAATTCTTCAACTACGCACTATTGCCTCTACTACCGTTATTAACACTATTACCTCTGGTTGTAGCACTGTTATAACAACCAATATATATACCAACCGAAAAACAGTTTGTGAGGTTTTTATCCCATCTCGTCCCAGTCAATTTCTTGGGATTTCCTCAGCAGCTTTTAGCGACACACGTCACGAAGAATTCACATTCTTTAGAGAAAAAGAGTAGCAAACCGACTCGGATCCAAAGGCTTTTGGTGTATATATACGTGTCTGGGTGCTCTCCTCGCTCATGTTGCTATTAGCGATAAAAACATGCATGGCAGAAGAAGAAACGAGAGCAATACCGATCATGCTTTGCACCGTATCACTAACAAAGCGGTTGCTAGGCAACACGTTCACCGTTAGTCAACAAACTTTGTTTTTCTTTTCTTTTTGTCTCCACGGCCATGTTGGTGATGTTGCTGGACACAGGAAATAGCTTGACAAGGCAAACAACCTGTTTTTATACACTCTGCTCTTGTACTCCTTCACAACTTCGCTGCTTTTGTGCTGTGTACATACAAAATGTTCCTAGATAAAGGTCGTAGCCTTCGGTCTGGGTGTTGGACTACATCTCACGTGTTGTATCTTGAAGGTGCAATAACTTTTACTGACGTTGAATTAAAATGAGTTCCGTGATTGTATTTCACCCAAAATACAACCTCTTTCCCTCTGTGTACTCTTCGTAGCTCTTTTGCGCCACCTGCGGGTTAACATAAAAATCACACGCGCACTTTATTCATTTTTTTTTATTACAATACAGTTCTACTTTTGTGGTACAGTATAATAAAAAAAAAGCAATAAAACAATCTAAATTGCATGTTTAAAGGAAGTGCACAAAAATAAGACTTTCTGAAAGGCTCTACACCAGTTATCAAAAAATTCAGTAAAAAAAGAGAGGTTTGCAATAAATAAGTTATAAATTACTTGATAACCATAATGAGAAGGTCAGGTAATTCATTAAGGCACATCTCACATCCCAAAATGTACCTCGCAAAAAAGAATATTGGCAATTTCCTAAGGACAAAAACAAGCTTATTTTCCCAGTTAGAGAGGGAGCAGCATTTCTCCTTTTCGCAAGAATCATAAACATGTTCAGCATTTAACTACCCTGCCGCAGAAAGGTTTATATATTAAACTTTAAAGAGCACTGCCTGTCAATTCTTGAAGTCTGAAAGTGGTTACAATAAACACAGAAAGACAACCGTTGTCATTGCAGTATTCATTGGAAAAATACACACTGGACAAAAGCCGAGCTATCTGAGCAGTTCAACATGATGTACACACTAAAAAAAAAACCTCGACACAATTATGAGTTCTGATCAGGAAAATGTACGATTATTGCTGAAATAATGCTGCTTTTTTTTTTTTTTTTTTTTACAAAAATTTGGTTGAGTAAGGATCCATCACTTTCATACCAAAAGTGAGGAAAAGCCTCAGAGCACTTCTCACATTCAAAACGTCTGCATAGTTTGAACTCTGACAATTGCTTCTGAAGTTAAAAATCACAGCAATGACAATCACACGTTTCACTAGCGTGTCATGCGTTCCCTAAATGTTAAGCCTCCAACCGTCATATGCCATTAGCTTAGCAATCAAACAGTAATAATAGAGCTCTCCCTGCAGTAATACATATTTCCAAACGGAGCGTAGACAACAGCTTCGCACACCACGTGTTAAGAAATGCATCGAAGAAAATGAGATGTACATGGTTGAGCACCTTTCAGACACAACAAAAAAAGATTTCAAAAGTAGTAGTGATTTGCCATTCTGTAATTTTCAAAAAGAAAAAAGTGTGGATGTACCAAGAGCCAAAAAAAAAAAAAAAGAGAACACTGTATTTACATATCTAAAACATTTGCTTTACAACATGCATTGTCATTTCATTGGAGGCTGTACAAAAGAAATAAATAAATCACTTTTGTCATTCCAAAAGGCTGAGGAATGTACTGCATGCATGGAGTGTTTCAAAATGGCGGCATGCTCAAACTGTGGAAAAATCATTGGTCTCATCTATACACACACTGAATTCACAGAGATGAGTTGTACTAATGGTTCCTGGTGTAATTCATAGCCATTTATGAGCTGTAAGTCCTACAGATTTCCTGCCTTTGCACATGTGGAGCAAATAGGAGAAGACAAAACAAATGCAGCATTGTGTCGAAGAGCCACTCCAACACTGGAAAGGAGCAAAACAAAAAGGCTGGAAATAGAATAGCTGGTGTCTTTCATATGCACTCTTACAATTGGACACAGAATAACAAAAATAGAACAGTCCTGATATGTATAAAAAAGGTGACAAAATATTTACAAAACATTGATCACGTAATACAAAATAACCAAAATAATTCAGAAACGGAACATTTATTTCTCATCCTATAAATAACACTAATGCCCATTATCAGGTTTTTTTTTCTTCAATTTTTTGCTTTCTATAAAAAGAAAATCAACTCTATACAAAAATCGAAAAATACCCATATGTAAAAAAAAAAAAAAAAGAAAAGAAAAACAAAGAAAAGAACATTCCATATAAAAAAGTAAACCGCTATCTAACATAATGGAGGTGACGAAATAGGAAGGTCTGCCACTGGAGACAATTTCAAGCGGATACCAGATGCAGCAAAAAGCAATCACCAGGTTTCTTTCATGTCTTCTGGGAGTTGAGGAGGAAGCGTGTCCGGGAGATGTGTGGCCACTTGTGTTGTGGACACCAGTGTCTTCTGTTTCCTGGTGCTGCAGCAGGGCTTGAAGAGCCTGGGATCGATGATCACCTCTCCGAACCGGCCCTTGTAGATGATCCCACAGCACACCTTCTGCCTAAAGAGGGACAAAGCACAAAACCATTAGACATGCCTGTTTCACAATGCAGTTAGGCACCAGCTCCCAAATGAGAACCATGCTGTACCTTTTCCAGTAGGAACGGTCCAAGAAGGAGAAGATGGAGGGCGTGGAGCGCCTCTGTTTGGACTCGATGTCAGAACCATCATCCGATTGGTTGCTGTAACTGGGAGACTGGGCAGGAGACACACTGGAGGTCGTGCTGTGGGCATCGGAGTCTGTTTGGGAAAAACAGGAAAAAAAACCCATCAAGTTTACCCAAAATATGCTCAATTTACCATGGAAAAGAACCACACACATCACATCAGAGGCCGGGATCAATACTTTCAGAGAAATAATTGCCATTTCATGTTCCCATCACAGGCCATTTGGTTTTTCAAAACGTTTGAGCAGATAGTATAAACCCAGTGCTTTAACCCACCGAGCCACAAGATGCTGCCAAACAGTCAATTTTACATCTGGCTGAGAGCGCAGGTTCTCCTCACCACATGCTACACATCCTACTCTAAGACGGGTCCATCTCCTTTCTAACAATCATCTTCCAGTTGCTACAGTATGACACTGACACCACATTTCTGAGATGGTTCATTTTCTATAGTTCTACCTTGTATTTCAGACATTTAACCAAATAACAAATCTGTCAAAGTGCACAAATATTTACTTACTTTGCCTCTTCAACTTGTGAAGCTTCTTTAGCTTGCTCTTCTTCTTTCCGTCGCTGTTCTTGATCTTTTTGGGTTTCGTCACCTTGAAGCCCGGCCCGGCCCTGGCGTCCACCACCTGCGAGTCAGGGTCATCAGGGGAGAGGAAAAAAAACAAACAGCATGCAAGTTAATTTAGACCTCTATCACAGTGAGACAGATGTCATTGTCATGGCTGCAATCTGACAACTGGGGCTGCACAAGAACAGCCTGTTTTTCCCATTTTGGCTGACTATATCTATCTGTGCAGCGTGAAAAGTCACCACTTTAAACAGTGCCTCTTTTCAGCACTTGTCAAATTCCATTTCATCTGGCAGGAAATGATATCCCGCGGAAAAGTGATGGGAAGTAAATGCAAATGGACAATGAGAACTTTTCCAATCACTGCAGACACACTAAAAAAGGACCACTGACTAATTTGTGAGGGAAAAAAACAGATTGCAGATGACGGTGGCCTTGAAAATATGCCCATACATTTCTGGACTAACGACAGGGGCGAATATCCTGTGATCACTACACACGCACCAAAAACCATGTCTCTTACATATTCAATTTGTGAAATGGGGTTTTCTGAAATAACAGCAACCAAGAATGCACTTTGGCTACCACAGGCCCTGTATTAAATTATAATATAGATTACGTTATTGGGGACTTACATGATTCCAGTTCTTCTTGGAACCATTAGGTAGTTTCTTCCATCTCTTCACCAGTAACACACAGGCGTTGCAGATATCGCCAACGCGATCCTCTGACAACCTAGAACAGAATAATGCAAACACGCAAACGATATGAGAACTTCAACAGCCAATTTAAACAGCGGCGCCGCCACATTTCAGTCTCCAATCTCATCAACACAGGCACAAACAACACCATGCTTGTCCTTGCCGGGACTGAGTGAGAGTCCTTACCCAAAACAGAGCCTGAACGTCTCCTCATACCGGCTGCTGTCCGTGAACCTGGAGCTGGAGGACTTGGTCTTGCAGATGCAGCAGCCGTCGTTACTCCGGTAGATCTTCGACTTGTGGAAGCCAAACATAGTCTAAGCGTTTGTCTCGACTGAGGCGAGCGAAAAGAAAACCTGCAAAACATAAGACAGGAGCGCTCAGCATAAATGTGCTGCACGGTGTGCCTGCAGACAGGAGGAGGAGGGGGGCGGTCCCTGCACGTACACATTCACACAAATAGATACGGAACGATAGCAAGGTGATATTTTACCCAGCATACAGCATTAAACTATGCTTAAAAGTCGAGATTTACTTCACAAATGTGAAATTAAAAGCGAATAGTGTTAGAATCGGGCGCTGACGCCATAACAAAATGCCCAAAAAACAGTAAATATTAACACTTAAATACGGGCTTAGAGGGTGTTATGTTAGATATTCTTTGAGTTAAGACAATTTCGTGGGCGTCCGAGGTGCCGGTGCGAGCTCGCAAACTTTCAAACACCTCGTTAAAGACGGAGCGAACGAGAGGGATGTTACACCCACCACCACCACCTCACACGCCGCGTTACTGTCGCTTTCTGGAGTCCCATAAGCCTCATAAACAAAGGCAAACGCGCTGGAAACTATACGGCTTTTGGAGCTTGAAGGGTGTTTAAAACGCTCGGCTCGGGACATTGATGGTTGATGCGTTTGTTTGCGGCGAAAACCGGGAACAAGCAGCGTTTTGAAGAAGTGCAGAAACAAAAAGCTACCGGAGCTGAGAGATAGGCAACACGCTCGGTTAAACTCATATTATCATAAACTTTGTAAGAATTCATGCGTAGCGTCAATGTTTTCATTAAATATCGGGAATTGCGGCTGGTAGAGCCTCTGGTTTTAAAGGCTAACTTTTGCGCCAAATATGGCTCATTGTTGTTAGCTGTTAGCTCGCTGCTAGCATCACCACGCCACGCTCCGCTCCACCTCCGCGTTATTGTCGCTATGTCTCTGTACATTTAGCTCAAAACACATACGTCAGGTTCAGACTGCACCTCGGTCCGGTCGGTCCTGTACAAACACAACAATCCGCTAACGTTTCACAAATGCAGTTTCTGTGTAAGAAGAAATAACAAAGCACTTACTGGACAAAAACTTTGAATCTTCGCCGTGTTCCTTGCACCCACTGCGCATGCTCTTACTACGGGTTCATACAGCTGTCGATCACACGCTCATTTGCATAAAAAGCCCGAATGAAAGGGTTGAGCGTACCATGACCATATAAGGAGTGCAACCGTTGAGTTTGAATCTGGAGGCGACCAATCGCTGCCGTCCTCGGGCCCTCCCCAGGTCATATGAATGATGGGTAGTGTAGTGATTGGGTGCGGGATATAGGTTAAGAAGATACGTTCGACAACCCCAAATCCCATAATGCACCACGGCAAAGGCTTTAAAGAAAAACGGCCATTTGACATGGCGCGAAGAGTTTGTTGACATTTTCTCAGCTGAGAAGGCGGCAATCAGCAGACAATGTGAATCTTTCGACGGGCAGTTTAGTTAATGCTAAATGAGATATATTGCTTTCAACATCTTAGGAAGGGAATTCAGAGACGGATTTGACATATTTCCGATAATTTGTGAATACAAAGTCGTGTTTGGGCCCATATTGGATTAGATTGCATTTAGAGCTCCCTTCACTCGCCCTTACTTTCACTTTCATCGCCCTTTATTTCAGTTTACTATCATTAACAAACTGAAATGTTTTTATTTATTTGAAATGAAGTTTTGTGTGATTTACTTAGAGGGGCTAAGACGAGCCAGATGAGCTGGTTCAGCTTCTGCCCAGAACGTCTCATCCAGGCATGTTCATCTGGGAGGAGATCCAGAGGCAGATTTCTCTGCTGGATTGGGGACACCTCTGGATCTTGGAATTGGTGAAAGTGGTCAAGGAGTGTACAGTCTGGGTTTCCCCACTAAAACCGCTGCCTGTGACATCCAGACAAAAAAACCTGTACACATCTAACAAGTTTGCGTTTTTGTATAGCCACTACACATATAATGTGAAAGACAAAGCTGAGGCCATTTTATCCCGTTACAGATGCTTTATTCTTAATATATTTTTACACTGTACACTGTTGCTCACTTAGTAAACACTACATTACACAGCTATGTCAATAAATGTACAACGGTATTGGAAAACAAAAATATATATCTCCCAAGATGCTCATATGCGTGAGTCGTACACAGACTAGTACAACACGGTCGTTCCAGACGTTGTTGGCACAGAAAAAAGTCCTTCACATATCAAATCTCTTGTTCTGCACAGTTAAGTTCAATGTTTGTAACAGAGGAGGGCCCGGTAATACCTCAAGACACACCGGTGTGGAGTGTGGAGTGTATGGGGTGGTGAATTTTCTCTCTGGTGGATATTGCATAGCAGGAAACCATGAAGACAAAATCAGGAGGGAGAATGAGCCGGGAAGCAGATGATCATCCTTTTTTTTTTAAATCACAGGGAGGCTTCACAGTTCACCACACTGTTTTTGTGCTGAGGGGCAGACGTAGTGTAGGGGGCTGGGATGGCGGTAAAGGTGGAGGTATTTACATGAAGGCTGTCGTTGTGATCCACTTTGCACAGAAATCTGGGTCAAACATCTCTTGGAGGACTTTGTGTCTGGAACACAAACCAAGGACTTGGGGGATTTTCCTTTATCCACGCGAATAAAGTGTCCTTCACTGGATGCAGGCTTGAGCCACACAGTCTTTTTTTTTTATCATGCAAGAAATATCATTTTCTCTGTTGACGGTTCTCCATGTAAAAGATCTGCATACGAGCGCATTTCTCAGGGAAATGTCAGGGTGTAACAGACTTTCCTTAATCTTCCACACTACAAACCCCCTGTCGTACACATACTTATAAAGCATACTTCTACATCATTTGCTTTAAGCTCTGCGTAGTGACACTGGAATCTGAGTTGACAACAGAGCAAGCAACTTGACTGATTTAACAAAATAATACTGTTTTTTTTTTCTTGAAAATATATTAACAGTTTTTGATCCTCACTTTCCCTTAAATATAGCCATTGTCAGCAGATCATGATAACAATGAAAATATTTAGCTTTCCATAAAACATTATAGCACAAGTAGGTCAATAATGTGAAAATCATGGTTCATAATAGAAAACATATTTTGTAACATCTAATGGCAACATCATTGAGGATAAAAATAACAACATATCTTGAAAGGCTCATTGCACTTCATATATGGCAAATATAACAGTAGCTTTAATATAAGCCAGAAAATGTCCTTTGTTCAAGTCGGTTCCTGCATATAAAAGGTTTAGTTTTTCTCTTTAGTGGTCCCCAGTAGATCTTCCTGGTCAGGTACAACTGAACGGTGGAAGGTGGGTTCGGTTCAGATGCCGACACCTTTGACGAGCGAAGCCTCCAGGGTGATGTTGAACTCTTGCAGAGTCTGTAGCACTCTGATCAGAGAGTTCACCAACGAGCGATCCTTGATCAGTGCCGTGTCCTCGTACATCTGAGCAGTGATCGGACAGTCGGCGAGCAGGGCGATCCAGTGGTGCAACAAATGGTCCCTGAGAGGAGAAGACGCACGCAGAGTTACCTTTGAAAACAACCTGCAAACTGCCACTTTTGATTCTTGATTTCATTTACAGATGTTTTCTGCTTCTGAAGGTCTTGCACCGAACTTGCGGCTCCATTTACATCCATGTTAAATTTATAGCCAATGTAAATATATGCATGTTATGTTTATACCATCGTCACTATTTTTATTCTCACTTATTCTTTGTTATGCATCAGCTCAAAGTGCCCTGGAGCGGACGTGTTTGGAGTGTGGGTGGCCTACCTTGCGCCCAGGCAGACGAGCATCTGGAACTTTCCGTCCTTGCCGATGTTTCGGGACGTGTTGTTAATGGCGCGCATGAAACGGCAGAAGTGGCGCACTCTGGTTTGCCAGTTTTCATCTGGAGTCGCTTCCCTCTGCTCCGCACTCTCAAAGTACACTTGTGACTTTTCTGTGACGGCAAAGGAAAAGTGGTTACCACACGTTTACTCAATACCATGAAGGTTAAATATGGAAGAAAACGTAACATCTTAAGTTTGATTTTTTTTAGAATTAAGATGGCTGGATATTCTTGATGGCTGCTGGTTTTCGTGGGATGTTTCTTTACGGGCTAAGAATGATCTTTACCTAAGAAGTCCCAGATGAAAACATTCTTAAAGAGTCGAGGCGATTTGAAGCCGTGCTGGAAAACTTGCTCCAGAGCCCAGACGAGTCCGTACTCTCCGCACAACAGGAGAGTCAGACTTCCTCTCTGCAGAGCAGAAACAGTAGTCACTTATTGATTATGAGGTTGTTTCCTCACAAATGACAGTTGAACACAAAACTTTCTAAATCAGAAATGCTCAAATTTCAAATGTGTGAGTGTGTTTGGGACCCTGTGCAGAAAATACAGAAAACAATTAATCAAAGCTAGGTCCAAGTAACTAATCATTGTGGGAAATGACAAGAGCAGCCACTAAGTTCACTGAGTCTTGCATTCACTAATGAGCTCATGGCTGTAACCTTTAGGGAGGCGTCATATCAGCGTGAGACCAGAAGCACGTAGGCGAGGCATGTGGGCTCTTTCACATGGTGACAGACACAACCGAGCGCATTTTCACTTTTAGGGACAGTTTCTATTCTTAGCTGCCACCCTACATTGTTCTGCCTGCACTGTACCGAGGTGGAGCAGAGCTGGAGCAGAGCTCGGGGGGGATTTCCCTGTCGTGAGCCTTTTGTTCTTAGACTACGCTCTTTGACTGTCACAACCTGTAATCAACAGATAAGCTGCAACGTGCTGTAAAAATCTTCAATAGAGAAACGTCGTCATCTCTTGCATCCTAATAACCAAAGGATGTGTGAGGTAAATTTCTAAACAGCAGTTCAGATTCAGAGTGTGAATCACACTGAACAGTCCGTAGTTGCTATGGGGCAGAGGGACCACCAGAGCAGAAAGCTGCTATTCTTCGTTTGTGATGAATAATAGAATTGCATGTTGGGGCCTGTCTAGACTGCCGTCTCTCACCTCCTTCTCTGGTTTGTGGAAGTGCTTCACAATCCCGTTGATGGCCTCTCCCACTCCCTCCTGGATCTGACCTGTGTTTAGCTCTGGATGAGAGGGAAACGAAAGCAAACAGAGGTGTTGTAAGACAAGCAGGAAAACCACACATCCAGGTTTTATCTGTTTGCCGTTATATTTTCTTGTTGGTGCATATAAGGCTTTAAGCAGTGAAGGTGTTGAAGATAAGACTTCAAAAGAGTGAGAAACACATGCTTTCCCATACTTAAAGACAAACAAGTCTCAGGGGACGCACCTAATTTCATCCCCCCTCTCCGACTTGTTTTCTCGCAAAAAAATAAGTAGTAATGCTCAGGAGATGTGTTTCCTCCTTGTTGTTTGCATGTATGTTTTTATTTTTTGTTACCTTCACTGAGTTCATGAACTTCATTCAGTCTTATCTGGTGTGATGCGGTTATGCTGGATGAATTTCTTTATGTTCACGGCTAAACAGTCAGGACACTCCAGACAAACAGCATTCAATCACTGTTACGTGAAAGCAAAAGTCTGCACTGCTTTTCTAGACTGAGACAAAGCAGGAAACAATGGCAGCAGGAAATGATTCCAATCAGCTATTTTGAGCTGTTCAGCTGCATCTCAAAGCCCAACATAGTTTACTGTATGCTGCTGAGACATGAGTGACTTACTTGGTTTGCTGTTTGGCGAGATGGTAACAAACCTCCTCATCATTCCCGGGGACTGCTGCATGGGGGGCGTGCGGCACATCCTCTCATCGTTTTCTGTGGTGGGGGTCATCAGCTCCCCCACCAGGATCCTCTCCAGACTCCCATCATCCACACCTTTCCCCAGCCACCGGCCGCAAGGAAACCTGCACGGACGGAAAAAGCGAATTTTGTCAGTCTCATGGATATTTGCAAACACAAAGCATCTGGTCATTTTTCAAAATGAAAGCACCACAACAGATCCCACAAGATGTCAAAGCCGTCTCGTCGCTCAGTCAGTCTGATCTGCTTTGTGTGTTTACACCCAGAAATCTCATTTCTGCTGTTTTGATATGCACTCAGTGGGAATGGACGGTGCACAGGCAATGCTGCGGTCACGTAAGGAGAGACGACCAGAGAGTGGACGAGGTTTCCTTCCGAGGACACACTCACTTGTACGTGTGACCAGTGATCTCGTTGCGGACCATGACACACTCCACCAGCCACTTTGCGTAGAGCCCCGTGTTGTCATGACCCATCTGCACTGTGGTCAGCTTCCCCAGATTCTGGCACTGTGACAGACAGAGAGAGAGAGAGGAGGACAGAGAGAGAGAGAGAGAGAGAGAGAGAGAGAGAGAGAGAGAGAGAGAGAGAGAGAGAGAGGTATTGTCTATTAGTTAAGGAAAAAGAACCCGTTAAGTTGTATGATCATATAGGTTTAAAACAATCACTTTTGGTTCAACAGTCTGAGACCAACAACTAAGATGACTCACTGCACTTCTTACTGTCACTGACATTTAGCCGAGCACCCACTGTCTAGTTAGTCAACAAACAGTTGTTTAACTATTTTGGTCCGTATTTGTTGTAAGTAACAGATACCGAAGACTCAAATGTCAAATTGGGACATTGGGGAGAAAGAGCAGAGTGAGCACCGACCTCGAAGGTGATCTCCAGAGTGTTTCTGGGGACCTGCAGGACCCCGGTCTCAGCCAGCTCGCCGGACACACACACCCAGGGGTTGGCTGTGAACATGGAGCCGCCCAGCTTCTTACTGGGAACCACCACCACGTGGTAGGGGATCACTGGGACACAAGAGAGGTGAGGCATGTTAAACTCATGGGCATGGATAGGGTCCACCGGAGGTGCCGCTGGGCTCGGAGAGACACACTCACTGATGGTGGTGAAGACGTTGGTGAAGCAGAAGTAGTCGACGGCGTTGAAGGAGAGGAGGTGGTAGAGGAACTGCTCCTTCTCGTCGTCGCAGCGCAGGAAGGCGTAGCGCTTGTACAGTTTTCTGAGAGCGGAAACAAGACATTAAAGCAAGAGACCTAAAAAGTCAAACTTGCTTACTGTTACAATATCTTGGACCTTTCATTTTAAGGGGAGTCATCGTCTTCTTTCTGTGTCAATGATGGATATTTTAAGATATGAAAGAGTGGAGCACCAGGTACCAAATACATAATTTATTCAGAATGCAAAAACTAAATCATCTGTGTAAACAAAACAGCCAAAAAGTCGAGTGAATCCACTCGCAACAAACCCAGACGGACAAGACGAAACAACATGTGTCGCAGGGCAACAATTAATATTTAAAATGCAGTCAGTCTAGAAAATAAGAAGAACTAAGTCATCAAAACTTCCCTTTAGGTGTTCCCAAAGTTTCGCAATGCAGGATATTTTCACTCCAAATGTGTCTCTGTGTTTTCCAGCACTGGTCTAAGTTTAGCTACTATCCGGACCGTCATGAGATGAACTGAGACTGTTAAAACTGTGTTTGGTTTCAGTATGTAGTGATGGTCTGTGATCGGGGCCCAACAGCTCTGGCCCTGGACAAAGCTTCCATCTCCATTCTGAAGTTTGCAAAAAATAATACGTCCGCTCTTTCCATCCTGTTCCAGGAATTATTTTGCGCTCATCGCCTAAAACCCAGAAGAGCAGGAAACAGGAATCTCATCCTGTCTAATTTTGATGCGAACTTTGCAGATTCTTTACCCCGTTATCTCCTCATGCCCTTCCACCTGAACCGCTGCAGTGCTGCAGAGTTTTCCTCTTGTGCTAAACTGTACTGTGTGCTGTGCTAAACTCGTAGCCTGCCTGGCTCCCACTCGGGCTCGTCGATGGCGGGGGGGGCGAGGCTGAACTTCTGAGCGGCGGCGTGAAAGTAGAACACGCGACGACACCGGGTCACGAAAGGCAGACAGGAACGCCCCTGACCCACTTCACCGCTCACGTATCAATTATGAAGAGGGCCGTGAAATATTCATGCGGCCGTCGACTAAAGAACGATGCCTCGCGATTTCAAAGCACTTCATGTTTTATAGATGGGAGGATCACACATCATCTTAATTTCGTACGAGGCAGACGTTTCCCCCCCGTCTGCACAGGAAGAAGGTCAGGATGAGGAAAATGGACGAGGTGGGGAAGAGACCCTCGGTGACCTTTCATTAATGCTGAAAGTGTGAGTGTGTGTGAGTGTGTGTGTGTGTGTGCGTGTTATGCTCACTTTGTCAGCTCGTGGTCCGAGAGCAGCTGCTTCAGGTGTCTGGAGAGCAGCTTCTTCTCCATGGAGAGGCGGACCCAGGCTCGGGCCTTGCCCACGTCCGTCTTGATCTCGCTGATGTTCTGGATGTGTCTGCAGACAGAGAGGAGAGGCGGAGCTCAGGCACCGACTCACGAGGCAGAAACCTGCGCATCGCAACTTCGTCAAAACGCTGTTCCCGGGCAGGGCTGGACCAAGAGGTGTCACCACAGCACCTTTCATCACAGGCTTATGGTGAAATCACAAATTATTACTTTCATTTTCGACTTATTAGTCTTGTTTTTTTTTTTATTTAAACAATACTGAGGGAAAACGTCCCGCTGTTTTCAGAACCAGAAATTCGATTTTCCAAGCAATTTCATTTAATTTCCAGCTGATGCGCAGAAAAACAACATGACGATCAACCAACATCATTTCTGTTGGATAAATACCAACGCCCGGTGACCTAACGGTGAGGACCGGAGGCGCTTTTTCTTCCCAGACGACCGACAAATCCAACACTTCAACAGTCAGCGTTGAGTGTACGTGCGGCCTCGGGAGCCAGACGCCCCCCCCCCTCGTCCTGAGTCACTGTCCTGACTGCAGACGGAGCTAACCCAGCCTCCGCTGTGGCGCTCCGAGCCACTATCATGCCTCCGACGTCCAGACGCATTCCCTTCCACTCCACCTGTGTCATACGCTCGTCTGCTGAGAGCCTCTCTCTCCTCCTCCTCCTCCTCCTCCTCGCCCCAAACCGTCCACCCCCCTCCCGTCTCCCACCCTCCGCGCCGACTAACCCACTTTTCTTCGCGTGCCGTCTCCATGGCAACAGAGGAGAGCATCCCCCGTCAGGGCCCCGCGTTGCTACCTCTCGCCTAATCGACACGATTTTAGCGTGTTGACACATTGGATTCGTCTCAGGCAATTACGTGAGTGTCTTCGCTCCCGTCGAGACGAGGACAGGATTGTTGCAGATTGTTTTGCCGTTTATTTGCTCCTGCGGCCCTCTGACTTGACCCCTCCTCTCTCCTCAGCCAGAGCGGTGGGGGGTCTGCTAATTAGGCTGGAAGTAACGTGCTGTTACGCGGACTCGTCCACCACGCACCACCACTCTGCTTCCTCGGCTCTGTCTGGGCACGCCAGATATGACACGACAACAGTGACGACTGCCGTCTCTCTCTCACACACACAAACACACACACACACACACATATACAAACACTCGAACTGGGCTGTGAACCGCCAGCCCAAACAGGGTCATGTAAAAGGCTTAGGGTGTTTATTTGATATAAATAAACTGGAGTTAACGTTTTGAGTAAAGTGGGGCGCCAGGTTGGCCTGAGGCGGGGGGGGTCTGGGATGGCGGCCATGTTAATCACAGCATCCCTGCGTTAAAAACATCTGAGGGTGGGATGTCTTTCCTCTCATTTCCATTCCTTTGTTATCGATAAATCTGTGTCTGTTTTATATATCCTGAAATGTCAGTGTTATTATCAGAAATTATTTTTGATTCATCAAGTTGAAACTTTCAGACAGAGTGTTTCCTAAGGTTAAACGATAAACCTCAGTCGCTACAGATCTGGACCGACGGCCACAAATACACCGAAGCTTCACATGAATCCTTTCAACTGTGACATATACCGTAAAAGCGAATCCCTTATTTATGTGAGACTTGGGATTTCAAAAACGTTTAGGGTCACTGAACCTGTGACAGGAAAACATCACAGGGCCACAAGCACTACATTTAATATCACTCGCCCTGAGGCGGAAGTCTCTTTTCCAAGATTATTGAACTGTCTCCCCTGCGAGCGCAGCGAGAGCAGAATGAAAGTAAAGTGCCGCAATCATTTTCACAGATGACTGAATGGGAAAATGACTGCTTATTCCGCTGCTGTGACAAACATCATGGGAACAAGCAGTCTGACGGTCGACCACAAGGGGGCAGCCTTCGCCCAACTTGTGTGAAAGTGACTGTTTCCCATGTAAATAACCCCCGGGTGCTTCTCACCTCATGTCCTGGATCAGGGACACTTTGAGCGGCGCCATGGCCGAGACGCCTCCGTCTGATTTGCGTCTCTCAGGGTCATGAATGAGACCTGGTCCAGGCGGCAAAAACCATGTTAGGAACTGACTAAATGTCACTTGTTGGTCTGTTTCATCTCAGGTGAGCTGCAGCGTTTACCTGGAGGTCCCAAGCTGCCCGGAGTGGCATTCTTCTTCTCCTTGCTCTCCTGATAGTGCAGCAGGTGGGACCAGAGAGCAGATTTACCCTGACAGAGGACACACATGTCAGTGGCTGCGTCAGAGAGCTGTGGGTGTGTTGGGGAGGCGTGGAGGGTGAGCGGAGTGCGCTGTCCCTGACCTGTTTAACCTGCAGCCCGTGGCTCCAGATCCTCTCCAGCAGGTCGCACAGGCTGGCGATCAGGGTGTTCTCCTCCACGCCGGTGATGCTCACCTCCCCGTGACCCAACTCCACAGCCTCCCGGCCCATCTTCTCCACCAGCATACGCTTGGTCTGCGCAGGATCAGGCACATTCTCACTCAGAGAGACAAGCTGCTATTCTCTGCGTCTGTGCAACCATTTGTCACAGAGTGGAAGACTAAACCACGTAAACACACAAGCTTGTTTTGCTTTTGCAGCGTTATAATGCTATTTCACTGAATCGTCCTCGGCGATTACATTATGTGCTGTTACTCAGCAGCCAACTCGGGGAGGATTCGATTTAAGCCTCGCCCTGGACATTGTTTTCTAAATGAACTGTTGTTGATAATATCTCATCTGCTGTCAAAACAGCAGCAAACTTTCACAATTCCAGGTTGCAGACCTTCCCCTTTAGCTTTGTTCCAGTGCAGCATCCAGTGTAAACTCAAAGAGAAAGACAAGAAAGCGACAGCGTCCGCCGACCTTGTTCCTGCACTCCTTCAGCAGTCCTTCCACAAACTTCCAGTTGGTCTGAGCGATGACAGAAGGCGACAGGTTGGACAGTTTGGGCTGTCGGATGGTTGTGCCCAGATTCCTGGCCTCCTGGATGTACTTCTGATGGAAGAAAAGACGCAGAGCCGAGTCAGAAATCAGCAAAGCAGCTGTCTCCGGTGAAGGGAACTAGGGGAATAAGGAGCACTCGGGAAATGTCTGCTTATCCTACGCAATGGTCATTTATTGAGGGTGAAGTTTCAGGAAATTTCTAATGTTTACATTACTCGAAATGTTAAAAAAATACAACTCTGGGTTGCTTCACTTCCACCTCAAGTCACTCAAATGCAGGTTTCATTGAGTGTAAAGATACAATCTCAGTGAGACCAACAAAAGTGTGATAAAAACACATGAAAGCAAGATCATATCCTTGATTTGGACTTATCTAGCTTTACTCCTCTATAAAAGATCGAAACCCAGGTATAGATGAATTTCAAGGTTCTATCTGTGCGAGTTCAGTGGCCAGATACTGCACTACAGGAAGTGAAGCCTCTCAGCAAAAATATATTTAAAAAATACTCAATTTGCTTGTGCAAACTCAGGGGGTGACAGGGCACATCAGCTAAAGCTCAGTGGCTGAGAGGAGTGAACGAGGAAGAGGGGAAGGGAGGGGAAAAACAACTTCAGGATGGTCCATGTGAAGACTGAAGGCCTCACAGGCTACAGAGAACATACCACGTCCACAGTCACCGACTTTAAACAGGGCTTGTAGGACTGCGAGAGCCAGTAGTAGTCAAGAAACAGCAGGAGCTGCAGCTCCGGAAACAAACACTCTACATGCTGAGAGCGTGTGAGCGTGAGTAGTGCAGGAGGGAGGAAGAAGTGGAGAAAGACAAAAAAAAAAACAGAGAAGAAAGAAAGAAGACAAGTGACCAGAGGCGCGTGAGGACGGTGGGAACGGTGAGAGCAAAAGTCAAACAGAGATCAGATCGTGCAAAACGAAGGCAGCAAAGCTCAGGCACTGAGGACTGAGTGAGTGTGAGTGGAGGGAGGGACAGAGAGAGGGAGGGAGGGAGGGGGGCCAGCTCTCACCTCTCGCTGGTCGTTATCTAAGTAAAGGTGCTCGGCGTGCTGCTTCTGCCGGTCCCTCCGCCTCCACTGGGCCGGAGCGCTCCTCTTGGTCCATCTGAAACGACAACAACAACAATAAAACAAACAAACAAACTCTCAGACTTTCCTGTCAGTGGATTCAGGTCTGAAGATGAGGTTCCTATACAAACCCATGTTCATTTATCCTAATATACCCGTTCTTCTGTTTTTTGTTTCATGTTTTTCAAAGCAGGCATCCAGGTCAGAGACAACATGGACATGCAGGGATTGATTCATAACTAGACTGCACTGCATATACATCAGCATAGCACACACATTGCACAGACCTGTACATACACCCACAGACACCACCTAGGCCACACAGCTAGCACCTTGTACTTATTTACGCTCACTACCTTGCTTGTTTTACACCCTACATCATAGCTGTGTAACTCCTAAGTCGTCTGATCGACACTATCCTGCTTCTGAGCTGCTCTGAGGGTGGGTCAGGGACGGGGGAGGCGTTTACTTGTTGCTGGTGGGCCCCGTGGAGAGCACGTCGGACTGCAGGCGGGGGAAGAAGCCCTGCTCGTAGCGGCCCTGACCGATCTTCATGTCCAGCAGGTGGGGGTGCAGGGCGGTGTGGTCGATCTTGGAGACCCTCATCTCGATGGCTTTCTCTGCAGGCGAGCGGCACACAGGCAGCATTAGAGGACATGTCGTCATCCGTCGAGACGTGGGTGAAGCGTCCTGGGCATGACAGCTTGTCACTGAGGTGGCGTCTGACTTTTAATACAGTACGCGTAACACAAATGGATATTACTCCATTATATGTTGAGCAGTCTGACGCTACACCACTCAACAACCCTCTGACTAAGATTTTCCTATGTTTCTGGAAGCTATTGTTTCCAGAAACATGGAAAACTATTTGGGAGAGGCTGCGATTTGTCTCTCGGTGACAACAGAAGAAAGAGAACAAGACGCAGTGGAGAGAGACGTCCCCTGCCCGCACACCCACAGGAGGAAAGAGAGGAACAAAGGTTCGGATCAGACTTCATTGTTTGTCTTCAAGGGAACCAAATCACAGACGTCAGTGAGCGAGTGCCGCAGCTGCAGACGGCGATTTTCTGATGCGTGATTAACACGCCGCCCACACGTGGGAGGGGCTAGGGAACGGTCTGGAGAGATGCGAGAGATAGACAAAAGAGCGCTCCGCCATACGCAGAGGATGGAGAGGCCTACTGGAGGACTACGCTGAAGCTGCGACTCACACGGACCCAGATTTGGTTTCCTGGAGAGAGGTCGATCATCACCCATTCACCCAGGTGCTGCGGGGGTTCTTGCTTGGTTGTTAATGGCAATTTGTAAAAAAAGAAAAGTGTGTGTGCAATGCATGGGGGATCTCACAGAGATGGGTCTGTGCAGAGTAAGTGAAACTTCAGGGCTCGTCTGTCTGTCATAGTAAGACACTGTTAGAGTGAATGCATCATGACGGTGATGTTATCGCGTGGACGAGCTTTAGAGAGCCGCCCTCTCTGGGCGTTATTATCGTCACCAGCATGCATCGCACACAGGCAGGGAAACCGCCACCCAGGGATGTCTGAGATAACAGTATTACGGGTCTTGCTGCTCCCGGGCCCGACGGCGTGAGGTCCGGGGGCGACAAAGTCGGCTTTTTGGTAGCGCTTTACGAGCAGGACGTCTGCAAACAAGACAGCAATCACAAGTCAGTGAACCAAAGGGAAGCCCCCCCCCCCCTCCTCTCAACGACGCACTCATTTTTCACTCCGAGAGGCTTTCCAGGGACGCCTCGACGTCGTCTTTCTGGATCGCGAACGCGTTGGCTGTGCGCTGGCTCGTAATTAAGCGCCGCAGAGGTGCGTTTGACTCCGGGGAAGATGCTGAGAGGAAGCCGCTCATTTTCCCACTAGCGACCCGTGGCGTTTATCACGACATGCGCAGGCCCAATGAGCTGGGGCGCATACACACGTTTTCACTATCAAGTCCCATTTCTCATCATCATTCTTCCATAGGCAATCATTTCTACTCGTTTCTCCCCCTCCCTACGAATTTGTGACGCTGTGTGCTCCGCGGTCGTCTCCTTCTCACCCGCTTCCTCGATGTTTGTGCATTTCTGGTACATGGAGGTGCGCAGCGTGGGCGTGCGGACGTTCAGCATGCGAATCTTGTCCACGCGGGAGTCGAACACCCGCAGCGTGTGCTCCTTCTCCTCGTCGTCGTGGCAGAGGATCTTGCCGTCGATGAAGGAGGCGAACATCTGCGTCTCCAGGAAGCGGGACAGGAAGGGCAGGTAGGGCTCCGGCTGGTCGGACAGGAAGGAGGCCTGTGGTACGCACACACACACACATTATAAAGGTGAAATCAGTGCTATAGATTAGCACCACACCCGGCCATTCCACTCTGTGGGTTTCACCTTGTCAAAGTTCTGCATCTGGTCGCGGTTGGTGAACCAGGACTCCTTGTCGTGGCTGGGCTGGATGACGAACACCTCGTAGTCGGCGAACATCTGCGTGAAGCGGTTGGCGAAGACCTCGCGCACCTGGATGTTGAGCTGGTGCATCTTCAGCTCCTCCTCGTCGCACTGGAAGCGCGCCTCCTTATTGCCGCCGGCGTCCTCCTTCACCTCCAGCTGGCGGGCAGGGGGCGACGGAGCGGAAATGGAAATAGGCGGGAAAGAAGGGATCAGGTGAGGAGAGGAGGCCATCTTTGCTCATCTTACAGCACTGTTGTCCCCAGGCTGCTGGTGACACAGCAGGGTTATGGGAAAGGACTGAAACACGAGTTCTGTTTTTAGCATGTCAGTGGGTCAGCTGGACAGACGCCAGCAGCAGAGGGTGTGTGTGTGTGTGTGTGTGTGTGTGTGTGTGTGTGTGTGTGTGTGTGTGTGGTGAGAGGGGGGGGTGACCAGGCCGCTGACGAGAATCCAGTAAATCGCCGCTCGGCGCTTTGTGCTGAGCTCGGAGGGGAAAAATCAGGCTCTGACCCCTTGTGTGGAAAACTATCCATGGATGATGAGCTAATCCGTGCACTGAAAGCCATCGCTGGCCACTAGTGCGTAAGCTGATTAAGCACACAGAGGCTTTCTCTAATTAGCGGCTTATGAGCATTTCATCGCACTGCTCCCCACTGTTTGCGGGACGCGCGGACGAGCCCGAGCGCAGGCGGGACTTTCTCGCCGACGCTCGGGTCCACGGGGAGCGGCTGCCACCGTCCCGGCTGCGGCAGCTCGAGCTGAAGAGCTCCTCGAAGGCAGCCGCTGAGCTGAGACACGGCTGTGGGAGGCGCTGCATTAAGACAACTGCAGAGGAGTCTCTTCACAAATATCAACCAAAGACGCCTCGGAGTTTACCACCAGGCTCAGACGAGGCTCCTCCATCCCTCACAGCTGTGTTTGTCTGCCAGTACCATGAGCCTCGGTATTGGTTCTAGTTCTCCCTGTATATTGCCCCCTTGTCCTGCAGCCCACTGCATCATTCATGAACCGGTAATATAAACATTTATGAGCCGGCATCAATTTTCAGCCGAGAACCTATTCCCGCCGCTGCATATGAGAATATAAAAATACTATATTTGGAGAGGCTGAGTTTACTGGATGCATCAATTATTGAGAGCCAGGTTTTACTCCGAGATCGAGCTCCGTTTAAATCACCGGCCTCGGCCAAATAACAAACCTCCCTCGCTCCGGTCTTATTGCACTTTCACGATCCCACGATATTGTTTTTCTGGCGCGCAATACTTAATAATTGGGAACGCGGAGACGGGGACGTGGCCATCTGTCCGCCTGACTCACACACCGTGACATCGTCCCTCACCTTCTCCAGGCTGACGCCGGTCCTCTTGACCAGGGCCTGCAGCCTGGCGATGGTCTCGTTCTCCCTCAGCAGGAAGGAGTTGAGCGGCGAGGCCAGGTTGCCGTTGCGCTTGTCGGAGGCCACGTCGACCGACCGGAAGCCCCGGTTCTTGGCCTGGCTGTCGCTGGTGTGGATGTGTCCCTCCGGCGACACGCCGAAGGACATGAGCACCTCGGAGACCTCCTGAATGAACTCCAGCTTGTTGGGGAACTGCGGCAGCTCCTCCGGCAGCTCGATGAAGTGGTTGTCGATGTCGACGAAACACAGGTTGGCCTGGGGGGAGACGAGGAAGGGCGATGAGCTGGAGGATGACAGCCACTACGGTGCTGTGCTCTTAGATTGGATTCATACTCATTCATACTGTCATTGCACTCAGTACAGGTACCAAGGGTGGCCAAATGCAGTCGGTATCAAATCAACAGTGTCAGAAATGAGTGGAAAGTGCATGGAAGAAAACACGGAAGGAGCCGGAATGTGTGTGTGTGTTGGTACCTCCTGGGGCAGCTCCAGCTTGGTGCGGTCGTCCTGCCCGTTGGAGTGCAGGCCCATGAGATAAGGGACAGGGGCGTCCAGGAAGTGGAGCAGGGAGGCCGGCAGGATGGGGACGTACACGTGCTGCCACTGGAAGGGGAACATTAAGGCCGTGATGCTCTCGGCCACCGTCATCAGCCTCTGGTAGTCTGTTGAGGGAGAGAGGAGGTGAAAACACGCGGTGAGAGAGGAAAAAAGCAGGACGCGTGCCAGCGGCGCGTGTTTCAGAGCTCGGTTCCTCATTTGATCGCGTCCCAGGAGTCACGCCGACTGTCATGAAGCGGAGTGATGACTTGTGGTTTCCCCGATTGGTGGTTTCCACAGCACGACTGTCAAAACACAGTCGGACGGGATCTTCTTTTTTTTTGTATCAGTGCATTCAGCCGGGCTTAAAGGGCAGAGGACTGGGGCAGAGGGCCGCCTGTAGCAAAGTCAGACAGCCCGGAGCTGAGCACAAGCTGCTGTGCTGTTGTGCAAAGGCCTTTGTCTGATAAGTGTTGTTTATCCCCTCAAAACGCCGGGGCCAACACACAGCGGATGACAGAGGGGTTGCGCAACAGGCCCCGGCTCCTCCGTCCGCCTGTCTTGAAATCCCTTCACATGCTCACATGACTATGCTGCCGCTGCCTGCACTGAGCGCACTTCACAGCATTAGCATCACCTTTGTCAGCCGGGCCCGGCCGGTTCGCTCTGGTGCTCCACCGAGAGTGGAATAACTCGATTGCGGACAATAGAAACCGGCCCAACCTTCCCTCTCCGCAACCTGAATACAATTCATCCGACAGCGTTGCTCTGTGAATGTGGGAGTGGAGCTGAAGACCGGTGAACAATTGGAAAAGAGTTAGCCATGACGGCAGACAGGCTGTCGATCCTGCAACCTCCACATCTGGAGCAACAAGCTGACACTCTCACATGTTTGTCTCTACTTCAGCTGGAATATGTAATGTTGGTGTCGTTGAGTGTTCCTATTTTGTTTTCCGCTTCTGTCGACATTTTTCAGATTCCTGCAGTGCGGGACTGGCTCCTCTGAACCTCCGGGGTGACCTGTGACGCAGCCGCTCCTCCGGCAATCGTGAAATTCCTCTGTCGTGACCGCACAGAGCAGCGTTCCTTCCCGCTCAGCCACTCGAGTCCACTGGCATTCACGCCAATACGTGTCCCGTCCTCGTCATGTGGATGCCTGCTCTATCCTGTCCACGGTAGCGGCGGCGGCGCCTCTCTCCTCTTATGGTGCCAAAATAAACACCGTTCCTTCATTTGGTCATGAGCTGCTTCATGAGGAGAGGCTCTCACCCCAGCCCCCCCACCCCCCCATCCTCCCCTCCCTCACCCCTCGCCCCCTCAGCCTGCTTCCTCTCCCAGGATGGAGACAAGAATACTAACATCACCCGTCTGCTCCTAAACTAGGCCACCATAACAAGAAACCACTTGAAGGCAAAGTTAAGTGCTGTTTACGCCCTGATAGCAGCTCGAACTTGAGCTAGTTCATGCACTAAGTGCTAATGTATGCGGCACAGCGGGCTAATAATACACTGAGAGCACAGTGAAGTGAAACTGCTACAGATACATATCAGTGCTGAACTCTGACAAACAGTGTGAATGCTCTTTTTTAATGTAACGGAGGTCTCCCAGTGATGATGGCTATTTCTGAGCATGTGTTAGAAATGAAAAGAGAAGCTAAAACTCAAAATCCTAATCACACTCTTAACCCTATTTTCAGAGCCATGCTGACAGATAACAGTCAAACCCAGGCCTGCAAGAAGCTTTCTATAAGCAGGTGTCCAGTCCATCACACACACCATTCACTCACACACACTCACACCTAGGGACAAATAAGAGACTTCAATTATTTTCCAATATACTCGCCTAACGATTTTGGACCGTGGGAGGAAAGACACTGCCACACAAAAATGCCTGGACTGAAATTCATGGACTGTCCAGCTATCAGGCCAAAGCACTACCCACCGATGTACCCCTCGTTCATTATTTATTATGATTATCACTACCTTTTCTCCAAGACCAAACCCTCCATACATTAAGTAAATGGACTATGAACCTCTTTTGTTAATGCCGTAGGCAAAGCCATGCGCAAACAGGTTGTGCTGCTACAGAACTTTGCAGCGTGAGCGTCTGGAAGAGTTGAGGCTGGGGCCGAACACGGAGGCACAGCTCCAGCTTCCAACGCCGACATTTCATCCAAACGCTCTTAACGTTTGCGTGTTGTTGCGTGACGACGGCGTCCTCGCTTCACACCCCGGCCGCCCCCTGCCCCTCGATCTCCCGCGCAAATCACACAAATGGAAAAAGTCTGTGACGTCGCAGCATCGGATGTGTACATCGCAGCCGGTGGCGGGGGTGGACGACGGATGACGAGCTTCCTGTCGAGGAGAGGGCAGACGGCTGTCTTTTACGGCCGCGTGGGAGAAACGCTCTTTTTTCATTTATTTTTGATCTCCTCCTTTGCTCTTTACGAAACACAGAGTCGCCTCATTATCTGGGAAGCATCCCTCCCCTCGGTGTGTGTCCGTGTGTGTGTGTGTGTGTGCGTGTGTGTCGTCTCCCCCCCCCTCACAATCACTGGTTTCTTCTCCGTGGACGACAGCCAGGGCTTAACTCCACACAACACCCTTCACACGTTCTGCAGCGATGAGCCTCATGGGGCGGGTGGGGGGGGGGTGGGAGGTGTGGGAGGCATGATGTCACTTCCAACCAATAATAATCATCCTGCATCACTGCCATCCTCCCTGTCTCCGGGTTGCCTAGCAACTCCACAGCTTCCCTCCCCTTAAGAGCACCCCCCCCCCCCCTCCAGCTCCCCTCCGGCCCCTGGTGTTTTGTAAACCATTTGCCTCCTCTTGCCATTGTAATGGATCCATTCAGTGCACCAGGCCCAGCATCCTTTAAACCACTTCTTTGATCCTCATGGAAAACACACACATACACTCTCTCTGTCTCTGTCTCTCTCTCTCTCTCTCTAACACAGTGAATGGCACAAACGGCGTCCATTCGAAAACATCAACCTTCTTCTCTCGTGTGGAAAAGCGCCTGTGAAATGAAGATCATGAAGGATGAATCACAAAGGAGAGGAATCGCAGCTACAGACCGAGATCTGCGAGCGGCCGAGACGAGACGCACCTACACAGCAAGGACACACAAGACCCACACGCACGCGCACACGCGCGCGGGTGTCGGTGGAAGGAGCTGGCTGAGGAGGGCTGAGGGGGCCGGCGTTTACACAGGCTGCTCCTCGGGCTGCAGCTTCAACAGAAGCACTCAACAGGTTACGTAATCTCCCCGGATAATCGTCCCACCACGCATATCAAACACGCGGCGTGGCCGCGGGCCGTGGGTTTTTTGTTCAGCCAGACATTTTACATCCGGAAACTTGAGGCGGTCGAGTGTTTAACAGAGATGCGAGGCGGAGCGGTCCCCATCTCGGCGAACTAATTGAAGCGGCTCATAAAAGTGAGGACGACCGCTGAGTTATGGCGCTTGTACGGTGGCTGCGAGGACGTCCACCGAGGTCCCCCCCCAAACCCCCGGCGCATCCTCAGGAACCCCAGGCTGCTCCTGCCTGGACGAATGCTGTGTGGATGATTACAGCAGACGGACTGTGTACAGTAGCCTCTGCCACCAGCGTGTGAATGGGAATGAATGGGTGGGTGTGACTCGGGGCTGTAAGGCGCCTCGAGTGGTCAAGGAGACCAGAAAAGTGCTATATAAGAACCAGTCCAGTCATGTGAGAATGGATGGTGTGTGTGTGTGTGTGTGTGTGTCCTGTGATGCCTCCTGCCTTCTCCCAACGTGCGCGGGAGATAGCAGACCACAGTGACGTGGGTGAACGGTGAATGGATGAATGGATCATGTTTCTGTGAAGACCTGGTGGAACGAGTGACAAATCCATCTCTCAAGGATGTTGGTTATCTCAGCTTCAAAAGCGTCAGCACAGTCGATGGGCTGATATCTTCCTATGTCACTTCAGTATGTAAATACAACGGTATCATGGAAGGAGGAGGTGCCAGCATTTCCTCATTTTGCTGATATTGGATTAGGGTGAGGTATACTTATGAACAGTGATCACAGCCTTAAAGCCACACCAGTCCCTGAGCAATATCCAGCCTCATATCATGACTGTGATTCATCTTTCAGCTCCAGCTCTTTCTCCTGAGAGTGGCTCCACTAGCACAGGATCACATGACATCCGTCAATACCAAAACCAGCTGTTAGAGATAATCTGTGACGTTTTTTCTCTCATTCCCAGAGCCCAATTCTTCAGAAACGCACGAGCCGTGTTAAATGAACTGTGTCCGTACGACACAGTGTTTTACAGGGAATCTAGGATGGTCGATTGGAGCATTCATCCTTGTTCTCTGGTGCTCACAGTGTTTTTTTTTCAGTCTAGCTCCTCGTTAAAGTAAGCCTGAGTCCTTATTTGTTTGTGTTGTGTGCGTAACGTGAGCCGGATGTGAAGGTACTGCTAATCGATGCGTCCCCGTGGGAGTGGGGATGCTGAAGGTGAAAGCATGACCGCAGCAGAGCAGATACTCACGCTGGGAGTAGAGCAGGATCTGCATCTCCAGCAGGGCGCAGGTGAACAGCTGAAGGACGTTCTCCACCCCCAGCAGGTTGAACATCTCGCTGATGGGGAAGTCAAAGAGCGGCAGCTCAGACGTGCTGGGCCTCTGGCAGACGATGGGCCCGTAGACACCTGAGAACTTGAGGGAGCGGCCGGACGGGGGCATGGGCACCTCATAGAGGATGTTGTAGATGTAGCTCTCCAGGGGGAGGGGCGGGGGCTGGGGCGAGGAGACGGCCTGGTGGAGCTGCTGCAGCACCTTCCTGCAGGCCTGGGGGAAGGCCATGGGCGTGATCAGGCAGATGCACTTGGACACGTAGAGCGTGTCGCGGCTGATGTCGTAGGAGTTGAAGCGCTGCAGCCGGGAGATGGCGGGGGCGGCGTGCAGCACGGGCCGGGGCGGCGGGTGGGGGTGGGGGTGGGTGTGGCGCTGGTCCTCGGGCCCCGGCGGAGAGGTGGGGGTGTGCAAGATGTCGTACTGCTCGGCGTTGTGCATGTGGTAGAGGGTCTGCATGGCGCTGCAGATCTGCTTGCTCGTCACCTCCTCGAAGAAGGTGAGGGCGAAGCCGTAGGTCCGAGAGCCGTCCTCTCTGGTGATGATGAAGGAGTGGAACTGGGGCTCCCGGGAGTCCACCTGCGTCCGGAACGCCAGGCCCTTGGGCATACACAGCTGTGGCAGGACAGAGGCAGAGGGAGGATGAGGTGCGGGGACATCTGCTCAGATGAAACTTTGTTATGCAGTGAAACATGTATACAGATAGAAGTACCTCATGGAGGAAAATTCTGCTGGAGAAATTAAGATCTGAGGCTATTTTGCATTGGATTTGAATCCTCTCTCTAAATGCGTTTATTTCAGGTTACTCAGCCTGGTAGTCTTGGCCAAAAATGATGGTAATCATAAATCTTCAATAATAAATATGCTATTACACTGTGTTGGGTTTCATCACCTCAAATGCTTGTGACCATACATAGATATTTTGGAAGTCATACAACCCAAATTTTGTAGATATAAAACTCCAACCATTTCAGTGTTGGACTTACTCAAAAATGGCAAAAAAAGAGAACTTAAATAGATTATTCTTTTGTGACTATTTCAGCATGTTTCATACAAGTGTTTGTTACAGTCATACCATGCCAACTGCATCCTGGTCAAATGGATTCCACTCCACATTGTCTGGAAAATGTGCTAGGACTTTGGATTTAAAGGTTCTCCGCAAGGGACTCTGCTCAAAATTCTCACCTGAAAATAAACAGAGAAGAGATGGACAGAGAGAGAGAGAGAGAGAGAGAGAGAGAGAGAGAGAGGAGCAAAAACAAAAAGAAGGAGGCAAAGTGTTAGCCCACGTGTCCTTGCGCAGATGGAGCAGCAGGAAAAGAATCTGAACAGAAGCAGGTTTGAAGTGCAGCCGCAACTCCAGAGGAAAAGAGCTAGTCAGCATGTTTGTCTGGAGAGGAAGATTGTATTGCGTCATATAAAGCTGCCTTCTGCATCCAGCTCTACGCAGTCAACGTGGTGGAATAATTTAACAGGCCGGAGCCTAATAACTCGAAAGCTGATCACTTATCAGAGTGGGAAACAAATCCAATCGAGGCCCCCTGATGCGTCCTGGCAGCTTTAATGACGAATACAGAGGAACACACAAAATAACCAATCATAGGAAGCACAAATTGAGTTGATTTGAACCCAGAGTTAAGCAGAAGTGATGCACACACCAAGGCAGTACTGAAAAGTCATTCAGAGTGTAGGGGGGAGAGTAAACATTGACCAAGCAATGCCAGCGCAGGCAGCACTGGATTTCTGTGTGTGTGTGTCAGTGTGTGTGTGTGTGTGTGTGTGTGAGAGAGAGAGAGAGAGAGAAACAGAAGCGGAGTGTGATTGTCAAACATCAGCTCATTGTTCAGCTGCTGCTGGAGGATGTGAGGAGGAGGAGGAGGAGGAGGAGGAGGAAGGGGGAGAACAGAGCTAGGAGAAATTAGAGTGTGCAAAAACAGAAAGGGCCAGTCCCCAAAAACTGTGCAGAAAAATAACTGATTGTAGGCAACAAAAGGAGGCTGCTGAGGAGAGAACACAAAACGAGCCAGGTTAAAGGTTGGAGGGTTAAAGCTGAGCTCAGGTTAAAAAAAAAACACAACCAAAAAACAAAAAAGAAGAAGAGGGGGGAGGAGTGTGTGTGGTGGGTGGGTTACCTTCGTTTGCCAATTTTCCTCTGGCCCCATCTCTGAATTTAGTAGCTTCTATATACTGGCATAAAGCTACACAACAAATAAAACAAAAATATAATTAAAGGCCTCGTTCTGAGTGGGCAGCGCATCACTTCTCAGTTTAGATCAAACACAGTTCTCTCAAAGCTCGGCTCCGAGAACAGGCCGTGCACACACACACACACACGCACACACACTCACACACACACACACACACACACACACACGCACACACACGCACACAGGGGACATTATGGTGTCCGTCGGTGCCTGGATCTTCGGTTTTGTGTTCCTGCATCTCTGTCACAAGTTCTGCTGATTAACAGTCTCCGAGTGATCACTCTGGACAAATTTGACCTTTTTGGACAGAGAAGTTATTGTACTTCATCGCCTGGAGACCAAAAGAAATGTCTAGAAAATATCAGGAGTGAATCCAGGAGCTGAGATATGTGCTGTCAGCTTCAGGCGGTGATTCAGTGTTAATGAAGACTGAATAGTTCCGATCATTTCCCTGAGTTCATTCAAGAGCAGCTCTGAAGTATTTTGGATCTTACTCATTGTTAATAGATTCAATAAAAAGACCAAAATCTCATTTAGAGACCTTAAGTGGAGATTCAACACATTTCATTAAGGTTCGTGTTCAAATTTAGGCTCGACAGGATAATAAATGGTGGAAAACCCCAAATTCATGGGTCGTTTGTTTGTTTGTTTGCTTGTTTGTCTGACATGGTCAGCCAGTGCTTCCAGTCGTGTACCAGCATCCACACTGTGTCAGCCAAACATCTCTGCTTCCAGTTCAGAGTGCATAGTCATGGCACAGAGGGACACGGAAGTCTCTCACTGACACTGCGGTTTATTTTAAGTTGATTTCGAGTCTGTCTCCTTTACGGCGTCTTGCTGTTTTTATTCACATCAAATCCGCAGCTCAAAATAGTCCCCGAAATATGCACCGTTCACTGCTGTTGACGCCGGCCGAAAACCAAATTAGCCGAGGAAGTTACCGATCGCTTTTGGGAGTTATCCCGGCCGGGGTGAAACCCGTCGTTGGCCAGATTCACAAAGAGGTCATTTACAAGACGATGCGACGAAGAACTGAAGCCCGGACGCTTCTCTCCCCCAGCCTGACGCAGGAGGGGCATGCGGAGGTGTGTTGGATCTGCGATGCGCGGCCCGTCACTGGACGGTCACGGGGCTGCCTGCCTGAATGGCTGCTCTTGTACTGCCGCAGACGCCGACCCCGGAGCCCGGCGAGATCATCTCATACTTTACATGAACAACGACGGCCAAAAAAAAAAAGACCCTTTGTGTGGCTGGGCCATCCTGTCCTTTCTCTCTCTCATGCTCCCCTTCATGCGTGACGCTTCAAACGGCCCTGCTGGCACAAAGGCACGACCATGCGGTGACGTCAAAGCGACAGCCCAACATGCGCTCTCTCTCGCTCTCTCTCCCAGGTCATCTTCACCGGAGCTCTTGAGGTCAGTGGTTAGAAAAGCATCATAACGTGACTCACACACACACACACACACACAGTGACATGATGGCACTGACTCTCTCTGTTGCATGTGCTTGTGGCCAGACACACGTGTGGCGTTTCCTCTGGCGGATGTTCTAGCGCGTGTCCCCGACGGGAGCTCCTACTAGTCTGCTGGGTGACGGTGAAAAGAGTCCCGGCCCGGGAACGTACGTCTTGAGGATCAAGTGGTTTAATCTGTTGATTGCTTCCATATCAAAGTGCCGACAGGGGGGGAAAAAAAGAAAAACCTAGGCACGAAGCACAACCCTGACTGAGAGGACCTGCGCACCAGAGGCCGGACCAGACGCTGGGATTATTATGGAGATAAGTCGTCAGGGGTTTACTGGTGACTATCTGCAGCTCTCATTAGGCCAAGGCAGGGCACACACACACACATACAGTACAACACCTGACCTGAATATGTGAAATAAGTTTCGCAAGAATATTCTGGATTTGAAGTGAGGATAGAGATCTAAAAAAAGGTAAATAATGCCAGAGCTGAGGACCAACTACGTCCAGTGCCGCACCCACAGGGAGGAATATCTGGGTACCGTAGCTGTAGTTGGCCAGCAGTCTCAACTCCCGATCCACCCGAGTGATCAGAATTTCAGACATGGCAGCTATTTGCATGGATCCCGCCCACGGTGTACACGCAGCAGCCCTCCCCAGTCCTGGCAGCGCAGGGAGCTCGGTCACTGTGAAACATCCTGAAGATAATCATCAGAGCGACGGGCCGTTTCCCCGACAAATGTCAAGGTGGGGGCAGAGTGACAACTCCGGAGCCGCGGCGTTAGCTTTTTCGCTCGGCAACGACGCGTCCTGCGGCTGCTCAGAGGACACGGGTGTGAGGAGGGTGGGGAGTGGATGAAAAAAGAGGACTGGAGAATGAAGAATAGGTGGTCATCATACCGACCTTTTTGTTTTCATTCGAGGGGTTTTCTTCATTTACAGTTTGCTGTATTACAAACAGCAGACAGACAACAGGAAGTATGGAGGAGAAATGCAGCAGAGGTTCACAGCAGATCGAGAAGTCAAACCAGACCATTCAGTGCCACAAAGGAAACAGGAAAAGGAAATTAAATGTGACAAAAAGATATTGTGAACTGACTGAGAAGAAGACAAAAACTGAATGAAAATGCAGAAATAAAAAGCCTGAAAAACTTGAAATAAACGGCCTTTTTAATGTTGATTCTGATCAAATATTCCTGTTGTTTACTCATTATTGAAGCCTGAGTTTGACGCTCCATTCATCATAATCCATTTCTATGACACAAAAGAGATGGACGGGATCCTTTCAGATTTGGTCAAATTATTCATTTAAAAAAACTACAAAATAATTAGTGCAAACAGTTCAGTCATAAAATGAGAAAAAAAAATGAGAGGAGGTCATTACACTGACGCCACTTCATGCCTGGCCGATTGAACGTGTGACCCCAGAAACCATATCCACAGCAGATTCATATTCTGCACAAGCATTAGAATGCAACACACACAACATGCCTACATTTGCCTAAATGACTTCAAGTGTAAATGAGTTAAATATCAAACGCGATCTAAACCCATTACGGTAAGACAGGTTCGTTCTGTATTTGTCCCCAAAGGGAAAACATTGCAGACATGTGGTCATTTTCCCATCAAATAAACACAAACGAGCTGCTATTATGTTTAAGCTCCTATAATGTGGTTTGAAACTGATGATAAATCTTTCTTCTTTTTGCTCCAGGTGTTTTCCTGGTTCTGTCACACTCACACTCCGGCTCGGGGGCCGGGGGCCGGGGGCCGGGGGCCGGGGGCCGGGGGCCGGGGGCCGGGTGGGGCCTGGTGCACCCTCACACCTGCTGCAGGCACAGAGGAGCGAGGACGAGCCGCCCGACCGGGCCGGGCCGCTCTCAGCAGAATACTCGCTCCAGACGCTCCAGAACGGCTCGGCGGCGAAAACACCGACACGTTTTCACCCCGGAGGAGGCGGCGCTGTCAGAGCGGTGACGGCTCACTCTCAGCTTCCACTCACGGCTTCCACGCTCCCAGCAGAGACGGCCTGCGCAGCCTCTCACGCGCCTTACTCAATCTGCCTTTGCTCCTTAAAACAGGGAGCGAGAGCGGGAAAGAAAAGGCTGGATTCCTGGTTAAGGCTTTACAACGACAGATCAGACATTAAAGAGCGAGTGAATCCGATAAGAGGCACAATGTGACGCGAGCCGTACCGCCCACTGTTTCCACACCAAACACAGGATCTGGAGAGGATTTGCTAGAGAACATCTGAGGCATTTCTGGCGAAACACACGACCCATAGCTTCTATGTTAGCGGCAGAAAGCGCGGGTAAACATCCTGGGTCGCCCCTCAGTGACACACAGCGTCGGCCTCTTTCCCCTCAACGCGCATCCGTGACACGACAACAAAGCCGCCGAAAAATACCCGGCATCCTGTTTCTTGGTTCGCTTCAAGTTAAACCAGCGGTTTACTGTCAGGGGACATCGCCCGCTGCAGAACCTGAGGGAAACCCACACGAAAAGGAGCGCAGCGTCTCACGCTCCCCGGTCTGAAAACGTCAGGCCGTTGCCAAAGACGCCGACAAAAAGAGAGATCAATCAATAGCGCTCGTGAAAGGAGAAGTCTTTGAGCGCCTCTCGAGGTGGCTTTGATCTGGCGGATGAGAAGTCGAGAGAGCGGAGGACGCGGTTTGCGTTGATATCTGAGTTCTCAGAGAGCGTTAAGCGTTAAGCATCCATCTAACGAAGGGACGTGGCCGCTGGAGCGAGCCAAACCGGTTCTGTTCCATCGTGCAAACCCTGGTTTCTGAACCAGGCGCTGTGCTTCAGACCATCGAGAGCACAGGAGCAGCTAATAATGTGATTACAGCCCAGTTACAGGGCGCAAGGCGGGCACGAGCTCGGACTAACCCTGGCGCATCCCGCAGCAACGGAGATGCTGCACCTGTGTGGGGGGAAAAAAAGACATCTCATTATGGAGCCTTTTGTGCTTTAAGTAGAGAAAACAACGAGCTAAATATATCCGGGCCTTCAGGAACAAAGCCAACCAGTCTGGGAAACAAGCATCGGACCAGTGACTACATCGACATCTACAGCGAACGCGGAGAGGAGAAAGCTCCCGATCCCTCGCGGCTTTGACGTCAAACGGCGGCCTGAAGTTTAAGCCCGCAGAACATCTGTCCGCCGCTGCGGGATTGGGCTGCGCAGGAGCTCGACCCACGGGCAACAAAACGCGGCGTTCCAAGCAAGAATGCGCGGGTTTAGTAGAGAGAACGTAGACCATCAGCGTTCGGGAGCACCTCGGCGCTCACATCCCGGACACAACGCTCCAGCTCCGACCCCCCCCCCCCCCCCCCCCCCCCCGAGGAGGCCCCAGGAAATGAAAATCAGTTCTGTGTTTCAGGAAATGCAATTCAAGAAGCGGCTCCTTCGGGGCGAGTTCATCCCGAGCAGACAGCGGAGCGTAATCATCTTAAATGCTCTCGCAGAACACGGCACTGTTTGGAGCAGCCCGGCAGCCAGGACTTCAGTGGAGAAGCTGCGTCTGGGCGGGTGTTAGCAGGCCTGTGGTTCCCTTCTTTCCAAGATGCCAAACGTGGCTCAGCCCGAGAATCAAGACGTCGAAGCCCAATCATGAGTTTGAATACCTTGACATCTCGATTGGCAGAGTTATGTCTGCATCTTTAATCTGCACGGCCCGGCGTCAGGCAGGCGATTCCCCCTCGTCACTCGGAGGCCGGGAGCGCGTATTTTCACGGTTCTGTTTGTAATAATCTAGCGAGGGGAGATCGAGATGAAACGCCGCGTTGAGACCTCTGTGAAACCTGAATCCTAAAATCCGCCCCAATACATTTTCAAGTACATATGTCTATTCTCTCTCATTTCTTTTTTTTTCCCTCTGTCATAACACGCCATCGTTTGCGAGCCCATACATAAGAAAGCAGGAGGGGAAATATGAAAGCCCCACATTGTGCATTTAAAGCTGGAGCTTTCATGTCAGGCCATTCAGGCCCGTTTTGTTTGCCGAGGAGGATTTGGGGAGAGAGAGGCTGCCTGGGGAAATTCAAAAGGATGTTTAGCATGTGAATGAGCGGAGCCTGTGTGCCAGTGTACTTATGTCCCTCAGCTCCCAGTGTTTCCAGTGTCACCCGCGAGGCTCCGGGGTCATGCATATGCAAATCAGGGCCCCGGCTGCTGCCAAACGCTGCGCTTTAAGGACGTCTCCAAGTCTCTTTGTGTTCGACTGTACGTGAATCACGTGCGTCGGAGGCCAAGCTCGCGCTGTAATTCCTCTCAAAGCCACTAGAAAGTTTGACTCATTCACAGCCTCCTGTCATGGCTGACACTTAGGTCAGCAGGGTTTCAGGCAACGCACATTTCAGACATTTAAAGTCATTGATCTTTTTTCATTTTTTAAATCATTCATCAATACAATATATTTATTGGTTGGTTTGTCTTCGTCATAAACTTCAAGATTTCTTTCTAACTATGCTTAGTCGGTGGCTGAACGTTTCTTAAGTGCTACAACATTTGGGGAAAGTTGATATTGGTGAATAAGCTGGAAAGAATGGGCTAGCGCTGTTGCCTCACAGCAATAAGGGCCTCAGTTCAATAATGTGGGCTTAACCCCAGGCTTTTCTGCGTGGAGTTTGCGTGTTCCCACCATACGTACATGGATTCTCTCCAGGTATCCTTGTGTCCTCCCACAATACAAGATCATACAGGTTCATGCCACTTGGTGACTCTCAATTATCCCCATAGGTGTGAGTGTGGGACCTGGGACCACACAGAGAGTTTACTTATTCAATTTTATCAGGCCGGTTAGGTTGTTTTATAGTGACAATGCAACCTACATAGCATTAGGATTTTTCCACTGTGATAAAGCAGCATTGCACATGACAGGAAACGTCTTATCTCATGCTCAGTATTGACTTGAGTCGCAGCAGGGTTTCCAAGTAAGCCAGGTGAGACGCGTGTGCAGCCGACACAACCAAGTAACTTGAAAACAGCGGAGTTTCCGAACCTATTTCCTCCTCTTGAGCTGAGTTCAGGGCTGAGTCGACGGGGGGCAAGCCCCAAAACTCAGTCCCGCAGTCGACAACAACAACAACAACCGGTAAGACAGCAGAAGCAGCAGCTGCGGCAAAGATGTGCAGTAAGTGGGGCAGCTGGAGATGTTTGACCACAGAGGCCCACGGTGCACCTCTGAGCTCCCCCGTCACATCTCTGTCCAGTCACCGAGAGCCGCTCTCGCTCACACTGGGACCGAATCACGCAAAAAAAAACCCATTTCAACACAATCAGATGCTCACATCTTTAAATAGAGGCGGAGCAGCCTGTGGTATGCAAAACCTGTACGCGGGTTCAAAATTAGAGACTTTATATAAATATATTATATAAATATATACACACATTATTTCTATTGTGTGTTACGGCTTTGGGATTATTTTACGGTTTTTATCCAGGCCTCGCAAATCCCACAAAGCGCCCTCCTGTGCTTTTGTTCATTTTAAGTACATTTGAACTGGGCTGCAAACAGGAGCTTGTTGTGAAGGAAGCAAAAGAAGGAAGTGCTGTGGTTGACTTTCTGAAACCGAAAAAAAAAAAAAAGAAACTACTGGGGGGGGGGGGTAGAAGTTCTTGCTGAGAGGAGATTTCTTTCCAGCGCAGGACTCTCACTACCTGCTGAGTCACAAGACGCCCCGCAGACTTCTCTGAAGTCAACTGCTATTAGTTACCACTGGATAGTGACGCTGAAAACTTTTTTAAGGGCTTCCAATCAGTGAAAACGACTGGACTAATTGGATTGTCGTCTGTGGCCCAAGGACTTACAGGAGACTTGACCCGGTTAGCGACAGCTTACACACACACACACACACGTTTACTCACGACAGGCTTACGCCTCGCTCATGTCAGCACAGCAGATTCACATTCTGACAGTTTGCCCAACTGACGCACGTCACCAAGTCCATGTGAGCAAAAAAACCTGACTCCTTTTATTGAGAAATGCACACGATCTGAAAGCAGATGTGATAAGAACGTCCACTTCAACATTCGGGCCTTTCCCAAAGTTGGAGGGTGAAACACTGTGGGAAACCCTGACATTAAACACTGAAACTACCTGATATTTACTCAAACAATATACCACAATCTGAAATCATCATCCTGGGGCCTCATGCTCTCACTCAGTCCACCCAGACCTTCTAACTTGACACTGATGGCTCTAATGATTCTCCAACGATTCTTAATGTGGAGTCATTTTGATCCTCCCCTCGCCTTCCTGCATCATGTGAACTTACAGCTTAAAATCCATCTTCTTCTACCACAGAAATTACTGCTCACCTCTGCTGTTCCCCGCTGTCAAAACACACATCTCTGTCTCCATCATCTCCAGACTCTACAGCAGCAGTATCGTCTTCACCAAGTCAAACAGAACCATTAAAAAATGTAGATTCCACTGGCTGGGAAACAAAGCTCTCACTAACCCTCCTTAGATCAGATATCCCAGCCTGTTTCAACCTTGCCTCGGGCTCTCAGACCCAAACAACGTCAAGACCATGAGGACCAAACTACAGATATGCTGCTACTGTAGCTGCTGGCCATGCCGGAACGTTCCAACCAAACATATCAGGAAACACACCTCCAGCAAGTCCTTGAGACCCATCTCTATTAAACTGTGTCCTCCAGTTGAATGAGTTTTCTCTTCACTGCCCAACTGCCCCACCACCAAAGCGGTCTGTTTCCTATCTGCTCTGTGTCCAGTGCCTCTTTGGGTACTTGAAAAGTGCTACATTAGTACAGCGTATTCCTACTATTATTATTATTACCTTTGTCTCGAGTCTTTCATGACTCCCAGAGGAGGCAGAGGAGGCTCAAGAGTATTAATTATTATTTCAGCGATTTCTTTCCCGGGTGGAGGCGCCTCAAAGGCATCAGCCACACACAGCCCGGGACACCCATCTGCCACAGAGCTAAATCAATATCATTGACAGGAACGCCGGCTTCAGGCATGTACATTTAAGAACAATGGTTTCCCCATTGGCTACACATTGGATGAGGAACTCGCCTTACAGCAAGAAGGTAACCGGTCCGAATGCCGGTGAAACAAAAGGCCTTGCTATCTGGAGTTTACATGCTCTCCAAGTGTCCGCATTGGTTTTCTCCAGGTTTTGGAGGAAAAACTGCTCCATGGTGGGAGTGTGAGTCATTGATGTCCACCTGGACACTAGGTGGACATCATTGATATGACATTGAAGGTACAACGCAGGTAAGATAATGGATGGATGGATGGTTCACCCAATCATCAGCATCATCCAGTTAACAAAGCATGTGAACGGTCCCTTAAAGGACTCTTTTGGGGCAAAGGTAAAATAAGGCATCCTTGTCAGGCTTTTTTTTTAGTGCAGCTCTGGTGACATAACCAGTCACGTGCCTGACAGTTTTGCCATACCAGTCCGCAAACCCGTCTTATCAGATTGGGCCTCAGCATCATTGTTACATCTGGCCGATCCCTGTTGCAACCGCACAGTCAAATTGCTCCATCGCACTGACAGACGCGACACTGTAAAATGTACTATTGTGCAAATTTGGAGTGAAAGACACAGTGGCAGTGTGGCCATGCAGAAATGTCACTCAGATCATGCTCAAGCCCGGGGGCCACAACAACCCCATGCAGAGTCACCATGCACACACATCATCTCAAATAGAGGTCACAGGGTTCACATTCTTTTTTCTTAAATCACTTTTCAGGACTTTTCCAGGTGTCACAGTACAACAGACAATAATAAATCCTCCCATACTTTGGACATGTGTCGTTTTGTACATTTGCCCAGATTGCAGTCACATTTTTTATGTCTGTCCTGCGCCAACTATCCTGATTTAAAAGATGTGCATGTCTCTTATATGATTTATCTATCTTAACGGTCTGTTATAACTTTATTCTTACTGTATTCTCCATCTATTCTGCAAATATTACAATCAACATAATTAATATGTAAAACAGCAAATGTCCCATTAAATTTGAATCAAATTTACCTTAAGTTTCAAATAAATGTAACAAAAAGTCATTCTATGTATTTCTGACATTCTGTGTCATGTTATTATTATGATATATATGTAATACTGTGTAATAATTTCACATCCCTTTTAGCTGCATGGATAATGTCCAAAGTCTGTGCTTTCTCTCCTCATTATATTCACATAAGGTATATGTTACATGGATATTAATATGCTTAATATCTGTTTTCAATCACTTTATGTCAGCTACATGTAAATGCACAATGCAGTCAATTTATATTCATTTTGTCAGATAATGTCATTCTTCTACACACCTTGAGGCAGGGGCTTCAGTGTACCTGGAGAATTGAATGTTCCTGTACAATGACAATAAAGCCTTTCTATTCTCCAGGTGCGCACCCACACATACACGTACACACACACACACACACATGCTCATGCAGGGATTCGACAGCAGCTAAGGTCACACTCCCAGACTCAAACAGGATGTGTCATAGCCCGTTGTGACCTTATTAGATGCTCGGGTGCGATTCATGTAATAGAGAGGGGAGGGGAGAGGAAGGGTGCGCCCTCTGTGAGGGTCACTTGTTCTGGATGGTCACATGCACGCTGACATTAAAACTGTTGTTCTGCTCTTATTTATGCCCTTAACACTGCTTGTTTTGCTGTACAACTAGGGCTGATAAACACCACTCTGACTCTGCTGCAGGTTCATCTGCCTCTGAGAGAGATCCGAGACCTTGAGCAAAACACATCAGCTTACCTGGCAGTTAAAGTCACTACAAATCCAATGCCAATGAAAATGAACTGTTGATGGAATTAAATATTCCTCCTTTGGGTGCAATAAACGCAGAAGCACAAGTCCCTGAAATAATAGTGTTAGTACAAGTAAGATGTTCATAGTGTAGTAACAACAGTTTGTATGTAGTTAACCTAAATGCAGCATGTTTACAGCCCTTCAGTGGTGTTTATCTTATTCTATTTACTGACTCTGGGAATACCACACAAGGATCCCTGTGTGCCCTGACCGTCTATTTGTGCTCAAGTGGCAAATAAACTCCCCTGCTCCTTGGGATATTCCCCTCAGCTGAGAAATCATGGAGCAACCTTGGCATTAACATTCATGACAGTGCCTTAAAGGGACTGAAACGAAAGCAGTAATCCCTGCTCCTGTCGTCGACCATACAAACGGGCAGGGAGGGAGCAGGCCTGAAGCTCAGCCCCGCTCTGGAACCAGTATTATGAGGAGGCTGCATTTCAACGTTAGACCCGCAAACACACGTACACATACACGGTAACAACAGGATAATACGGCTGCCCAGATGCTGTAACGTCCCTGACCTCCCTGCCTTGTTTTGCCACAGCATCAGTCCGACATTTACCCCTACAGGCTAATGCGCTTACCGGACAGTTCGTCTGGTTCCAGCCCGCTTTCGGTGTCGAGTCCGCAGATCACAAAATAATCTGCGAACCGGCAGGAACCGGAGCTGAAGCCGGTGGTCATTTTGAGACTGGTCCGGTGGTCCCCTTGTCCCCTCGACAGGGAGCATATTAGAGGAACTCGGAGGACTGATTCGTGCCTTCCATCAGGGATGCCACGGCACTGCGAAGCTGTGAAATCAGCAGCACCGATACTGGGCTCTGAGCTGCTCCGGGAGACGGACTGAAGGAGGAGACAGACCGCGGCCGCGCTTCCGGTCCAGCCCCTCCACAATAAAACACCCACGGACCCGACGCCAACGGCCAGTGGGGGGGCACGTTGGCGCCTAACGGCAAATATCAGACCGAATAATAATTCCTGTTCTGTTCTCTGAGATTAGTCGCTGAACGATTACTTTGAATTTACACTTCAATTTCACGCTTCGGTTTTAAACAACAACAATGTAAACAACAACAATTTCAACAACGACAAAACCAACAACATATCAGCAAACAATGTAGATAGAGCACAGCCCAGAAAAAAGACATTTTCAGCCTTTCAGTGTATTTATTGCTATTTATATCATGCAGGGCTTAAGACTCACGTTTCTTTCTATGTACAGAATGACAATTAAAGATCTTAAAAGTGAATCTGACACTATGGAATACCATTTGTTCATTTAGAATTATTCGCTATATTTCTGATGATTTCGATATAAATTTGGATTTTTTTTCCTGTTTTTTATTTGCATTTGTTTGTACTCTACATACATATTGCATGCATTCCCTTACCCGCCTTTTATCTTAATTTAAAGAGTCCTAGATCTGTCTGTCTGTCTATACAAACATGAACAGCACTTGGAACGAGTGAATATATGCCCTCATTAAATTCAGTGTCAATAGTGGAAAAAATATCTCTGACCAGGTCCCTTTAAGATTAAAAGGAGATAGATAGAAAATATAACTATAAATATTCCTCTGGCCATATTACACAATGGCTCCATGGCTTTTATATTAGAATAAATAAATCTACTGCCCATATGAATATGAAGCCATAATGGCTTATTATATGATACCTGGGTGTGGTTAGTACATTAGGTAACTGTTGAGCTACATTATTGAACTTTTCCCTTTTTCAAACGTCAGTGTGACATAACATTATCTTATTTCTAAGGGATATGCTGTCGTTTCCGCATTAATTCCGTAGCTTTACACATCTATTAAATCAGAGCGTTGCAGTCGAAATGCATTCTGGTCCACAGCTGTAATCATCTGCTTTTAATAGGCACTATGCAGGATTAGGGATGGGACATGATCCTGACTGGAATTTATCTTATGATATTTGATCGCAAAAGTGGTTCCTGTGATTCACTCCTGCAGAAACGTTGTAATGTGAATTTTATGTTTATACGTGATTCAAATGCAATTCAGTGCCCCTTAAATAAGTCACAGCAACAACAAACCAAGTGTAAAAACCTGTTTGAAGGTGAAAATTAATGTAACTATAGTGCAGCACGATTCCTTTCTATATGCAGGTAATGCAGATGTTTGGGACCCCATGGGCCACTAGGAGGATCCAAACTGCAAGCAATGGTTCTTACAGATGCAATATTCTGCTACACTTGTAAAGGAAAACATGTTTGATTTGTAAAGCATCCTCTCAAATTCACTTTAAACACCTCATGTCAGCCAGTCCTTGTTATTTAACCATACAAGCAATAACAAAATGCCAACAATGATGTGCAAATGGAACAGATGCATCATTCAATTATAAAGTAAGTTGCTTTTTTTGGCTTCATTATAGTTCCAAAAGAAAGAAAAAAATGCAGGGAGAGCTAAAGCAAAGAGAAAAAAGTAATGGCAGGCCTGTGACAGTAATGGAACTTCTTCAGGCTCATCATTCTTGTACTTGATGGTGTTCCAAGTTCCAATACTTCATTGTTTTTCAGTTTTCAAATAGCTCCCCTCGCTGTGTTGGAACAGAGGGAGGGGTTGTGAAAGGCTTGGTAACAAGGTGGACTGATGGGCTGCAGTAAAAGCTCACTTTACAACATCAAATCCAGGTTGATTATAGCTTGTCAGTCTAATCAGACCAAGCATTTCAGAGGAGGGATTCTGATCTGTTCAATGATGCTACATCATATTATGATAATACCCTTCAAAGTCCAACATTTACTTTTCTTCTAAATGAATTTCAAAGTTACTCGAGTGCATGCACATCAGTGGTGTCCACAGTGCTGGGAAAATGGATGAATGTTGTTATCCAGTGTAGGTACAATATCACCACCTGGTGGCACTAAACCCTCTGAACTACAAAATGACCTTTATATGCATTTGCTGAGGGGCTGCAGGTTCTTGAGAACACTATTTTACATACAGTATTTGCCTGACAAAAGGCTTTTATGCTATGATGGCTCTATGCTGCACACAAATGAAGCCGAACACAGATATATTTTGTAAAGATTGTTTTAATGATTCAATAAATATATATATATAAAAGCAAATCAGAAATTTGATTAGATCGAACAGTAACTCGCAATCTGTAAACACTTCATACTGCAATACATTACTGCTCAGTAGAAAATAATACTGCTTTCTGAAATGTTAACAGAGGTTACACAAGAAGGATCTCACTTAATTTGGACAGGGAAGTAGGACAACAACAGGAATAAAATTTCAGATCCGACTATAGGTTTAACATGAACTTTAGAGTAGGTTTAGCTTTAAATATGTTCAGAGACAGGAGGAAAAATCAATCAAAATTTATCATCATGGGCAAATGTAGTATCATGTAGAAAACCTAAGAAATTAGATTTTTTTTTAATATTAAGACAAACATTTTCGGACCAGTTTATAGTATTTACCACTTGACTTAACCACCTTAGTGAGGAAGAACCATAAAAATAACAAAACGGTAGTCGACTGCAACACAAAGTACGAGATCAAACAATGCTCAGACATCACCGTCCTCATACAGTAGAAGCACTCAAATTTCACATGAATTGACAGTAAATCTGTTTAAGAAAAAGACATCAACAGGAACAAACAGGACATCTCAAAATCAAAAACTGCCTCTACACATGTGCAATTTTAAGATTTATGGTCTTCTGCGGGAATCGCCTGCATGTACATTCACTGCTTCAACATCTCGATGTTCATAAAGTTTTTAAGCAGCAATAAGTTACCTTGATACACTGTCCCTCAAACTACAAATAAAAGCCATTTAAAACCATTCAAGAAAACAGAAAGAAAATGACATCAAGTCAGGCATCAGAATAGATTTCTCTCCTGGTGACAAGCAGCAAATTGAAAGGCAAGGCTGGAAACCTAAGTCTGTTGGTAGCCTTCGTAAGGGCACTGGAATATCATCAGTTCTACGTCTAGCTCTACACTGCACCCGCAAACCATATGAGGTGGTAGAGACGGACACACACACATACACACACACAACCTGTGGCTGACACCACCAAGTGCACCGTTATGGCATGAACTGATTTCTCAGGGTAAGTAGAGCTGGCTTTTCCTTCGCCTTTCTGGGTGGTATGCATTTTGACACATACTTTTGTGTTAATGATATAATAAAATAAAATAAAATAAAAAAACTAGACCAGCTTTGTCTGTCCTTTACAAACTACAGTGCAAAGAGCTGCTTCAGGCTGCTACTACTACTACTTCTACTACTACTTCTACATGGATTTAGTCAAATCAAAATGGGCTATTGCATGAGTAGTGATTCCAGGTACCTTGCAAGGAAGATCATGGGAATCAAACCGTGTCATTACGAAGATCATTATTTTTCTTTTTTTCCAGTTTCAGTCTTAACCCAGACATCAGGTTTAAAAGTGTAATTATCAAACTAAAATTCATCATCAAAGGTCCAGTGACAGTTATTGCTGTGGCGGGACATCTTCAGCATTCGAGTTGAGCAAACGAGATGATAAATATTAGAAAGGGGAGTGGAACTTTAAGGATAGAGTGGGGTTTAACCACATCTAGTGGTGATGTTGCAGATTGCAGCCCCGAACCTACAGTGGCCACAAAGCTGTAAATAAAAAAAAGAAAAAAAAAAAAGAAGAAGCTTGCTTTGTACCTTCTGAGCAAGAACAAACACAGTGGACTATCTTGGAAGACAGTATGAGGTTGTAAAGAGCTCCTCATCCAAAAGGAAATGAAAACATACGTGTGAATAGTGTCTACCAATAGATCCTCCTAATTCCAACAAAATCAGACCCGTAGAGGTGCTACAAACAGGATGTAGTCGTTGATATGCCACTACTGGGCTGTAGAAATTGTTTCACTGTTTAAAAAGTATTTGCAGTTTCCTACAGAAATCACGTGGAGCGACTGGCACCTGCGTTTAAATAAAAATCACATCGTCTCTACCTCAGCATCCTCCATCTATCACCTCCATTCGTCTGGCAAGAGTCACACAGTAAAAGCAGTGTTTTAAATAAAAACAACGTTTCTCCTATTTACAAGATGTGCCACAATACACTATGTCATTTACAGAAACTGAATAACTGAATGTGCAGGCAGCGGCCAGTTTACATATCATCAGGAACACAACACCACTGCATGCGTTTAATGGTCAAAGAGTCGCTTCCTACACCAGTGGTCAGAGATTCTCCACCAGCAGCTGTGTCTGTCTGTCTGTGTGTGTGTGTGAGACTGAGGCAGAGCAGCTGGAGCGACAGCTGCACGTCCCTGAGCCGAGGGGATGAGGGTGTCGGGATCGGCCAGAAGATGAGGTGCTGAGGTGTTAGGCGTTCTACTCTAGCTTCTTCTGCAGCTTTTGCTTGAAGCAGACCGGCAAGATGGAGAGCACGGCGAGCACGCCGAGCACGGCCAGAGAGTTCCAGGACACGGCCTCGCCGGCCGTGGTGAGCTTGTACAGAGTCGTGCCGGCGTTGATCGCCACGAAGGACGGCGGAGCTACCCCTGCGAAGCAGCCAGGTCAAAGGGGGGTGAGACCAGAGGCGACGACTGGTACAAGAATAGGATGCAAGAGAAGGGACGGGCTGACTCACCCAGAAAGGTACCGATGAAGAAGACCCCCAAAGGCACGTTGATGACAGGCGAGGTGATGTTGATGAACCAGTTGGGGAGGAAGGGGGTTATCCTCAGGAAGATGATGTAATTGATTAAATGATCTCTGTGTTTGTCAACCTGTCAGCAGAAAAAAGAAGAAGGGCAGAGGCAGAGTCTGTCGTAAGACGTGTGGCCTGAATAACCTGTTTACTTTACTCCTGAAGAAACAGGAAACTGCTATTGCCAGCATAAAATCGAGTCAGTACATCATCTGTGTTGGCTCTCACCTGCTGGGACCATTTCTGTGCCCTCTCCGAGAGATATTTGTAGACCATGGGTCTGCCCACGAGATATGACAGCATATAGCAGAAGGAGGCCCCCAGACCAGAGCACTGTGGACAACAACAGAGAAAACACACAAAGGCCGTCAGGGCTGGTAGAAGAAATCACTTCTCATTACCAAACAGGAATCTTGATTGTTATCATACTCTGGAAAATAATCTACCAAGACTCTCCAAACACACTAACAGAAAACATTGGGTTATTACTTATTAACTGTGCTTCCATCTTTGCGAAGGGCCTATTTGAACTCTCAGCTGAAACTGTGTCGACTCGTGCTTCATATAGAAGTATTGTGTAAATACAGACATGAAGGTTTAAAACTCATTCACCACTGCTCGCCCAGAAATGTGATTTGCATGAAAATGAACCACTAAGTGTTGCAATCCGTTCTTGCAAAACCAGAGCAGATTTGAATCTCCAGTAGGACTGTGACGTTTTCATTTCATATTTTTATACAAACACATGTTTTATGTCATTTCTTACTCACCAAGCAGACTAAGAAAAGAGCCAAGGGGAACGGGTAAAGATACCCTGACAAGATGCTGAGGAAGATGGATCCAGGGATGGCAAATGTTTGAAGGCTGAGAAATGAGTCAAGGTCTCTGCAAGTGCTTCCAGTTGTCAAACAGACAAACACCAAGTCAAATAATATTGACAAAACATGATATTAACGATAATAAAAAAATATCTTAAAATTCTCCTTTCACTAGTAATTATATAAATTTAAAGCAGACACACGCAAACACAGGATAAATTACATGATCAATAATAAATAGTCTCACGAGAGATGTTCAAATTCAAATTCTCAGTTGAGGAACAAACTGTGAGTGTGACCACGCCTGACATCACACTATCTGAAAACATCTGTAACAGGAAGCCGAGTTAAGACAGATCTGCCTCGTAAAGGATACAAAACGTATGTTGCAAAGTAGGCCACCAACACTTGGCTGTAGTAGGTGTCTTTGTACTTGGACAGCACCGTCCCCAGAGCTTTGGCATCATCCATGTCTTTAGGGATCTTGATTTTCTCCATTTCATCACTGGGGGGAAAAAAAAAACATTTTTGTCACAACACAAAGCACTTGACTGTAACTTAAGCTCAATGCTCAACATATTCAGAAGAGCCTTTGGAGGTTGCGCTATACATCAATTGACACTGGTGAGAATGAATGTCAGACTAACTAAAAATCAAAATAACAATGGATAAAACCACATGAAATTACTTTATCTTAAAAATGCTTTAATTCTATCTATTTCCTCAGCAAAGTATGATCATTTTTCCCTGTAAATACCAGTAAATGTTGCTCGATGTATGTAACCTCAAACCTCAATTATGTCCAAAGCAAAACCTATCCCAACAGCTGTATAAACAAAAAATAAGCCATGTCGTAAGGATAATCATCGTATCCACCTGACATTTAATAATCCCAAGCGATAACTTACTCTGGGAGCTCCGGGAAGTTCCTGTACACCATGTACATGACTGAGGCAGCACAGGTGAAGATGGACACCAGAATCAACAGAGACATGCGTGCCGAGCCCCCAGCAATATGCTGAGCCTCTGTGGAGAGAGAGAAAATAACTCATTTCAATTAAAAGCATGGCACACTCGCAAGATAAGCAGGTACGCTGGCTACCAAGAAACTGTGCAATGTGAATTACTTTAAATGTTATGTATTGATCACATATTAAATATAAATGAATGAATGAACACCTATGCAAATATTTAAAGACCTTTGAATTGGTAATGGTAATATAGCCAAGCAGGCTTACTTTATACTATTTTCAGACTATTATTATCTTAAAACAGAAGCAGATGGCTGCAGTTTTACACAATACATTAAAACGCATCTCAAAATTACAGTATACCTTGCTAAAAACATTCACAAATTTTCTAGACTGCTTTCGTTTTGACTCTGAATATCACTCTACAGTGCCTGAGCGTTATTTAGCGGAATATCTGACCATTTGATGAAACAAAGCTATCAGTGCTAATGCTAGCCGGCTAGCATTACCTGCTAGCATTAACCCCAGTTCATCCGTCCGCTCTGACGTCAGGGCAGAGATGACACTGCCTTGTCATCACAAGGCTTCAGCCGATGTGTATCATTAACGAGCAGACTTTAGCTTAGCTCCTTATCGGAGTCTCACAGTCGGACCATACCTTTCAGAGCTGTACTTTCACTGGCGTTAGCCTTCACCTCCTCCTGGGCTGCGGACACCCCGTCGCTCTCTCGTCTCTCTCGCCGCTTTTTGGCCATTTTTTCTGCCGGGGTGTAGCGCGGAGGTCAGCTGAGGTGGGGGGACAGAGTAGTGTGGAGCCGGGGCAGCTAAGGCAGCAGGGACTGTCACCGGTATGTGGTGTCAGCTCGATCATACGTTACACACTGTGACCTTTCCCCTTCACAGCCGACAGGGAACCATCCCCAACAGCGTCCCCAGTAGCCAAAGGGGGGGAACTGCATCTCTGGCCCTCGAGAGAAAGAAAGAAAGTAGCCATTGTCCCACAATGAGGAAATTGGGAAGAGGGGTACTGGGACCTCACCAGCCATGGTGACGTCATCCCAAAGCTCAACACATGAAGGACAGGTACTTTGCGCAAAATATTGTGTGGGCACTCATGCATTCATAACACTGTATTACCAGCTTTATACCTTAAGTCTGTGGCAGGGCATTTTTAAAAATGACACTTTAATCTAATACTTTCATATGCAAACCTTCCACAAGGGGAAAAAAGAGGTACAAAATGCAGCCCAGACTGCAAAACCCTCAGCACCAGGGACGAGACGGTGAGATTATTAAGATAAATTGTCAGGGGTCTGCTGGTGTTTATCTCCAGTGCACACAGGGCATGGTCAAGGAACACACCCAAGACAGATTGCCAGTCCATGGAAGCACCAGTCCACTCATACACTCCATTCAGTCCCACACTAACCCAAACATGCATGTCAGTATACTGAGAGGAAACTGACATACCCACACCCACACTAACAGAGGTACCACATGCAAACTTGTTAGAGAAAGCTGGGGATTCTTGTTGTGAGGTTGTTCATTGCACATATAAGTGTATGAGATAAGTTTGGTCAACTAGTTGGCTGGCCTTTGGTTCTATCTGATTTACTGGAGTAGGAAGAAAGCCGTTTCAGGTTACCCCAGATTTTATATTTTATAGCATAGAGGATAGTAGAGGCTTTCATCTTCAGCAGACCCCCATCACACAGTGAGGGTACAAGGAGGGCAAGGTAAAGGCCCTCATCTCAGCAGACCTTTGTGGCACCATTGGGTACATAGCCAGTGAAATGATGGATGGGTGGATGATAAAATTCAGAGGAAGATCTGAAGTTCAGGCTGAAATTACTGAATATGCTTATCCAAACACAAAGTCTTGCTTAGGGCCCACAAATAACAATAGAAAGCCCAGATTTTACGCTAAACACAGGAAAGAACTTGGCTGATTACAGCTAATTTTTGCTTTTCCCAGATACGCTGAACTTAAGGTCTCCCAGTTACTGGGGTCCTATGCATCTGCATCATCCACATGTAGCAAGAATAAAATTACTCTAAATGAATAGATGATTCAGCATGCAAAATTATATGTGTAACAAAACAGTTGACAGAGATCTGGCTGCACAATGCTGATACGTTTTTGTTGTCCATGTATAGAGCTTGTATTTGTGATAAATATATTTGTTACAAATAAATAATCTTGAATCTGTATTTGTACTAGAGTATCCTTACATGGTTGTGCTGCTGTTCAAGTAAAAAAATATATCAATACTCTTTCCATCAAAGCCACATTTGCACATAGGATATCCCCTAAATATTGCATGGGTTAATAGAATCACAATTTCCCTTTAGGATTAATAAGGTATTCTAATTCTGATGAGTCAGAGTATGATTACTCAATCTGATATGAAAAAAAATCAAATTAACCTGAAAATATGCATATTATTATATATCAGAGATCTTGCTGCATAATGGTGACAAGACTTATAATTTGTCATAAGTATGTCCTTTTCTGCAGGGGACATTCCTCGATTTTATGTCCTACATCTGGGCTGCTTTGTGTTGCAAGGACGTTATTTATAGTATCTAGATTTATGAAAGGTATGCAGCGGTTATTCTCATCAGTACTGTCAGAATGTTCAGTACAAGCCAAAAAAAAATCATGACCATACTGTGCAACGTGATTTCATAGAAAAAATCTGATTGGCCAAATTCTGCCATGTGATGTAGCACTGAAACACACTCTAGGTGCATATCACATGTCCTGTTCTTGAAACTGCACAGGACAGGGGGTGGAAGACTGGCATTTTGACATGAAATATCCCATCTAGCATTATGACAGTTAGTCCAATAAAATTCAGAGCTTTATTTTTACCTGGAGAGCAGTTCAAAGCACATTGTACAGTTAATCTGCACAAGATTAGGAATACAGCATAATTGTTAGAGGGGCAGTTCACGTATCTTGGGGTCTTGTTCATGAGTGAGGGAAAAAGGAGTGGCAGGCAAGTCAGGGTGACCTCCACAGTAATGCAGATACTATATCAGTCTGTGGTGGTGAATTTACCAGACTGTCTAGGTTCCAACCCTCAGTTATGCCCTGGACTATGGGTCATGACTGAAATAATTATCAACAAGGTGGCTGTGCTCTGCCCCAAGACATGAGGAGTCAGCTCAGATGAGGAGCTCAGGAAACAGATGCTCAAAGTAGAACCACTGCATCTTTCTGTGAAGAGGAGCACCGAGACACCCGTACACCCCAAGCCTCTCTGTCTGGCATGTCCATTTGGGAAAGACCCAGGATACACTGAAAACATTATATCTCGAGAAACAGCGAGCTCAATTTTTTGCTGTATATCCCTCAGCTGCTTTGGTAACACCATGGGTTTCTTCTAGAGGGGAACTGAGGTAAACGCCCAAGCACTGGGTCCTTTAAAAGAGAATAACAACACACGTGAGATGTGCTATCAGTTGCTCAGTAGCAACAGCGCTTTGTATATTGTACGCTCATGAGATAATAACTTGTGTGTAAGATATTACCATGTGCACACAAGGTAATAGCTATTACACATTAGATAATTGTGGACCAGTACAAACATGGGCACCTGAATGGACTTTAGGGGCTCCATAACGAAAGTGAAACTGCATATATTTGTTTTATGGATTATCTGTGATGTTTTAGAATTAAGTCATGCTGGGAACTACAACTCCCAGTGTGCCGTCCTCGCGGCCGGATGTTCGTGTAGCACAAATTTGGCGCTGATTTATCCGGGTACTTCATTCACTGCTTCCTTTCGCGCCGGGTAACCGGAGAGCCGTGCGTCCATGTGCGCAGTGACTGGGAACTGATAGACCTTTGAAATATTAAAATCCGAGCCGTAATCAGGGTTTTCGCAATGGATCCCGAGTCTTTGGTCGAGGCCCTTCGGGGGACGATGGACCCCAACCTGCGGGAGGCCGCGGAGAGGCAGCTGAACGAGGTAAAAGTTGACATTAGCCGCTGATGGTGATGATGGAGGTTGTGGCCCGGGCTGGGATCGGGCCTCGGCCGCTCACAACATCAAGATGGTGCGATCACGCAGACTGGGCTCCGCGTTACGAAGCGATTAAGAGATAAAAACCCCGCGGTTCGACAGCTGACGCAACTCTTGTCTACCCATTAGCTCCTCTAAATGCACTTAACACATCAGATTTTCATGGCGTTTTAGCGATCCCACTGACACATTCCACTGCCAGTCACCAGTTACCAACGTCAACGCTAGCTTCGTCCCGAGCCAGCTGTGTGGCTAATGCTAAACAAGCTAACTCCACAATTACGAGCTCGTCACATATCGCCTCGGTCCAATTTGACTCATTTCACCAGTGACATGACTGAATAACAACTCGAGGGTTTCTAAATGTTGTGTGACGCAGAGTGGATACGGGGTGAATGCTGCTTTACGTCTAGCTTTAGCTCTACTTGCTCGGCTAACATTAGCCCGCTAACTTGTTGGATGAGCTGCCGTAGCTGCTGCTGCTGCTCACGTGTCACTGACAAACCCTAATGCGATGACTTTCTTCAGCGACCGAGTCCGATTTACAACTCCAAGCTCGTTTCTTGGCCTTTGCCGGGGCCGTGCTATGGATTGTATTGTCGACTTCGTCGCGACTTTCGTCAAAATATTGCTAACAAAGATTTAGTTTAACGTTAGCCCGGGGTCCACGCGAGCTAACGAGAACACTGGGTGAGGCAGCAGCTGCACGACTGAGTTTATAAAAAGTTGTGATGGCTCACAGAGATTCACCAGATGTGTGAGAAAGTTACTTTCACTCTTAATCTCCCGGTTTCTGATTTCGATATTGATGGAGTGTTGGTGGCTATCAGTTGAATAATACGGATTGGATGGAAATAAAAATAAATGTGACTCGTGAGGATGTGGGGTTGATGGACCTTGGTTTGATGTTCTGTTTGCAGCACTTCACATGGTGCACTGTTCATTGATATGTCAATAACTTTCTTGGAGATGTTTGGAGCTCAGTGGTTCTGGCTTCCTAACCTTTGTTTGTAGAAGATGCTGCATGCTGGAGTGAGGGCATTTAATTATTTAAAGACCCAACTTGCCTGTCCATGAGACCATCTGACAAAGCACAAAGACCTAACTGAAGCTCTCCATCATTCCCCTGAATCATCCTCCTTAAACCCCATTTTAGGTTTAGTGATGGTCGAGTGATTCAGGCGGGACCTATGTGTTAAATAGAATGACCAACACCCATGCTGGTGGTAGTGGCTCACTTCAGTGGTTCCTGAAGCCCACTGAACTTACGAGAGTTGCTTGGACTAAAATCTGATGTCTTTTGTAGGAGAATGGATTTAATTTACTCACCTTCATAAATTGCAAATCCAATATTTTGTATGGATGGATGGATGGATGGATGGAAAGAAATGCTTATAATCCCATAGGGAGGTTCGACCTTACAACAAATTGGAATAACAGGCATGTTACAACACAGTAGTAAATGTATAAGGGCTAACAAATTTGTTAACAAAAAAGTTGTGGCAGGGATTATTGCAACCTGTTTTTGTCATGGGAAATTACAATTATTAAAACATAAGGTTGACCTCAAATACTTTTGATTACTTCAACATCTGATATTCACAGTTTGCTTTGTAGATACAACTCAAAAATGCTACAGTGCTAGTCACTGTTGAATAGGCAAGGATGTGTTCGCTGTTGTTGTCAGTCGCCTAGCAACCGTGCCTGTATGACCTGAAGCACCTGGAGGGCAAACTGGTTTGTCAAAATAAAGCCCCCTCCCCCTTCTCACAGTACAACGCACTGCGGATGAAACACCATTAACAGCTGCGGAACTGTGTGTAATTAACAATATAAGTATTGAGACACTATGTGGTGTATTAATTTATTTGTTTTTAATATTTACAATTCCTATTTCCAGGGTCACACCCAGGTGAACTTCGTCTCCACACTGCTGCGTGTAACCATGTCTGATCAGCTGGATTTGCCTGTCAGGCAAGCAGGTGAGTCTGAACACCAATGTGGAACCAGTTCCTCAGTCGACAACAGATGGCGTGATATGAAGCCAGACTAAACACAGAATAAACGCTTTGCATGTAACTGATGTCAGATTTTCTTCTAATGAGAGGCCCATTCAAAATAAAGACAGCCTGTCTGCGTAAACAACTCTTCTGCCGGTCTCCTGGGGCTCATTCTGACAGACAACGGGACGGAGTCTTCAAATAAATGACAGAAACTTGTAAATAAATTGCTGGTGAAGATGTCTGAATGCTTCAGATGGTGTGCCCGGAGTGCACACAGGGCAAAAGCAGGGGCAACAACCTGGATAGTCTCCAGTCTATCACGGGGTACACAGAACGTACTCTTTCTTATAAAGGGGTGCAATTTGGAGTCTCCAATTGGCCTGAACGTTCATGTTTTTGTACTTTGGGAGGAAATGGGAGTACACATAGAAAAGAAAAGCAGAAGGGTATAGAACGTGAACTCTGCATACAAAGGCCCTCGATCCAGCTGGGATTTGTGCCGGAGACCTTGTTAACGTGAGTTTACAGTGGTACTCGCCATTGAAATTGATGTATGTACAACAACACAATGTTAACACCACATTACAGGACCGGTCATAAAGAGGGAGAAACAAAAGATACAGCACTTATAGAAATTAAGACACAATAAGATTAAACCATCTAAATGGATCCAATTGAGATTAACTCTCCCCTTCCATTAGTTTGGTCATCAATGTTCTCTACTCAATTCCAGATAAGATTTCACTCTAAGAAATTCCAGTGATTCTTCCCATATTTCGAGAGAAAGAGGAGTCCCTCCATTGATACAGTGACCCCATTTTCCCCCAAAGTCCTGCCTTCAGAGACCAGATAAGTGGGTTGGATCACCTCCAACCCACTTCACCATGATTCCTAGACAACATTGAGGGAGATTGCACCACCTCCTCGTGTGGTTTAACACACTTCTCAGAAGACATAAAAGTAGGCTCGGTAACAGCTGTTTACCAGCTCAGACCATTCTGAGTTTAATTTAATACACGCAGCCGCAGTGAAGATAGAAAAGACTTCGTAAGCAAGTTGCACTATAGTTCACACATTTAGGAGGACTGTTTTCTCTTAGTTGTGCCTGTATCAACAGGAGCCATGCAATATTGCTCAACCGCTCACAACCAAATTTGTCGGATCGCATTATCCGAGAACCGGGCTGGATGTTCCCTGTGACCCGAACTTAAATACTTTGCTTACATAATGGTTTCAAAAAGATAATTTAGAGATGATACATGATTCACACTGGTATGTTTGTGAGGTGCGGGTGCCACACTGAAGTGCAGCGGACACGTGGAGTTGGATAAATATAGCTTGTTTTGCTTCAGTCAAATGTTGCACCGTGTAGAAGGCTTCGGCGGTGTTGAAGGGAGGGGGGGGGGGGACAAATGAATGATCAAAGTTAAAATGTTGGACAAAGCACACATGCAGTGTCTGAATCATTGTGCGCCCATCTCATGGCCGTACCAGCAAATTAAGTCATTACACGGCGGCGCTTTATTGCGATAAATTGCTTTTCCGACCAAAGGGGGGAAAAAAATGCCTGCATGAGAGGAGCAGCTCCAGCAGTGCGAGGCTGACTCCTAAATGTGCGTCTTCTTAATTTGCTGCGTTGTCTGTCTGGCTCGATGGCACAACATAAAATGCCTTTGTTCTCCTCCGCCAGCCAAACTCGGGGTTTTTGTGTGTGCGCGCGTTTTGTCCAAGTGTGGAAAAGTCACACCACCGTCAATCATCGCCGGGGTTCCAAATACCATCATTTATGCGTCGAGGACCACAAGTTTGTGCGGTCGTGGGAGTGCATCTCAGCACTGTCCCTTTGTTCCCCGCCTCGCGACTAGTTTTTGATCTCGGGCCATCTCAGTCTAATGAATGAATGTGCACTGTAGATGGGATCTGTTAGTGAATGCGACTTTGCGCTCGATCTGATTAGCTGCGATTACTGCCCCTGCGTAACAAAGTACGCATTTCTGCGCTTTCAAACAAGTGATTTGTAATGATTCGCGAAGCTCGCAGGCGTTTTCATTCAGCGGGACATTTTCAAGTGGCGGGTCCCCCCCCCCCCCCCCCCCCCCGTCTCCCAGCTCTAATCGAAACGGCAGACTCTCGGTGGCTTTGCAGCGCCGGCCGGCGGCGTGGTTGGGTCGTTTTCGGCGGCGGTGGGGAGGAGGTTTATGCTCGGTCAGCATTGATAGGCCGGATTATGATTGCCTCGCCAGCGGTGTAGACATCTGTGTCAGCAGTTTGACGTCTGCCTCGCAGCCCTTGTTCCTCCGTGCCCTCAGATGCCTCTGCCGAGCCACCAAACTCGGAGCGGGGCCCCTCGGTGTAGATGTGAAACCAGCTGACACCCTTGTGCCACATTCAAAACGACTGAACCGCGTTTGGGCGCATGTAATCCACCACTTGAGGATTTCAGTGCAGCGGAATTTGCACTATAATGTGTAACATGAGGTTGAACACAAGCTGAATTAGACTCTGTACAGCTTGCCCATTTAGGATGGGGGTGGGGGGACAAACGTGTAAATCTTCGATGTGTGGCGTATTTAGAATACAAAATATGAAAACAATTGGATTACGTGAAGAGATTAATCTTTTTGACACATGTACTAAGTTGCTGTCTGGCGTGATCGACTGTTTCCAATGAAAGATGCATGAATAGTGATCATAAGTGTCATAATACTGTTGTAAGTCATAGCACAGTTTTGGATTACTCAGAGGTTGCTTACATGGAGTAATCGGACGGAATACATAACAAATTACATTTAAGGGCGTGTATTTTGTCATCTGTCTAGAAATACCCGTTTTTTATCGTTTGTATATACAGTAATGGAAACGGTGTCATCCTTTCAGCTGTAAACGCATTTAAAGATGTATACATATTCCTATATTTACTGACAATGAGGGGAGAGGCAGTTTTTATCCTAGAGAGGCTGCCCTGCGTAGAGAGGGAGCAGACGGCATCAAACCTCACTCCATTAACAAAGCCATGATGAGGCTCCATCGGCTCATAAAAATTGGTCTTTGGAGCCATTGAGTAGAGATCCCATACAGTTTGGTGTTTTATGTTAATAGTGAGTGGATCATATAATACTGTTTTAAAGTGACCCCCCCCCCCCATCACTGGCTCTTCCAGAGCCATAAAAACCAACAATGTTTTAGATATCTGCATCTCATTTCCCATCTATAGTGAAGTTTTCCTACCATTCAGGGGCCAGGTTTATTATTTTCAGAATACGCCAGGGCTTCCTTTTAATGTAATGGGTTTTTTTTTTCCCCCCTCTCTCCCCAGGTGTGATTTATCTTAAGAACATGATAACTCAACACTGGAGTGATGCAGATGTTTCAGGCACAGAGACACCTGTCAACAACATCCCGGAGGAGGACAGACAGTTCATTCGAGACAGCATAGTGGAGGCAATCATCCATTCCCCCGAACGCATCAGGTAACCACACAGCCCTGCTGGCCAGGGTCTAGGAGGAAGGGGAGCTCTCCCAGGTCTCTAACCGGCCCGTTTTGAAACTTCCAGGGTCCAGCTGACAACATGCATCCACCACATGATCAAACAAGACTACCCCGGCAAGTGGACGACCATCGTAGACAAGATCGGCTTCTACCTGCAGTCAGACAACAGCGCAGGCTGGCTGGGCATCCTGCTCTGCCTTTACCAGCTCGTCAAAAACTACGAGTGAGTCGCGCTTTCCACTCTTCACTTCATACCTCCGTGTAGCTCCCAACATGGAACGATCTTTTTATTTATGTGGCTGGTGTCTGAAACAGGTACAAGAAGCCGGAAGAGCGTCAGCCGCTGGTCGCAGCCATGCACATCTTCATGCCCATGTTGAAAGAGCGCTTCATCCAGCTGCTCCCTGACCACTCCAGCGACTCTGTCCTCATACAGAAACAGATCTTCAAAATCCTCTATGCCCTCTTCCAGGTATCGGCGCAGCGTCTGTTTGATGCATTTCCAGAGCTCTTGGTTCAGTTTGATTACTGATATTTGTTCTTTTTTTAAAACCTTTATAATGATGTCTTTTGGCCCTATATCTGCTCTGACCGGGGACATAAAACAAGTGATTCTTGTCCACAGTACAACCTTCCCCTGGAACTAATCAACAGACAGAACCTGACAGAGTGGATGGAGATCCTGAAGACGGTCGTGGACAGAGATGTGCCTCCGGTAAGGACACGAAATGAGAACATAATGCACCAATTTAGCGGATCGCGGCTCAGTCCCCTAAAAGCCCCGTCCGCGTGCTCTGCCCTTGTTCTGCGCAGGAGACGATGCAGTTCGACGAGGACGATCGGCCTGAGCTGCCATGGTGGAAGTGCAAGAAGTGGGCCCTTCACATCTTGGCCCGTCTGTTTGAGAGGTAAAAAAACAAACAAGTAATTACCTGCCTGCTTAAAAAACTAGAATCTGAAAAAACACATTAAGCTGATGAATTCACTCCATGGGACTGTTTCCTTGCAGGTATGGGAGCCCAGGAAACACAACCAAAGAGTACACAGAGTTTGCCGAACTTTTCCTCAAGGAATACGCAGTTCCTGCTCAGCAGGTAAGCGCCTCGTGTCGAGTCATGTGAACAGCAGCCTCCAGTTGTCCAGTTACTATGATACTTATGGTCGTTGGGCCCCATTTGTCTACCAGGTGCTGCTGAAAGTCTTATACCAATACAAGGAAAAGCAATACGTGGCTCCCAGAGTACTCCAACAGACGCTCAACTACATCAACCAGGGCATAGCACATGCTCTGACGTGGAGAAACCTCAAGCCACACATCCAGGTATAAACGTAACGCCTCTGAAGAGCTGCTACCCACCCCAGGACTGTGTCGTACGTGAGAAGTCTGGGGACGACGGTTCAGCCAGCAGCTGAGAAGAGCCCTGCCGTCTGGAAGCCTTTGGCTGATCGCGTCGTCTCCTTTTTTGATTTGCAGGGCATCATTCAGGATGTGGTTTTCCCCCTCATGTGCTACACGGATACCGACGAAGAGCTGTGGCAGGAGGATCCCTACGAGTACATCCGCATGAAGTTTGGTGAGCAGGGAAAGCTGTTCCTTACCCCCCCCCCCCCTCTGGAATGTACCCTGTGCATCAGCAGTGACTAACCATTTACCGGCTCTGTTGTCATAGACGTGTTTGAGGACTTCATCTCTCCGACAACGGCAGCCCAGACCCTCCTCTTCACAGCCTGCAACAAGAGGAAAGAGGCAAGTTGTCAGTTTGTGGTTTATGAGCGCGATTGAACGTTCCGCCTCTATTCCTACAATTTCTCCTCCAATAGAACTTGGAAGTAATGTGCCGATATCGGGCCTTTCTAGGTGCTGCAAAAGACGATGGGCTTTTGCTACCAGATCCTCACCGATCCCGCCTCTGACCCCAGGAAAAAAGACGGTGCCCTCCACATGATCGGCTCTTTGGCTGAAATCCTGCTAAAGGTTGGTAGCACTTGACTGGATTGTCAGCGCTACTCGCACACCGATGCGAATAATAAAGGAGTGATTCCACTCTGAGCAAACCTGGTGGAGCATCTCTCCCATGGCGCAGCTGTTGAACTGAGCACTACGGTTTCAAAATGCCCGTGCATGAAATGACTAAAATGTTACATAATTCAGATTTGTTCAGTTCAGCGCTGTTAAACCTGTATTATTACCGCAGTTACTTGTCTCTTAACTGTCATTTTTATTTCTCCACGCAGAAAAAGATTTACAAGGATCAGATGGAGTTCATGCTGCAGAATCACGTCTTCCCCCTGTTCCGCAGTGAACTGGGATACATGAGAGCCAGAGTAAGTCGCGTCAGGCCGTGCTGAATGAAGTGGAGACCTTTTGTTTGAGGTGCTTGAGTGTAATCCCTTATCGTGTTCCCACACAGGCCTGCTGGGTGCTGCACTACTTCTGTGAGGTGAAGTTCAAAAGCGACCAGAACCTGCAGAACGCCCTTGAGCTGACGCGCCTTTGTTTAATCAATGACAACGAGATGCCAGTCAAGGTGGAGGCTGCCATTGCCCTGCAGGTCCTCATCAGCAACCAGGAGAAAGGTGAGCAATAAAGTGACGCGGCCTGCCTTTTAATGGCTGCACTTAAGACGACGACGATGATGATGATTTCCCTATCGAGAATCTGAGCGTCCTAATGAAGCCGCCTCGCGTGTTTTGTTTTTTCTCCCCCAGCCAAAGAATACATCACCCCCTTCATCCGGCCAGTGATGCAGGCTCTCCTGCACATCGTCAGGGAGACGGAGAACGATGACCTCACCAATGTCATTCAGAAGATGATCTGCGAGTACAGCGAGGAGGTCACTCCGATCGCTGTGGAGATGACGCAGCACTTGGTGAGTGTGGTCGGCAGAGCCGGGAACGCGTTGACGTCTCCCCGCGATTGCCTCGGATGGGAGGATGGACCACAGATGTCTGAAAGGCATCGAATTTGAGAACGATCTGTGCCGCTTCCATGACAGCTAATGCAGGCAGCCACGATGAGTCACTGGTGGAATTATGCAAAAGAGAAACAAAGGTCTAATTTTACCCCCAAAATGTCACATGAATGGCAGATATATAATCAGGAAATGGCTCCAGGATTATAATTCTCTCCTAATGGCTGGAACACATTTGCTTCTGTCCCCCCCCCCTCCCCCAACCCAACAATCCCGTGACATCGTTGTGATGCCGCATGCACCACACAACGCTCCTCTGACTACACGCGTTTCCATATTTCAATGTGCGTCTGATTTCCAGCCTGATGGTGTCAGGCCCCCCACCCCCCACTCCTAACGCTCCCTTTTGTCTTGTCCCGTACAGGCCATGACGTTCAACCAGGTGATTCAGACGGGGCCCGACGAGGAGGGAGGCGACGACAAGGCGGTGACGGCCATGGGCATCCTCAACACCATCGACACGTTGCTGAGTGTGGTGGAGGACCACAAAGAGGTGAGCGCCGTAGCCACAAAGCCCACCACCCACACACACACACACACACACACACACACACACACACACACACACACATGCATCCACTCTCTGGCTCATCGCTCACCTCTGTGCCACTCCATGTGCGGAAGCGGCTCCGGTCTGCTGCGAGCGTTCCTGCCAACACACTTGAGCCACCCACCAACTCCTGGGAACACGCTCTGCTCTCGCTCGGCGTTCAAAATGACTCAGAGGCTGAGGCAGACGCTCGAAATAGTGCCGGGGCACGCTGCCACCATGTCTGCTGAAACGCTGGGTTGCTGCTGCTGCTGCTCCCAGCCAGCCAGCCAGCCAGCCATTAGGTTCGACTGAGCGCGGCGTTGTACCGGGTGTTTTTTTTGCATTGCATAACAGTTCACTAGTCATTGATATAGAAGAGTGTAACCAGTTTAGTCGGAAGATGGGTGGCATCACCAGACTCGCTCGTCAGGTACTAAATACCATGAAGGGCGAGGACGTTCTTTCCCCCTGAAACCCTTATTTGTTCAGTAACACAGCGCAAGAGTTTATCGTTCCTTTTAAACAAGACAGTTTCACATTGCATTGCTGCTTCAATTCTTACGGCCTTGCCATTCGTTCTCGCTTCAGATCACCCAGCAGCTGGAGGGCATCTGTCTGCAGGTGATCGGCACCGTGCTGCAGCAGCACGTACTGGGTGAGCGCCTTTTTCCCCCGTTCCTCCACATTCCTTCAGCGCGTTTGGTTTGCACGGGAGATGCCCAAGTGACAATTTGCACGCCATATTGACCTCCCATCTTCTCACCTTCTGTTCCTGCGGCGCAGAGTTCTATGAGGAGATCCTGTCGCTGGCTCACAGCCTGACCTGCCAGCAGGTGTCGCCACAGATGTGGCAGCTCCTACCTCTGGTGTATGAAGTCTTCCAGCAGGACGGATTTGACTACTTCACAGGTGGGTGCTTCTCCAGAAAGCAGTGCTAATGTTCATGTTGGATTGCTCATGCTTTTTTTTTTTTAGTGAGATCCAGGAGGCAGGCCTTCTGTACTTTTGTTTCATGTGATGGCAGTCAATAATGAATGTGTTCTATAGTATCAAATGTCAATTATCAATTATCTGCACCCTGTCAATTATCTGCACCCAGAGAAAGGGTGATTTGTTTTGAGGTGAAATTCATCTTTGTGAAATTTTCTGTTGCAGATATGATGCCTCTTCTTCACAACTACGTCACAGTCGACACTGATACTCTACTATCAGACACCAAATACCTGGAGATCATCTATAGCATGTGCAAGAAGGTAAGCCTGCAGTGGATGACCGCTGGTTTTCAAGTGTTCCTGAGGAATGGTAGTCTAACCTGGTAACGTGGTATCGCACAGGTCCTGACGGGAGATCCAGGAGAAGATCCAGAGTGCCATGCAGCCAAACTACTGGAGGTCATCATCCTGCAGTGCAAAGGTCGTGGCATTGACCAGGTCAGTGCGGGTGGAAAGGGACATTATCTGGCGGGATGCATTCCTTCTTGAATCTAAAATGTGATATTTCTAGTATGCACTCCATTAAAGAGGCACTGGCTGTGGTTGCAGGTTGTGCCATTGTTCGTTGCTGCTGCCTTGGAGCGCTTGACGCGGGAGGTGAAGACCAGCGAGCTGAGGACTATGTGCCTGCAGGTGGCCATCGCTGCGCTCTACTACAGCCCTCCGCTTCTCCTCAACACTCTGGAGAATCTGCGCTTCCCAAACAACACTGAGCCCATCACTAACCACTTCATTACCCAGTGGCTCAAAGACGTCGACTGCTTCCTCGGGTGAGAGTCTCCAGCGCCTCCCAACATATTGCCACCGACACCTTGGATGCCTCGACCTCACATTTAACTTCTCCAGTCGACTAAGTTTGTGGTTTCCCCTCACAGCCTCCATGACAGGAAGATGTGCATCCTCGGACTTTGTGCTCTCATCGACCTGGAGCACAGGCCTCAGGTTGTCAACCAGGTGGCTGGACAGCTTCTCCCTGCGGCCATCCTTCTGTTCAACGGCCTCAAGAGGGCGTACGCCTGTCGAGCAGAGCACGAGAATGATGAAGATGACGACGACGAAGACGGGGAAGAGGACGACGACAACGGTAAGGCGGAAGCGCGTCGTGTACTGAGTGTAATGACGTGTTGGTTACGCAGTGCTGAAACTTTAAACTGTGACCGACCGCAGCCGAGCTGGGCAGCGACGAGGACGACATCGACGAGGAGGGCCAGGAGTACCTGGAGATGCTGGCGAAGCATGCAGGAGAGGACGGAGACGACGAGGACTGGGAGGAGGACGACGCCGAGGAGACGGCACTCGAGGGCTACACTACGGCTGTAGACGATGAGGACAACTTGGTGGATGAGTATCAGATCTTCAAAGCCATACTACAGAGTAAGTGAGACAAGCCGCCCGTCGACCCGTTCCAGCCAACGGGAGTGGAGACAGTGAAACGGTGAACTAACGTGGCTCTCCTGTGACGCAGATATCCAGACCCGTGACCCAGCGTGGTACCAGGCACTAACACAGGTCCTCGACGAGGAGCAGGGCAAACACCTTCAGGACATTGGCACACTTGCAGACCAGAGACGGGCAGCACATGGTGAGCTCCGGATGATTGTGTAGCCTGGTCCCCTCCCCTGCTGAACACTGCTGCTGACAATAAAGCATTTTACAAGCTTGTTTCTTTTTTTTTTAATGTGGTTTTGATATCATTTGTACAGTTGTTTCATTTACACATTTGCTCGAATGATGGAGAGAAAAAGTCACTGACTCCACGCAAATTTGGCACACTTACGGTCACAAAAAGTTGGCTATGGTATGATAAATAATAAATATATCCATAGTTTTTACTTCTACAAAGGCCTGCATAGCTCCTGACAATGTTGTGAGCCAAGGGGTCTGATATGCACCATAAACTGCAGTAGCAGTTTGCACTCTGGACCATACAATGTTCTCCATCTTTCTCCCTTTGTGTCACATAAATCACAAAAAATATAAATCACAAAATGTAATGATCAAGCTGGGTAGCAATAAATGAATCTGTGCTTGACTAGTGTGGATGAAATGCAAGGAACTACCCTAAATCATCAGAGTGAAGGAGTGATTTGTTTTGGCTGTTTATTATATTTGATACATAGATTGGTACATACATTTGCATCACAATGTTAATGCAACTAATACAACACTCAATATCTACTTTGCAGAATCCAAAATGATCGAGAAACACGGCGGGTACAAGTTCACAGCGCCAGTGGTGCCATCTACTTTCAACTTTGGAGGCACTGCTCCAGGAATGAATTGAGTCATCTGTTCTACTTTTTATTACTCTGTGACTGATTGTAGTGAAGTGAAAAAAAAAAGCTTGTGTTGTTCCCTTAAGTAGTGGTTCCAGAACTGGTTCTTCTCAGTCATTCTTCAATCTGTCAAATGGGAAATCGCACCAGAAGATATGGGGGAAAGCAACCAAAATGCAACCAATGGCTGGGGAAAACAAACCAAGAACTTGAGCACGATGCAAGAGAAGCTCTGAACAACGTTGTCCCCTGGAGCCCAGTGAGGAGGGGATACCATGATGGCAACTCTTTTGGTTTATTTCCCACTTAAACAAATTTGGGGGATTAACAGCTACAAATTGATAATGGGACTTAATATTTCATTATCACTGTTGTGGCCAAAAGGCCAGAACAGATTATACCTCTGGTAGTGGTGATATCTACGTTATTTTCTGCATAAACACCCATGTTTATGTACATACAAGCCAAGGTTATTGATTTTTCAAGTAGCCTTGAGAAAAGACAGAGGCATTTGTAAGGTGTTAACAGCTGTATTCATATGTAGCATATTGGATACTTCATAGCACTATGTGATGCCTGATCTCTGTAAATTAATGACTAGCACTTTCATATTGTTCAGGTCTCCTAGCCTTCTGTATCAGACTGCAAATTTTTTAAATTGAAGACTATTTAAAAATGAAAACAGCTGTAACTTTGTTACTTTGCAAGCGACTTCTGTAATGGCTGGTTGTCATGCATCTGGGTACAGTGGGCAACTCGGAAACATGAATTCAGGAAAAAAGAGAATGCTATTGGTGTTCAGTATGGCTACAGGACATGTGTTTTTGAGCACTGAAAGTACAATTGAATACATCATTGAAGCATGTACAATTGGACTTGTCGTGAAGGTCTCAAGCTTTTGGTTGGTGTATGGATGAACCATCTATATATACAACAACATATTAAAAAAAAAAGCTAAGGGAATTCATGATCTTGATTATTTCCTTCTACAAACATTTTTTTGCTGTATTATTTTGTCAGTTGGTCAATGAGCATCAGGTGTGTTGACCATTTGATTTTACTTTTCCTCTTGTCACAAAAAATGCAGCCTGGTTAGTCCCATGAGGTAGAGACTCGATGCCATACATGTTACTGCTAAGAATTAAAGAAATGTATGTTTTGACTAATGGAAAAGTTGAGATTTAAACAATATAAAACCAGGCTGAATTCCATAAAAGTGTCAGGGAGTCGTGTTGTGCATCTTTGTCTGAAGGTCAGAGCTTAGGTTTGATGTTTTCTTACTGTGACAAATACTAAAATTGTAAAATGCTGTGATTAAATCTGGGAAAGTAGCTAACAGCTGACAAGAAGACCTTCATGTAAGTCATGTAAGCCCAGTTCGCATTGTCACCTTTAGACCTTCATTTATTTAGTTTTGCTCTTATTTTGTGTATGTTACACATAAGTGAACATTTTTTACCCTTTTTGACCCTTTTTTGAATCCTGGTTGGATAGAGTGCCTTTCTCTGTGTCAACATGGGCTTTCTTTAGCTTTATCTTGTTTCTATACCAACTGTCCTAAAATATACACATTCAGGCAAATTGGAGACTGAATTGCCCCTAGGTGTAAGAGGGACTGATCTGTGTGTCCTGTCTGTCTGTCTGCTGACCTATCCAGAGGGTATTCCCTCCCTCTACCCCATGCTTTATCCACCAAACCTTTGCAACACTTTTTGTGTATGTGTTTTTGTTCTACACATTTGCATCGGCACAGTAAAGGCTTTCAAGTCTCCAGTAACATTTTCGCTGCAGGATTTAAATTTTTGGCCATTTACTCAGTATGAAATCATGACTGAGCCTGCAGTTTGTGTTGGCCATGCTGCACCTGTTGAGTTCACGACGATGAGGAAACGGCTCAAAGGAACTTTGGCAGCAACAAGTGATGAAAGTAAACATTGGGTGGCGCTGAAAGCACCACGGGAGCCCCATCAGAGCCTCCAGCATCTGAGCTGGGCTCAGAGGCGATCAGTCACACTACACATACAGACAGAGAAACTGACAGACGGGGGGTACAAAAAAAACTAGGGCTGCTGAGAGGCAAAATGTCTTCTAGAGACGAACTTCTGAAATCCATCTGGCACGCCTTCTCGGCCCTGGACGTGGACCATCGTGGAAAAGTTTCCAAATCTCAATTAAAGGTGCGTTTCACTGCTTCACTTCCTGTGTGTATGTGTCCCTGTGTGTGCGTGTGTTAAACTTTGGCCGTTGGGCGTTTGTACTCCCGCTCCATGTTCCATACGTCCGCCCGCGTGCGCACTTTGCGGTAAAGATGACCGTTAACTCATGGGACGATATCGTTTGACGAAGCTAACGACAACTGCTCTCGTCCAACACCACATCGCTCGAATGTCGCCTGTTAACCTCCGACTGTAACCTCAGTCAGTGTGTAAATCTTAATAATAAATCTTTTGTTCACTGAGTAACTTCTAGTCAGCGAGGGAAGTAGCTGACTTTACAGGTGCAGGTGTTATACCTGACAACTACATGTTAATTCTTATACTTGGTGGGCGTGCAGTTACTCGAGTTCAGTGTATACGTTTGTTTACGCCTCTGCTTTCTTTTACTTCACTACACTGAAAAGCTCTGAACGCTTTGGTACAATCGTTTCATACGCATTGAACAGTTACTCCATTTTCATTTTGAATTTAATTTTGTCCGGTATACACCTCTTTTTTAAGATTCTGTTTAATTACTAGTTAAGTTAAGTTAATTAGATGATGGCGTAAGAACATGACACACTGCAGCTATTGATCCATAAGAGTCCCCCAGTAGTTTCACCTTGGTTACAGACATAAGGCATACTTCATCTTTCTACAGACACCAACATGCAATGTTATAACTATATTTTAGACAGGACATAATGGAAATGACTCAGTTCCTCTTAAAGTGAGCCTGATTTGCTGATAACACTATGATACCTTTATTTTTGGTATGATTTGAAAATGTGTTTACTCCTAAGCAGTTTCCCCTGCCACTTAATTTGAGAAGCTGAGATGCATTGCTTTGGTCAAACTCCTCAGATTTGACCACTTTTTGTTCACTCATCCAGCCTCTTGTTTGCGGTTTGCTCGGTTATTAACACATATCAAAAAGGGAGATGTTGTGAATTACCGTCACAGAAAAGGCAGTGTTGCTTAGGCGAAAGCCAGAGAGAGGTGGTGTTTTTCTGTGTGACAGCCTGGGCCTGGATTCGTTTCCTCGCTGGCTCTGCTTTCTGTGTACCCAGCTTCACAGAAACACAGCCTGACTTCACTTTGTCATCCCTCACATATGCTCTGCTGATACAGCAGAGAGGCCTAAGAAACTCTAAAAGTCACTATTTTTAGAGATGTATTTATGGCCTTTATACCATTGTAAGGGCTAATTTAAGGGATAGTGTAGTTATTTGAAATGCAGTCGTTTGAGATACCAACCATCATATGTGCTTTACCAAGAGTCGATCGCAGCCAACATGTTGTCAGTTTCATGAGGCTGCAGGAGAAGCAATATAAGGAGCCCCCTCTAAAGATTTAATACGTGCAGGTGTGTCATAATTTCAGCCCATCTTTGCAAGTCCACCTCATTATGTAGTTTATTTGCATTACTGAGGGATTTAAGTATCTCAAAGGGTTAGTTTTGAAACACTAAACGAAACACAAGCAGCTGCCAGGTGAAAAGACAGAGACTGTGGTACTCTTGCAGCTCCTTTAAAAACCTGCCCTGTTGTGTTGAAAGCTGTCCACCATCTCTTACGTCTACCATCACACCTTGGAAACAAGTGAAGGTCACTACAAACTTGTTGATGAGTGCCACAGTGCTGTGTGGTTAAGAGGAGGAACATCTGGACTGCATCAGTTTTAGGGGTGATGATTTACATCTGAGAAGAGAAGAAAAGTGATGCTTGGTCGGTGATGCTTGTAAATGTCAGCGATGGGGTTTTACATGATATGTAGGATCATTCAACTGTACTAACTTCAAACTTAATCTTGGGCGTCATCTGATAGTTAAGTCTTTTTTGGTCTGATTTGCCTTCGAATGCGTTGTCCAGGACTCTCTGAGCAACATTTCACATAGATGGGCAGCAGTCACGTGTATTCATGTATCGATTTACTTGATTTACTTGATTGTTTTCATTTCCTTTTTCCATTTTCCTTTTCCTCAGGTGTTCCTGTGAATAAGATAACACATTTAAAGCCGTCATGGTAGATGTATATGCATGTTTTGTGACTAGGAGAAAGTGTATGTATGTGCGTGTGTGGAGGCACAGCAACACATATCCTTCCTAACTGCAACCAGGCTTACTAATGACTCAAAACAAATGGCAAAACCCAATATGATAAATGTCCCTCCCTAATCCAGTCAGACTGCAGTGGGTTTACGCCTGATTTGAAAATTTTCCAATATTTGCGAGAGCAATTGTACACAGCATCTTACTGACATTTTGCATTGTAGTCTTTCAAATGTGTGTGTGTGTGTTTGTGTGCATGGTGTGTGTGGGGGGTAAGGTGTTTTTTTTTTACCTTAACTTACACTACATGCTATACAAAGTCAGACTGATTGATTGATTGCAATGTGGAACTGTATGATAATGTATCTTGATTCTTTTTTTGCACTACTTGTGTCTTATGGTTCCTCAGGTGCTGTCTCACAGCCTGTGCACAGTGATGAAGATCCCTCATGACCCCGTGGCCCTTGAAGAGCATTTTAACGATGATAACAAAGGGCCACTGTCCAACCAGGGCTACATGCCTTACCTCAACAGGTTTATTCTTGACAAGGTGGGCACACTTTTTAATCATGCCAAAATTGGACAAAAAGGCTATTGCTGTCACTGGGTATCAATGCTTAACTTTTTTGTCACTTTTTGTTCTACCTTAACTTAACATGCATGTGGTTGCGCAGCAGCGTAGAGGCTGCAGACAGAAGTGGCATGGTCACAAGTGGTAACTGTGAAAATGTAAATAGTATTAGACAGGAAATTCTGCGGTGAAAACAGATCAGAAGGAAAACAGTTCTGATAGCAAGACCAAAGATATGATAATCTGGGTCAAAAACAAGTAAAACGATTCAGAGAAGTAGAGGTTTGCTGATTAATCACATTATTCTTTCTCTGAATGATAGTCAGCTAAAGGAAACTAAACCACAAGTCACAAAAAGTCTGTAATAGAAAAGGATCTAGATATCAAGTCAGTATTTGTTTAATTGTGTTTCTGATAGATAATGGCTATTGCATTTTCAGTGACGCAAATTTTGCAATTGCAAAATTAACACTTCATCACTTTTTTAATCTTTATATTTTTTGACGGTCTTTTAATGGTGCCAAAACCTAAACGGCTAACATGGATTTTGCATAAATAACATGTGAGATATCTAACTAATACAAATCTAACCAGGCATTCAGCGGCTTGTTTTTACACTTGACAGGAGTCAAGGATATTATAATGTGTCGGACTTGACCTTAGTAACACCAGAACCCCTGTTAACAGTGAGTGTCACACTTCTCTCTTGATGATTTGATGACACATTGTGGGATGACTGTGGCCTCCTTTGGTTTGCAGCCGTGGAAGCTTCCTTGTCTTACCTACAATAACATCCTGATGCCCTTTTATTCATGTCTTTGTGGTAAGAATGAAGCATTCTGAGCGTTTCTCAGTTCACACGCTGTAAAAGTGTTGTTCTTGTCTACAGCTTGGTGAGCACAGTGCGATACGTACAAGAAAAAATCGGTTGTTAAATCTGTGTTAAAAGACTAAGTCTGAAGTCAGCTAGTGAACTGCTTCAGTTTCAGCCTTTGCACTCGGAGGCTGTTTTCTTGTCTTCCTCTTGCAGGCTCTGACTTGAATAAAAATGAGCCGTCTAATTACATCGGGTTTGTACCTCACATCCTGCAGACTCCCCCAGACTCAAGGTCTTGAAAGGAGACAAATACCAGTCCTCAGCTTAGCATTTGTAAATGCACTGTGCTCTCTGCTGCTCACCACTCTTGACTGTAACGCTAACTGAGTGCTGCATTTTAATTCTCAGGTACAGGAGGAATTTGATGTAATCGAGTTCAACAAGGTCTGCTGGACACTGTGTTACAAGAAAAATATGAGTGATAAGCAGCTACTGATCTCGGACGAGGATGCTTTCAAAGTGTGGTGCATTTTCAACTTTCTGTCAGAAGACAAATACCCCCTTGTAATCATCACCGAAGAGGTGAGGAGGATCCTTGCACAATTAAAATAAGATACATTTCTAATAACCCACGTGAGCCAACGTGGTCTCAAGATCTCTTCTCTGGTACCATCTTCTCAGATCGAGTACTTCCTGCGAAAGCTGACAGAGGCAATGGGCGGCGGATGGAGTGAGGAGAGGTTTGCCGATTACAAACTGCAGCTGAGTATGAAGAGGAACTGCCTTACGGCCTGGGAGCTGATCGAGCTGCTGGGGGTGGGCTACTTCAGCCAGGGCATGAATCGACAGACACTTTCCATGGGCATCGGCGAGGTCTTCCTGGAGCTCATACTCGATGTGCTCAAGCAGGTCAGACAGCACAGAGGTTACTGTTTACAGAGCTGCTTGATCTTGCTCCCCTCCTCCTCCACACATTTCTACAAGTTTCACTTGAACCTCATTTGACCTGTTTCTCGCCACAGCAGCTGCAGGTGCGCACAGCCCCGGAGAGGGGGAGAAGTAACATGATCTGTGGTTAAACTTCAGTAATCAGTGTGCATTTATAATATTCTTCCAACTAGACAACTAAGTTTGCGGGCAAACAAAGACGAAATAAACCATAAATATACATGCAAACATATGTTACTCCATCACTGTGGGGTAGCAATAGCATACAGTATGCATGATCCAAGAAGGATAACCTGTTTACAGTAATGCTATCGTCATGGTAATGTGGCCTCAAGTGTCTCTGTTTACACTGTTTGCACTCTGCAGGGCTACATGATGAAAAAAGGCCACAAGAGGAAGAACTGGACCGAGCGCTGGTTCGTCCTCCGGCCCTGCTCACTGTCGTACTACGTCCATGAAGATCTGTTGGAGAAGAGAGGCAGAATCGTCCTGGACAGAAACTGCTGTGTGGAGGTTTGCAGCCCAACGTTTCGTATGATATGTAACAATGTGAAGTCAGTGATGCTGTTTCATTTAGATCAGAGAGAGAAACGGTGAGGACCCTTTCTGCTTTCAGTGTTATTGTGAATGAGACTAATACCATTGTTGTTTATCCTATCCTGTAGTCTCTGCCGGATAAAGAGGGGAAGAAATGCCTGTTTATCATCAAGTGCACTGATAAAAGCTTTGAGATCAGCGCATCAGATAAGAAGAAAAAGCAAGAATGGATTCAAGGTGTGAAAGCTCTCATTTCACAGCTCTGTGACCAGGGATATCCCAAAGAGTCTTTTAAAGGAGCTCTAGCATGAAAAACTGTTTATTTCCAAACAAAATTTGGCAAGTCCAAAACGGATATTGAAACAAAAATTAAAAAGGCATATCTGAGGCATTTCCAATGACCATAACTTTTTGTATTAACACAATAATAAATAGTCCAGTCGTTCCATGTCTCCTCTAAATGTAGCCGTTGTCGACCTGTCTGTGTTTAGCTTGTTGTGGAGGAGACTCGACCTCTGGCTCTGTCTCTCTGCAGCCATCCAGACGTGCATCCAGCTGCTGAGGCTGGGGCTGCCGTCTCCGCACCGCGAGGCCCGGCTCAGGCGCAGGGAGCTCCGTCAGAGGCAGCAGCTGGACGAGGAGGACCTGTCAAAGAGGATGAGGCAGCTTCAGGCAGCCAATGAGAGCAAGCAGAGACAACTGGAGGCCATGAGGAAGGTACTGCTCAAAGCTCAGCAGTGGAAACCAACCTGAAACCAGACTGAGAGAAAGCGGCTGTCACAGCTCGCTGCCTCCGCTAACTATTTACTCAACTGATTGACAGGAGTCCCTGCGATGATGTGTTGCCTAAAGAGATATATCTACTTTTAGGGCTGCTATAGGATGTGCTTTTCACTGATTCACATCTAATCAATTTGATGGAAATGTGCCCAGATGATGTTTTGGTGAGATCCACTATGTTTTCAGAAGAATTAGAAGAAGTCTTCTAATTCAGGAGTTCCAATCACTGGCCACAGATGTTTAAAAGCCAGTTTGTAATTGCCATGTCTCTCTGGCCTCCTTTGAACATATCATCTTAATTAAAGAGTTCCCCTCAATGAAAGGTGATTACGAAGTGACAGGCCACATAGAATCTGGCCTGAGACTGGGTTCAGCACATGCTGAGGCGCATAGTCTATACCTGCAGAGCTCTGAACTTCATGTGGCCCTCGGGTTAGCTCCAGATCAGTGCATGGAGAGCTTCATGTCCATGACTGAGCAGCTGCATCCAAGACAAGTGTCTTCAAGATGAAGTGGTGTAAAGCACCCTGGCTGTGGACTCATAGTAGTAGAGACGTGTCCTCTGGAGTGATGAATAACACTTCGCTGTCCGGAAATCTGATAATTGAGTCTATCGTTGCCTGACTGCATTGTGCCAAATGTGAAGTTTGGTGTGGGGTTGTTTTTCAGGCCTGGGGCTTGGCCTCTGAGTTCCAGCGAAAAGAACTCTTAATACTTCAGCATACCAAGACATTTTGGACAATTTCATGCTCCCAGCTTTGTGGGAACAGTTTGGGGATGGCTGCTTCTTGTTCCAACAGGGCTCTGCACCAGAGCACAAACTGAGGTCCACAGAGATGTGGATGATCAGTGCCTGGTTGTGGAGGAGCTTGACTGACCCGAACAGAGCCCTGACCCTAACCCGAGAGAACACCTTTGGGGTGAATTAGGTCGATGACTGAGAGCCAGGTCTTCTCTTCCATCATCAGTGCCTGACCTCACATGATCTGTGTGTTTCTGGAAAACACATTCCTAACCCTTGTGGAAAGCCTTCCCAGATGAGTGGGAGCAGTTGTAGCTATGAAGAGAGATTATTGAGTAAGAATGGGACGGGTATAGGGTGACATCCCAATACTTTCGGCAATATTGTGTATATTGTTTGTGTTGGGTCAAACAGTTTAAAATACAATAAGATAAGATAAGGGAAATTGTTATAAAATGCATGTAAAATGTCTGGTGTGTATGCCAATGAATTGCTGTTGCTTCAAAAAAAAATCAACGGAAGAGATGGAGGTTATATCTCACTGATGACCTGAGGGGTTTTGAAACTTTCTTTTTTCAGATTGTCTTAAAAAGAAGAAAAACATGATGCTAAGGAAGATATACTGACAAAAGGGAAGCAAAACTTGCTTCACAGACATTTGCACTGAGCAGTCGGGGACACCTGCATCCAGTCAGCCCATTATCAATGGCCTTTCACTTCTCCTTTTATGCTGCCAGATGGCTTATGGCTTATACTTTCCAGCGCAAAAATATACAAAAAAAATTTGCCTTTTTAAGTCCAACTAAATGTTTTGTTTCCAGATCTTTTCCAAAATAGACACCGGTGTCACATAGTAAAATCTAATGTAAGAGGTACCAGGAAAGACAGCTTGTGAAAGTCATTCTATGTTCTATGTTCTCGATTCACATGCAAACTTAGCCACACATGCAGACTCCACTGAAGCAGAGAAGTAACAGCTCTTTCCTCTTTTGATTTTTTTTTTGTTTTTGCAGGAAATGGAAGAGGCTGCAGAGAGAGCAGCAGAGGAGGAGCGCAGGAGGAGGAAGACTCAGGTAGACCTGCAGGACCGCTACAGACTGGACCTGGAGAGAGAGAAAATGGTAACCAGTGTTCCTCCCACATCCCGGCTCCTCACTCGTTCACGGCGTGGGCTGATAAGTGCAACACAGCATATGTGGCGATGAATCACGGCGCCGCAGAATATTCAGAGACGAAAAACGAATGACTTCCTGAATCATCTTGTTCTTTTTTTTATTCTGTCAGCCTTTAGCGCCCGCCTTCCAGGAAACAGGCTTGAAAAAAAAAAAAAAAAGTCGAGATGATCCATCCTGTTGACTCATCTTCTGTATGAGTGCCAAATTTATCAGCTTATTGATAGTGATCACCCCACTGCATCAACACTCAGAGCTACACGGTCTTGTGAGATGAGATAAGGTGTTTGCTCAGTCGAGGTTGCATCACTGCACGCAAACACACAACAACAAATAAAAATACAGCTAGATGTGCCGGCGGTCATTACAGTCGCATCATGGGAAGACTGTGTGAGCGTGTGCAACACTGTGACTAAGTGTGTATGTGTGTGTGTGTTGACTCGCTCAGGTGCGTCAGCAGATGGAGGAGCAGGTGGCTCAGAAGTCCAGCGAGCTGGAGCTGTACCTGCTGCGCGTCCAGGAGCTGGAGGACATGTACCACCGGCTGGAGGAGGCCCTGGAGGACGAGCGGCAGGCCAAGCAGGACGAGGAGGCCATGCGCAAGCTGCAGGCCAGGTCTCTCTCTCTCTCTCTCTCTCTCTCTCTCTCTCTCTCTCTCTCTCTCTCTCTCTCTCTCTCTCTCTCTCTCTCTCTCTCTCACTCGCACACACACGCCACACACACGCCACACATATGCACACACACAAATGCACACATGTTCCATTTGAGCGTTTGAGTTACTTCTCAATGGAGACCTAGAGTGATGATTGCCATGTTTGTCCTTGTTCTCTTAAGTTAACATAGAAGCTATGGAACACTGGTTCCATCAGAAATGCCACAGATGCTATTTACAATCCTATGTTGGTGTGGGGAAGTTTACAGTCACTTTCTGCACAGATCTGGCACCCTTTCATGCTTTTCTGGCAACCCTACTAATTGGCTGTCTCGCCTGCTACTCAATTATTGATCATGTGACTTGATAAACAACAGAACTTGGCAGCTTTCTCCCAAACTAAGTGATAACTAAAGCGATTCAACTACACATACAACATATATACACATATATATTAAACGTCCAGCCTCATATGTTTGTACCAGAATCAAAGGAGGAATCTGACACTGAGGAAGAACAGAGTGTACGCTATCTTCTTATAGGAAACTTCAAAATTCAGTTCAAAAATTCCTCCCAGTCGTGTGTCAAATGTTAGGTTCATATGGTTCGTGTCACATTCTGTCTCTGTTTTGATATTTCTTTCCTGCCAGTTTCCATAAATATGTATTATGAATAACAATGTGAGGGCTGTTGTTAACCACTAGTTAGTGGGTGAGCTGAACACACTCATCACATGTTAATGTCGGGATTCGAGTTTTTGAGCATTTTGCTGGATGCAATTATAAAGTTGAGAGGAGCAGAGGATATAAAAGGCCCCATTAAACTCAATGACAGCGATTACAAATTAGAGGACTATTCATTAAACGAGAGTCAGCGCAAAGGGGTTGTAAAACCGTACTAGCACAATAACAAGGAAAGTCTTTACTCACAGAAGTTTAAACCACAAATCTGACAAATCTGTAGCTTTGTAGCTCATGACAGAAAAACACGCTAATCACCCACAAAGGTCTTAAAGATCTGGAGTGCATTAACTAACACTAGGACAGTCGTCGGCTGAGATCCACAACATTCCACTTTTAAGGTCATTTGCTTGAAATATTTCTTGAAATAGGCTCGAAAAAGAAAAGCCAAATATGTGGTTTTAATTGGGACATTTAGTGAAGGAACAAAACAGTCCAAGGGGACAAACAAACCCATGAAGAGAGACTAAAACGACTAAATGAAAAAGCCTAGAACAACCCTGATAAAAATCTGGAGGTCATGTCTGACGACTAACATCGGTATTTGTTTGACAGCAATGTAAAGTGGATCTAAACATCATCATCGAGTTGTAAATATCATCATTTCATTAAGTCCCCCCATTCGCTGACCCAGATTCAAACTTTCCATGCACACTCTGACCAGATTTGTTTTCCCCCCGCTGCACACACACAGTTTCCAAAAACCACACCGAGCACGTTTTGTTTTAGCAAGCGCATCTCGGGAGGAATATAAAAACACATCTCGAAATGAACGATTCAACCCAGAGTTCAACTACCGATTCGTTCTGCACCCAAGGAGGAATGCGACTTGGACGCGTTTTATCGTTTTATGTTTGGTCGAGTAATTAAGTTTTGTAGATTGGATTTAGGAATAGAGGAGAGCTCACTGTGATGTTTTACAGCGGAGTAAAAATGATGTTGTCAGACATGTGAGCATCAGTGCGGACCAGCGTTATAATAGGTTTAGATTTTTAATTTGAGTTTAGTTTTAATTAGTCTTGACTTTTTCCCCCTCTAATTCAGTTAGTTTTTGTCAGTTCTTAGAGTAGGTTTGCTAGTTACTGTTAGTTTTCGTCTTTTTCCAAATGCTTAGTTTTTATTAGTTTTAGCTCTAGTTTTAGTGTTTTATACTTTGTCAGGTGCATGATTCAAAAGATCAGAGTAAGTATTGTGAAATAAATCTCTAAAGACACCATGGTAGTAAACAAGAAAAAAACAACAAGTAAATAAACCATGAAGTGCTGTATGGAGCCTCCAGCTCATGAAAAATTGCAAAATAAATTGATTTCATATCAATCTGACACTGACAAAGACGAAAACTAAGGGAGTTTTAGCCATAATTACAATACGTTTTAGTTAGTTTTTGTAAACACATAATACAGTTTCCCTTAGTTTTCATTTTTTCTGTCAATAATAGTTTTTATTTATTTCAGGCAACGAAAATGTTTTTTTCAGTCCTGGTCTAGTCTTAGTCTCTGTTGGACCACGTGCAACGCAGACCTGCTGGAGACTGAATGTCTTTCCCTCTCTCTAGTCGGGCTTCTCATTGTTCCGAATAGGAATAACAATCTAATAGACCCCTGGAGGGGCACTGAAGCGTCTCTGCTGTGCTCTCCACCGCAGGCTGCTGGAGGAGGAGGCGACGAAGCGCTCCGAGCTGGAGCAGCTCCACCTGCAGCAGCAGAGGGTGCTGAGTCAGACGGAGGCGGAGAAGCAGGAGCTGGTGGCGGAGCAGCTGGACAAGGAGCGAGCCCTGCAGGCGGCCATGAGGCAGCTGGACCAGCTGGAGAAGGAGCGGCACGGAGCGTCCCAGCAGTACCAGGTCAGGGCAACCCGGCCTGGAGGGCCGCCATGGTCTGAAACCACGGGCCTCTGGTTTTAAACAAGACTTGAGAGTGGTGTTGTTTAAGTGCTAGACCGAGAGAGGAGAAGGAAGAATCAGGGCTGAGTGATAGTTGGGATATGATCCATCTTAAGATCCCAGGGCTGTTAGTACAGACCACACTTAGTACAGACCACCATATTTGTTTCACAGTGGTTAAAGTAAACACAAACAAACAAATTGTTTAAGAGCCGGTACTTATATTGGACAATACTTGCAATTAAGCTTGAACAATAGGGGGAGAAGGAGTCTATGTCTTTCCAATGCAGTTGTTTGCCTCTATGTTGGTGTTGTATCACACTTGTGGCAGATCACCCCAGACACTGGTTCATGGTGATTGGATTGGGTGTGTGTGAACAGATTAACCATGATGTTATAAAAGCATCCGTGTCGTACTAGCAGCTGCTCCACCTGCAGGCGAGAGTGACCACGGAGTCCGTTATTATTCCGTTTTCAGCACCTTGTTTTAGCCGACAGTGGCCTCATCCCACCCTCCCTCTCTCACATCCCTGTCCTCCTCTCACTTCCTCTTATCCTCCAAACAGGAAGTGACACGGAAGCTTGAACGGGCGACAAACAAGACGAAGACCTGGAAGGACAAAGTGGCCAAACACGAGGGGCTGGTGCGTCTCATCCAGCCAGGTAGAGAAATCCACTGATGTTATGAATGCAAAAGTTCATGTTCAGAAATACAGCAGTGTGTTTTCAACATGTTTCACAATTTTACAAACCCCTTTATAATCACTAAAGTCTACTAAAAGTGTGTGGACACTGTTGTCCAGCAGCTCTGTGGGTAAACAAGTCTCTCCAAAGTGTTTTCCCAGTAGAGCGTCTCAGCGTTCGACCTCTCGTGGTTTGAAACTCTCCTCGTGTAAATAACGTGCAGGTGTATTTTCGGGCGAGGTCGATTTGCTCTAACACAGCGCGGCGGGGTTCGTTCTGCTTCGGCAGCAGTCCGATGAAATGCAGCATGAGTGATTTGGCTGTCTATGGTGTGTGACGCCCCACCTGCCCCCCCCCCCCCCCCCCCCCCTCCATCTGGTGCCTCAGGTCAGAAAACACCTCAGAGGATCACCAACTGGGGCCCGGCTTCCTTCACCGACGCGGAGCTGGAGCTGAGGAAGAAGACGTGGCAGGAGATGAAGAACCAGGGGGCCGAGGCCCAGTGAAGGGAGGACTCTCGACCGTCACGTGCTTTGTAAAAGAGCAGCAAAGGATTAACTCGCCAGTTTCTGCTGTAACAAAATCCGAAATGAAACATTTAAGAGCATAGCTGTCGAGGAAACGATGTAATCTGGAGCACAGACCGAGGAACTGAGAGCGCCACATCAACAGTAGTTCAGTGAAATGTACATGCTCCATCCTTCCTTCTGTTACCTAACCTGCCTAGTACCTTAACTCCATCGCAGGGGTGCCAGTGCACAGAGGGCCCCTAGGGGGAAAATTAGAGTCTCCAACCGACCTTAACATGCATGGTTTTGGACTTTGGGGGAAACCCATGTACATGAAGAAAACATGCAAACTTCATCTTAACTGTGAAAGAAACCCAGGACTTTCTTTCTATGAGGCAACCGCAGATGATTTTTTTTTGGAGAAAATGAACAGCTTTCATTTCAGTATTTCATTTGATCTTGTTCAGTTTAACTGTTGTAACCTTTACTGCCTCATTTCTCATATTTAACTACTTGAGATGTATTTTTAACAGCTAATAAACGTGAAAAAAATACATTGTCATGTCTAGCTCTGCTTTTGACACTGCATCGGTTGTATCCAGAGAAGCAGCAGGTTCCTCTTTTCTCCCCTGCTCCCTATTGGTTGACAGTCTGCTGCCATTACCACGAGCGTCCACCAGATGTCGTCATGTTCACAGGATCCGCAGCAACAACACTGACAGACAACAGCCTGGACACGGACCACGTGGTGAGATGATGCAGCGGCCGTACGTGCGTTTTCACTAGGGCATGTTGTGCTTGTTTTGCCATGATTTTCAGGTACGAGTCAATCTAACACTTTCTGACCGTCCATCATCATCTTGGCGCCTCTCCACCCCAAACCTGTTGGCTCCTGCTGAGGAGCGAGCTAGAAAAAAACAAAACAAAACAACAAAGAACCGAAACAAAAAACAGAGGTGATGAACTCTGCGAGGTCTGACCCCTCGCAGAGTTGATGGTTCGCCGCAGATCTTTCGCAAAGCTTCGCAGCTACCTGAGAGTGATGCAACAACCCTGATGTGGCAGATCAGTCCCGACGCCGAGCAGATTATCAGATAGCAGCAATGATGTCATGGACCCACACCTCAGCCTGGAGCTGGCACTAGTTCAGCGTCTCCTCAGTGCCCCGATCAGATTATTATTATTATGATTGTTATTATTATTATTTAGATCAGGTCAGATTCCGTTTGTGCAAAGCCACTGAAATGCACTCTCCAGAGGTGTAAGGATCCGTGTACATGCACATGCCACAGCATAGCGGGGCTATAAATGACAACATGTAAAAACACAGTTCACAGTATGTTAAGCATGTGCAGTGTGCTATGGACTGCAGGTACACTATGTGCACTGTGTCGGTACGTGTATTAAAGTGTTCTGTATTGAGATAGAGCAGAGGAGAGAAGTTCAGGGAAGCTTTATCACTATTAATGCAATCTCCGTAATAATTGCTGATAAACTGGAAGGATGAACCCTTCCAACATATGTTAAAATAAAACGCTGCCACTTCTTAAGATGAGTGGGAAATGCATCAGCTCGAAGCTGTATGTCAAAGCGCTGACATACAGTGACTCATACGTGGGAATGGAGCACTGACTTCATGTTGCTGCACTTTATCTCCCCACACATTAAATGCACGTTAGTGACACTGAAACATGTATGTACAGTACGTGCTCTGAGTTTAAGTGGAGACTCTAAATTGACCCTCGATGTGAGTGTGAGAGTGAATGGACTGCTCCAGCAGACCCCTGCAGCTTTGTGAAGACAAAATGGATGAACTAGTACTGTATGTACAACCCTGCATAGCCTAATGTACAGGGCTGTATCTCTGGAGACGAAGGGTCTTTTATCTGCATCAGACATGGCCGCCTACCTGCCTGCAGACCTACATACAGGCCTGTGTGTGTCGCACATTGTGACTTCATTGTTCCAGTAACTCACACTCGATGCATGCGATGCATGCGAGGCCTCACTTTCGCTGCGTCTCGGAGTCAAAACAAATCACGCAGGGCAACAAAGGCTCACTGTTCCCTCACGTATACACCTCTCCTTTGTCCGCCCGCGCCCTCATGTTTCACCACACAGAGGGGCCGACGTTACTGGATCGCCGAGGGGTGGCTGAGACCGCGGGTGCTCTGCTCTCATGTGTGCCAGCTGACTCGCACAATGAGCGTCTTCACTCCGAGATGCGCAAACTGTCAAACCACCTGAGCGTGTCCCTTCCTTTGAGGAGGCGAAGGGGGGAGGGCTGGGGGGAGGAGGGCGATAGTTCGTCCCGAGTTCACAGTTGTCAAGAGTCGGCGGAGGAGATAAGAGCGTGCATTCATACATCCCGTGCAGATCTCTTAACACCAGGGCGTCGCCGATAAGATCAGACATAGAGACGGATTGGAGAGTCAACATCGCTACAAGGAATGCGGTTTACCACCAAAACACATCTTCGGGATACACAGGGCTTCGCCTTTTATGGACATCTCTGTTGCCCTGATCGACGGCTTGCTAATTGGAGGCCACGCCCGGATCCTCGTTCAGTCAGAAATGTCCCAAAAGATCGGAACAAACAGCTGGCGAGTGAGAGAATCCGGGGATTGTCAGAGCAGCATTCGCCTTGAGTCGTTAACATGATGAAACGCCTGATAAATAGATTTGCTGTTCACATTTCTTCTACGAGAGATATTTATATCCCAGAATCTGAGAAACATGTGGCGCCCTTTTCTTTTTTTTTCTCTCTCTCTCTCTCTCTCTTTTTTTATTTGCAGCCTGTTCTCCGAATTGAGGGTTTCTAATCCCCATTGCTAAATTGCACAAGCTTCTCGACATTCCAAAAATAAGGACGTCTCTCCCAGTCTCACCCTCGCCCCCATCTGACCGAAAAGTACCCTAATGCCCAGAACCAATTCATCTGATTCCTGTCCAAAATGTCCTCATCGAAACTGATTAGAAACAGGAACATTTTCTGGGATTGTCGGGATGGGGTGGGTGACGAGGTGAAAAGAAATGTCTGGCAGTTGAGTATTTTCTGGGTTAGATGACTTCCCACTGTGACCTCACAGCCCGGAGCGTTTCACACGGCTGAACGGCCTCAGAAACTGTGGCTCGCTCCTGCTGGAAAAACATCAGGGCCTCAGAGAAACACCTGCGGGTGGGCCCAGGAAACACACATTAAGACCAGCGGTAGAGCCCCCCCTCCCCCTCCACCCACCACACCCCCATCACCCGCTCAGAGTTATGAATCAATCGTGCTTTTTTTTCTGCCTGCGGATGAGCGGGCGGTGTCCGGATAAGATCATCTGGAGCTTATGCATAGTTGAAAGCGACCCAGCCAGACCCCCATGTTGCTGCCGGCAGCTGACATCACCCCGGTTTCGAGGGTGGGACCGTATGATGTGTGTCAGGCCGAGCTGAGATCAGTGTTTGGAGGTTGCTTCGGAGGATTTTGGAGCAGGTGCCCGCATATGGGCCCGTCCCCCCCTCCCTCCCTCCCCCTCCCCCCTCTACCAGCAGTGCAGCGTGGGGGCAGCTCCCACAGAAAAGCAAAGTGCTGCTCGGTCGGCATTCAGTGCGACCGCGGGGCTGCATGGATGGTGGGATTTGGAGGGCCAATAAAATAAATCAGTATCATCTGCCACTTGAGTATTTTTGGGGGGCCCCGGAGAGAGGCCAGTCAAGTTATTTTTCTGTTTTCTGGTGCAAGAGGCTCTCGCTGCAGCTGTGGCCTTGCATGAGGAGTGCTCGAGATACGTCCTAATGGTATGGACTTGGACTCGCTTTTTTTTTTTTTTTGGCCTTTTAATAGGAGAGCAGCCAGCACGCATCCAACACTAATCACCTCAAAGCTGTTTCTTGTGCAGATTTGGACGCTTTTATCAGGAGTTTTCTTTTTCGGAGCAGAAATCACTTGCAGAGGCGGTAATTGAGCCTCGCTCTTGTTCATGGTTATGCAACAGGAAGCCGCTTTCATCTGGTCGGACTTAATTCAGCTAAATGCCACTGGTGGATCTGGGTACAGTCACAGGCGAAATGCAAGGAGTGGAAAAAAAACGAACCAAAGACGACCGTTGAGGAAAAGTGAGAAAATAATTCCTGTCGTGCCATTCCACGCGATCCTCGCCGGATAGCTTCCGCTCCGTCCCCCCCGTCCCCCCCCCGTCCCCCCAGGTCCTAGGCACAGGTCCTAATCCCCGTACCCAAAGCGAGGAGCTAAATATGGAGAGCACTGCCAGAGGCTCTGCCCAGATGTTGGCCTGCTGCAGCCCTGCACCTGCTGCCAGTGTGAGCCAGCTGCGGGACAAACAACCAGCAGAGCCCTCCCCCGCACACCCCCCCACACACACATAGAGCAAAACACCCCCTCTGTTCTTCTTCTGACCCTCAGCTTCCTCTCAGACGAACCTTCGGGCCACAGGACTCCTGCTCGGAGCAGCCAACCAGGCGCCACGGAGCCCGGCTCCGGCTATATTACTAGCTGGCAAATGAGACGCCCATCATCATCCTCTCCAGGCCCTGTGGCTGCAAGAACAGTAAAAAAAAAAACTGAGCAGTGTCTGATTACCGTTCATTGAGAGAAAATCTTTAATAAAGACGATGTGCTCATAAGAGGCCAGAGAAACGTGGCAATTACAAACTGTCTAAGTTTCCTTCCTGTATCCTGTGACCCATTGTTCCAAGTCTGAGGCTGTGGCCGAGGCTGCGGCTGGCACAACGAGGCTTTGTGCTCAGAGGAATCCTCTGAGCTGGAAACCTTTCAGGTGCTTAACACTCACGTTTTAAAAACGGCTGCAGATACGGCTACGGCCCGAGCCTTCTACGAGCCACCCCCCCCCCCAAAAAGCTGCGACTACTACACATGCAGAGACCGCAGGGACAGATGGGCACGTACCGCCCCGTCACAACATCTTTCCCCGGGTTACACTTTGTAATTGTTTGGAATGAGGAGATATTGATTGCAAGCAGAGGCCGAGCCGGGTCCTGCTGTTTACACGGCTCCGGCGCAACACCGAGTGTGGTCGCCACGCACCGCCTGCTCCTCCTCGTCTCCACGTGGAGGCAGATCTGGAGCGCAGACGGGCCAGGACATCACACGCACTCCGTGCCCGTGGAGCAAAGCTTTCTCCTGAACTGCAAAAAAAAAACTCGGTATGGATACGAGCTCCACGTGTCACAGAGGCTTGTTTTTGTACTTTTCCTGGTTGGAGTCTGGTTAGTGTTTTTCATCTTCGGTGTGTAAAAACCCGGTGTCTTGTCTTTGAAACGTGGACTCAGCAGAGCCTGTTTTTCTCTCTCTTTTTTTTTAAATTTGTTTCACTGTCATTCAGTCCATCTGAGATGACTTCAGCTGCGGAGAACTGGGCCGCGTTTCTGTGGAAAATCAATACAAGGCTCGGCCTGTGTGTAATGCAGCTTCAAGTGGCATTTTTCTGCTAATGCGGCGGGGGACTGTGCTCGGTGACAGCGATTTTCCAGAGCGCTCCCGTGCCTGTGTTGAAAAACATTAAAACAAATGTCAATTCTTTGCAGAGGAGGAATATTGTCCTTGAGCCCATGCCACATAGTGGGCGAAGCTCGACCCCATCTTTGCACAGGCTCTTTTGAAACTTTGGTTTGGTGATCTGTTCATTCATTACCTCTGTGGAGAGCCTCATTTGTCACACTGTAACCTGAGAAAGCTGTAAATCACGGCAACTTGAGGATTCCTGATTCTCATCCAACAGGCTTCTTCAGTTCACCCATTCTCAGCGGTCTGCGGGAGATTATCCCAGTAAGACGTGCAGTGAGCTCACCAGCCCATCGCAACACACAAGACCCCATTCACACTCACACCTAGGGACAACTCAGAGTCCTCAACCAGCCTAAACGTGCATGTTCTTGGACTGTGGGAGGAAACCGGAGAACCAGGACAAAACCCACAACATGACGTAGGGAGAACATGGAGAGCCCACACACAGAAAGGCCGTCAGACTGACCCGGAATCGAACCCGGGTCCTTCATGCCGACTCGATCATTTCTTTAGGAGATAAAATGCAAACCGAGCATCCAGGAGCATTTCAGGAGCATTTGTAATCTGTTTCCTCTTAAATCAATTTTGACTTCAATTTTGAGTTAAATGAATGTTTTTCTGTTATATCGTAAGGTAGGTAGATACATAGATAGATAGAGACATACATACATAGGTAGATACACAGATAGATAGATAGATAGATACATACATAGATAGAGACATACATAGGTAGATAGATAGATACATACATAGATAGATAGATAGGTACGTACGTACGTAGGTAGATATAGATAGATAGATAGATAGGTACGTACGTAGGTAGGTAGATAGATAGATAGATAGATAGATAGATAGATAGATAGATAGATAGATAGATAGATAGATAGATAGATAGATAGATAGATAGATAGATAGATAGATAGATAGATAGATAGATAGATAGATAGATAGATAGATAGATAGGTAGGTAGGTAGGTAGGTACGTAGGTAGGTAGATAGATAGATAGATAGATAGATAGATAGATAGATAGATAGATAGATAGATAGATAGATAGATAGATAGATAGATAGATAGATAGATAGATAGATAGATAGATAGATTGGTAGATAGATGGAAAATAAGTCGGGGGTCAGTTGGGAAAAAAAGACCCAAAGCAACAGGTAGTTTCAAGTATGTTTGGTTTATTTAAAAAAAAATTAGTGTCACCACAAAACATGGTACGATGATACAGTAACAAAAAAAAAAGCCTCCGGCGTCTCTTTGAATAGTTTCATCTGTTTCTTTAGTTGTCGACGCTGTGCAGGTCGCACAGTCAGAGCGGGGACGGGACGAAGGTTTCAGAAAACACGTCGGACATGATATATTCATTTACTTCTGTTAAGAAAGCCCTTAAGACGCAGAGCCTGCCTGGACAGAGCAAACACAAGTCTCCATTTCATTTTCAGGACAATAACTCATCACAAATAGGGAACAGGCCACTCAGGTTTGTTTTTTCTTTCTTTTTTTTCTGTTTTTTTTTGCACCAGTAACGACGCACACACACACACACACGCACACACATACGCACGCACACACCCGCACACGCACAAGTAAAGAGACTTGGTCACATTAGAGTTAAGGTTAGAAAAGTATAGTTATGTTCAGTTCATACAGTATATAAAATGAAATGTCACACGGGTATTTACAAACAACATGGAGCCACCGCACGGACACAGTTACACTTTTAATGAGGATAAAAAAAACAATAATAATTTACATCACACCGAGACAAAACGCGTTATCCGGGAGTCCGTGAACATTCAACAGGGAACAGAGAGAGAACGACGCGTCTTTAAATAGAAAAAACAAAAAACGAACAAAAGCCCAGGTAAATCCTGCCGAACCCGCTGTGCAAATCCTCTCCACTGTGGCCGCCTCGGAGGAGACCTCGTATGCCCCGAGCCTCGCTGTCCGTCTGCATCGCCTAGAAGGTCTACGTTTGATAAGGAGTGCATACTTTGGAGCTAAGTGCAAACAAATTGCTTCTTCTTTTCTTTTCCTCTCTCTCTCTCTCTCTCTCTCTCTCGTGTTGTGCATTAAAAATCTCTGAGTTTTTGGCGGTTCATATGTGTCTGTGAGCAGCAATAACCTCTCCACCTGCTAAGATGTCCGACAGATAAAGAGATTCATTCGTATAGGCTACGTTTCCCCGCTAACGACCCGAGGTTGAACCCACAGTTTGAGTGGCCAGTGATATTGCTTCGATCATCCTATTTACAGCTTTTGAGCAGGAGAGCGCCTCCGCAGTAGTGCAGTCCCCGTCGGAGGTCAGCTTATCTTCACGTCGGCGGAGAGAGAGCGCCACTGCAGCGGGAGGGGGCTGGACGATGGACGGGGAGGGGGGAAGGGGGGAGGGGGGGGGGGGGGCCCGTCCTCCGCCACCAGGCACTTTGTTCACTGTGGTCCCAGGATTTTAAGACATCTGAAAGCTGAGCCCAACCCCTGTCCCGTCCCCTGTGCTGCCTGTGATGCCCTCCCTCCCCCTCCCTCCCCCTCCCTCCACCTCCCTCCCCCTCCCTCCCCCCTCGGTGCTGAGGCTCTGCGGCCCTCGTGGCTCAGGCGTCAGATATGCAGCTCTGGATCTTGTCCATCCATAGCTGGGCGCTGGGCGCGTCCGAGGCGCAGAAGTTGTACACTCGCTTGCTGGTCTTCAGCTGGAGGAGGAGACGAGAAGACCATCAAATTCCCCTTTCAGACAATAGAGTTATGGACACAACGATTTCGAAGCCACTGGTTTGGGAACTGGTGCTGATATATTGTATTATAGAGCCATTGGTAGATCAGGGTGGAGGTGGGGAACCTATTCGTTCCTAATGTCCTGAACGTGGAGGCACTCGTGTCTGATCTTCTGGAAACTCAAGCAGAGGTTGTAAAGGTTAGAGGAAGGTCTGAAAGGAGCTGGTCCATGACACAAACACAAACCAGCACCTCCAAAGGGAACTGTAACAGAGGAAGTCAATGAGGTGATTCTTCTTATTTTGATAAGTTTTTGTGAGTGTTTATTTATGTAAACCTCCTCATTGTGGGACGAATAAGGCCAGATTTTATTCTATTCTATTCTCTGATTAGCTGTATTTAAGGTGCTTGGAGCCAGTGGTGCTGCACCCTGTAAACACCACTTCTCCTCCACCTTACAGATCTGTAGAGCCATACGGTCGACTGTTTGACGACCCTCAGAGAAACAGTCTGCGCTGCTTTTCTGGAGCCCAAACCGTTTGACTGGCGTGTTTTGCATCTCATCCTGTTTGAGCGAGCCGTCGCCCCCTGGCGGCTCCCTCAGACTATGGAGGAGGTGGAGCCCACCTGCGCTGTGCTACCAGGGGGCAGGAGCGTCTGAACCTCTGTGATCGACGCCTGCACTCCTCCAGCCTCATCTTCTCTGTGGACCCGGGACGTTGGACCGGGCCCGCAGCACGCAGTACTCACGTCGAAGAACGCCTTTTCGCTGATGTGCTTGGGCGCTCCGATGGTGGGGGCGGCGACCACCACGGACTCCACCTCGGCCAGGTCGATGTGGCCCCTGCAGTTGGTGTCCTCCCCGGTGTCGTAGTACCTCAGCTGTGGGGGAGACGGGGGGCGTTGAGGCCGCGGCTCTTAAGGCGGAGCGCCGCCCTGAAGGCCGCGGCTCTTAAGGCGGAACGCCGCCCTGAGGCCGCCCGGCCGCTCACCTGGTGTTTGGTGATGTCCAGCACGAACCAGCGAGGCTTCCAGCCCTTCAGCAGCGCTCCGCGTTTGTACAGGACGCCCTCGTAGGACCTGCGGGGGCGACAGGACGCAGCTCAACCTGCATGCCGATCACAGCTACCGCCGCCGTTGTTGTCGTTGGTTCTGATCAGAGTCAGGTGCTTTTCTCAGAAAGCGTTACGTAAAGGCCCGAGCCCGGACTGGCCTCCATATGTCCAACTGTTTGTACATTGTGTTCCCTATGCGTCAAGGGGGGGGGAGAGGGGGGGGAGAGCCCAAAGCTGGGTAGTCGCACTCTATCTCCTCTCCTCCGCCTCCTATGGCGATTCCTGCTCTCTCGAAGCAACAGCCTGTTAGAACCATCGGACTCCGCCCGTCGACGGCCTGTCGAGAGGCATCGGGCACAGACACGACAGGTTTGGACCGAGAAGAAACGCAAATCACGGTCGGGGAGAGCGACGCTGAGAGGGCTGCGATCGATCACTCCGCCTGGGACCGACGGAGATTTATGGGCGGGCGAGGAATGCAGATGAGGACGCGGGCGCACGCCCCTGGCCTCCTCCGTCTGCTCCCACTTCACTCTGTCAAAACACCACGCTGTAAAACGCCCGGGACGCACACGGGGGTCGGGGGGAGTGAATCTGAGCGGGTTCGTCCGACTCGCAGGGGGGTGGGAACATCCA